>CM034594.1:7786402-7988902 GCA_020091685.1 Lutjanus erythropterus
AGTTCCATAGTGAGGCTCACCACTGATGATCTACTGACCATAATCAATAACTGCATGGCTTTAACCCTAAAATAAACTGCAAACTGAGGACCAACATGTCCTCATTTTGTTCTGTTGAAGACGTCCCTCCTGTCCACCAGATGTTTAACACTGGACGGTGTGTATTTGTGTGTAAATGGCTCCATCTAGTGTCTGTGAAGAGACTGACAGTCTGCTGTCTGACTGACACATTATCAGCTCCATACACTCACACACAACCTGTGTGTTCATAACCTGCACCTGTATGTACTGAAATGAAAAAATAAAATCACATTATGCATCAGAGCAGCAGTCTTTCATTCCAACTGCAACCATTTTTCCTTCCACTTCCACTGTGTCTGTGTTGGAGCAGGTCTGCTGCTTATTGGTCAGTACGTGGCTGTAAGATGAGCAGTGATTGGCTGAGCAACATGTCTGTCATGTCTGTGGTGGGACTCTCAGACAGACAGAGGGACAGACGGACACAGTCGTGCTGCTCAAACAGAGGACAGACTGTAGCCTGAAGGAGACTAAAACCTGACCTGAAGACAGGATGGGCTCCAGCAGCTCCAACATCAACGACATCCCGACGCTCAGGAGCTCATGGACGAAACCGGCTGTGAGCTCACACTTTATTTATCTTTATTTTTTTCAGTTGTTTTCCTGTTTTGAAAAATCTTAGAAAAGCAACAGTTTGTAAAAACACTACAAAGAGTCTTAATAAACTCTTTGATTCACTTTGAGTTGTATCTGCTGAAGTTATTGATTTCAGTCATATTTACCTCAGACTTACTACACAGTTAAAGTTTGAAGTTTTTTCATTCTTGACACAAAAGGACTTTCACCAGTGAACCATCTCACAGACAGAGCTGCTGTCTGCACTGAACGACACAGACAGCTGTGAAACATGAAGCCACAGCTTTCCTGCTGCAACTAATCTACTTTATTCATAAGAACAGACAGAAAACACACTTTACTTTACTCGTTAATATAATTTACACATATATGTAACTCTTTTAGATCACATCCCCATCAGATTCTGCACATATTTAATAATATGACATTCTTACATATACAGTCAACTAAGTTCAACCAGTCAATCTTCAACATTTAGCAGCACAGAAAAGATTCATTACTTAGCTAACTTACAAAAGGATGCTACATCTGTGTCTTTGGGTGTTTGTCGTCTCAAACCTTGTTCTGTGACAAAATACTGGGGACTGTGTGGTTACCATGGTTACTGACCGCTGACTACAATTTTTCCACCATGAGGAAAGTGGCATCTGTGACAGATTTTTACAGTGGACTGTTTTAACAGCTAATTTTAGCTACATATAGCGTATGATGGTCTGGGACCTGTAAACAAAAGTGCAACTTTGTAATTTGAGCCAAAACATGACTTAATGACTTTATTCACTGATTTTGGTGAATCTGGATCATATTTTATGGAGAAAATATTTTCTGGTGTTCTCTGACTCCTCAGCTTTAGCTTGATTTACAGAGTTTTTGCTAACTTAGTTGTCGTTAGCAGCCAAAGAACCACGACCAGCAACCTCCTGGTTCCTGGTCTCGACATGTTCTCTGTGGAGCTGCTGATCCCAGTTCTGTTGTCCACTTTCCCAAATCCGGTTCTGGCAGCCAATTTTCC
The DNA here is from genome assembly GCA_020091685.1 of Lutjanus erythropterus. Lineage (NCBI taxonomy): Eukaryota > Metazoa > Chordata > Actinopteri > Lutjaniformes > Lutjanidae > Lutjanus > Lutjanus erythropterus. The sequence continues at coordinate 7,788,069 of CM034594.1, forward strand.
CACCCTGTGCTTGAAAACTTCTCTCGCGGTGGCCCACAGCTCCTGGACCTCTTGCTGCATGGATAACTGTTAACTAGCTAACAGCTACAGTTAGCTGTTAGTTTGGTGATGTCTTGTCTCCTGTGTGTTTGGATTATGAATTAAATATATGTACCTTTAAGAGACAGACAGACTTTGTGTGTGTCTGGACTGTGTGACAGCAGCTCGGTGACTGCTGTTAAACTCATCAGTGTGTTTCATGTGTTGTTTATCTCAGTTTGTGTGTGACCACCCTGAACTGTCGTCACTGATAACAAACCACAGACACATGGAACTGTTCACTGTGCTGCTCTGGACAGCAGCTACAACCGCACAAACATGTTTACGGTCATATTAAAACTTATTTTCACTCTATTGTATTTAATTTTTCATCTGATCTGAGTTCATCTCTTCTCTAAAACCTTTGGAACAAGTTGACTAAAAAGTCCTCCTGTGGTTGAAATTTAAAAGTGAAGGAATAAATGAGCAGCCTGTCGTCACATTCAGGCTGCAGAGGGATTTAATATCCTGCAGAGCTGCTTATCAGGAGAGTCAACACTGAGAGTCAACAGTGCAGCCGTGACCTGATACAGTATGAAGCAGTGAAACATTCAAGCTTCAGAGGGACAGAGAAAATACACATTTTTCTTCTTGGAGATGTCTGACTTCTCCAACATAATGGAAGTAAATGGCACTTGGCTCGTGGAGCAAAGGGCCAAAAACCAAAAAACAAAAACAAAACACCTCAACAGCAACATCTGTTTCAAAAATCATGACCCATTTCTGTTCTGAGCTTTGAGCTCACAAGCTGAGCGCCATTTACTTCCATTATGTTGAGAGAAAGCAGACGTTTCTACAAAATCTCCAAGAACTCTAGATGGATAAACAGCACTACAGATAAGAGGAGAATATGATTTTTATTTTTTTGGGGGTGAACTGTCCCTTTAACATGATCTGACAGTATTTGTGAGCAGCACAAAGGACTGATCCCACGGATTATTGATCAGTGTCAAACGCTCTGTGTGTTTCAGTCTCTGCTGCCACCATCCGTCGCCTGTACGAGGTTTCAGTTTCTGGACAACGAGGAGAGCGGACAGCTCAGGTTGGTGGAACAAACACCTTGTTAGCGTTCTGTCCTCCTCCATGTCCATGTCCTCACAGCGGGTTGTTTAGTTCAACATGTCAGTCTAGTCTGTCTGATTTATCCTTGACTGAGGTTTAGGCCCCTAACCTACATCATACAAATACTCAATCCTATATGATACTGTAGACTGTATCCTGGTAGCATCACCTCCATGATCAAAGTGACAAGGATCATAGAGACGCACCACTGTCTGTAGTGTTCTTATAACTTTTCTACTTATTATTTATTGATTTATTTAACAGAATCAGAGCACATTCCAGTGTAATGCATGATGTACGTATGGCAGAGTTAGCAAGAATGCTAATTTACATCTGTAGTTCCTTGGTAGGTAACTTCTAGTGGACAAAGTGTGTTAAAGTGTCCTGTAAAGCGTCCTTCCAGTGGACAAAATGTAGTAGTGTGATCTAGGGTCCAGTGGAGAAAAGACAGCCTGAACTAGAAAATGATTTGGGTTTATGTGTGTTTAATGTTTAAATATTTCCCTGCATATTTCATTAAAGAGTTGTAGAAGCAGTTGTCCAATAAACCTTAAAAAGTAATTATGATGATCTAAAACAGGACATGGAACTTTAACTTTTCATGTATTTAACAAACATTATATTGAACTACTTTCTATTAATGATGATGTGTCTGTTGCTGATACATATCGTGCTATTGTTTGACCTCACAGATATGTGATTTAAGTGGATTAAAGCTGTCTGTCTCTGTCTATGTGTCTCTCTGTCTTTCTCAGGCCTGAAGATTTTGAAACAACGAAAGTTGGACATGAACCCCATCGGAGGCAGAATCATCAGCCTTTTTTCTCTCAAGGGTGCAGCAACCTGCTAAAGTTTCTCCTTTCAGACTGGATTAGATTAGAAAATGAAATAACAGTGATGTTTGTAATTGAATAGATCTGAGTAGAATCCAATGAAGACGAGACAGAAGAAGAGTGATAAAGTTGTATACCTGGGTTTACTGCAGCAGTATTTTAGGTTCATCCTGTCTTTGTTAGTCCCTTTGAAAGGAAACCGGAAAGATTTGGCTCTCTCTCTCTCTCTCTCTCTCTCTCTCTCTCTCTCTCTCTGTCTCTCGCTGTCTGCCTCAGACAGGAAACGGTGGACTTTGCCTCCTTTGTTCGGACTCTGGCTCATTTCCGTCCCTCAGACAAAAGCCGAAGCAGAAACGGAGCCCAGAAGGAGCCGCCAACAGCAGAACCAGGAAACTCAAATGTCAGTCCAGTTTGGTTTGTTTTCATGTTTAAACCTCTGATTCACTGATGAAAAGGGTTCAGTAACTGTGTGTCTGTGTCCTCAGTTGCTTTCCAGCTGTATGATCAGGACAAAGATGGAAAGATTTCGAGCAGAGCTCCTTCTGGTCTGTAACTATTCAACTCAAACACATTAGAAACAAACTTCAAACATGTCTTGTTTCATGTGTACAAAGTTACAAGACTAAATATCCATAAAACCAATCAATTCACTGTCAATAGCCTACATTTCACACACTATGCAGCTACTGCATCAAATCCTCTTAACAACTTATCAGGCTACGAATGACAATCTGTAGGAAGCTACTGGTTGCATGGCCACTGATTACACTTCATGAGTCTCGCAGGATTACATTCTGTATTTCAGTTCATTAAACTCATCAGCCACCACAGGATAAAATAATAATAAACATAAACATAAAACATATGTCTACTAATGATTTGACCAAGACGGAGCGAGTAAATAGAGATAGGAAAAAGGAGTTTGAGTCCGAGTTCTACAGATAAATGCCTGTCAAAGAGATTTAAACAGTTGAAAAGCTTTCGTGATCACTGATTGGTGGATATCTGTGACTGACAGGTGCTGTGGCGATGCTGGGGCTGCTGGTGACAGAGGAGCAGCTGCAGAGCATCGCTGAGCGAGCCATCCAGGAGGCCGACCTGACAGAGAGACGACGCCATCTCCTTCGATGAGTTCAAGAAGGTGAGAGGCTCAAGATTACACAAGTGGAGTTAATAATCAGAGTATATCTGATTTATCAACATCACTTCTTAGTATTTAGAAAAATAAATGTAAAGTTAAATTTCATGAAATAAAAATAAGCATTTTGCTCATAATTTCTTTGCATGTGAATATTGGTTCAAGGATCATGGAAATCATTATTTGTTTTTTCTTTCCAGTCTCTGGAGAAAGTGAACATCGATCACAAGATGAGTATTCGCTTCCTGAGATAAAGACATTGAGCTGCTCAGATTTATGGTCCTGTTTCTTTCTTTGACTGAACTAAAATAAGCTTTAATTCTGTAAAAACACACTTCATTTCAACTTGACAGACAGAAATCAAAACTGCCTTGATTAGTTTTCCACTGTTAGAAGAGTCACCATCTCTGGTTTGGTGGAGATAAATCCTTAAATCACTTTGTTAGACGTGAAGTCTGCTTCTACAGGCTGCATTTGATGTAGGAGAGAACAAAGTGCCATCATCTATGAGGTCAAATCATTAACAGGCTAAATGCAGGAATCCTTTCACTGTTTCACAAAAAGCTTCAAGTTTTTTTTCTTTTGAACAATTGAATTAAAATTATGGAATCTAATAGATTTAGACAATACCTTTCAAATGGCTGAATATTTATTTCAATGTGAGACATTTAACTGGTCTGCTAAATAACAGCTATTGATTAACAATTACAGTTTGAATATGTAACGTTAATCAATGTTGAAGATCTGATTTGACTAAAATATTAATTTAACTATTAAATACCTGGAAGTTTCTGCCTGAGCAGCTTCAAGTTCTTTCTAGTGAAATATGTCTTTCATTCACTGTGAGTCGGATCAAACCGGTCAGCGTGCACCTGTTGTTTGAGCGCACGTTCTGCTCTTTGAAAAATAAAATGCTAAAATGCAGAGGAAGAGGCCAACCAACACCATGTCAAAAAACCAAACTGCATTGTGTTTGTTTGGGATCCAAAACTAAAGGGCAATTTCATGCCAAAACAAGTCCTGAAGGCGCACGTGTCCCTTGATCTGCCTCTGTAACCAGCTCACATGCAGGTTCGTTGTGTTCGTGTTCGTGTGAATATGGATCCAAATTTAAAAAGGTTTTGAGCCATAGAATTTAATTTATTGTTGAACCTGTTTATGAAATATTAAAATGAATGTAAAGGTTAGAACTGTGTGATTATTGCTGTGATAAATTGTACACTTTAGTACCTGATTATATGTAATTATTCGGAAATAAAAACTTTTAAACTCCCATTGTGTGTCAGTGTTTTCTTTTTACTGTGTCCGTGAGCAGTTTCTTTCTTCACATCAGAAACTGGACAAAGTGTCTAGTGTTTCATCATCAAACGTTTTATCTAAAAGAAATCAAGATGTTAAAACCTCCATCAGTGTTGCCACATAATCACTCGCCAACGAGCTGAAAAGATTAAAACCAATTAACAGGTTGAAAGAAAATTTGTTGCAGTTACCTTTTGATAATCCATGAATCATGTATTTCATTTTTCAAGTAAAAGAGTCAAACATTTGCAGTTTGCAGCCTCTTAAATATGAGGATTTGCTGCTTTTGTTCAACCTTTCTGACAGTAAATGAGTCTTTGGGTTTTGGACTGTAGGTTGGACAAAAGAAGCAGTTTGACAGCATCATTTTGGACTTTGGAAAACCTTTCACACTTTTTGACACACATTTTTTACGTGTCATAGTTTTGTTTGCGTGTCTCCCTGTGCTCTCTGTGTCCAGGTTCTGCACCTCCGCTCCTTGCAGCTGCTGCAGGTGGTGATTGGCTGCAGGCTCAAGCAGTGATCAGGTCTGACAGGCGCAGTTTGAACTTTGAAGTTTGAAGGTTGGTTCGGAAAAAAAAAAAGGGGGGGAAACATTGAGAGGATGTGTAATGTTTTGTTTATACAAAAATTAATTATCAGGACACCAGCGGGTGCATTTTTATTTTCCAACTAGGGATTAATATTTTCCACCAGTATGAGAAATTTTCTATCCTAAGAAAAGAAGCTCATATACCCATAATAATAATAATAATAATAATAATAATAATAATAATAATAATATATCATTTCAGCTACCATCAAAACTCACTGGTCAGGAAACATCTAATAAAGAGAAATCTGGGTTCCAGACCTGTCTGCTTTAGTGTATTATTTATTGATAATGATGAGGCAGAAATCGTGAATTTGAGCTGAAACAGATTTGTTTGCTTTCAGATGCTGCTGCTGCATGACTCAGCTGAAGGCCGGGACAGTGAGCAACGGGCTGCAAGACACAGTCGGCTTCATGAAGTCAGAGATCACTCAGAGTTGAAAAAGAAAACTCTCTAAAAATCACGTTCAGCTGGTGTGAAATTTCAGACGGATTCTTCAGGAGATTTGGGCTTCCTGTCTCCACTAAGAGGCACAGTTCAGATTACTACTGAAGGTAAAGCTTACGTCCCCCATCCCTTAGCCAAACCTCGGGCTTTTAACAGACATCTTCATGGACTAAAAGATTCATGGATTCATTGTGAAAATAACTGGCAGCCCTACTTCACTTCACTTCAACTGTTTTAAATGTGAATGTTGATCTGAAGTGATCTGGCGACCTGCAGGGCTTCAGATGCTGGTCAACAATCCAAGAATCACTTTGGTTGAAGCGTACTGATACCTTAAACCCCTGACTGGCAGCTGGTGTCCATATTTTCCCTATACAACCCTCACTGGAAGAACACTGGACAACTTCAATGGACAGTTCACAGGTCCGTCCAAGCTGCTGCCGTGGTTGTAATGTGTCTCCTGACCCCATGTGAACTTCACAGACCTCCTTGTTCGGCTGCTTCTGGGTTACTGGCTCTTTCTACAGTCTAAACTAAACATGAAGCTGCCTTTGGCTTCTGTGCTTCTCAAATGTGCATCAAACTGTCCTCAGAGGTCAGACTTGAGACAATGCTGAATGTCAAATCTAAGCTAAATATCTACCAGTTTACGTTTGTAATTAGATTCAATTCAGTTCAAATAATAACGGACAGTATTGCTCGTACAGAATGAAAGAAAAGAAAATAGCAGTAAGACAAAATGTGTAAAGCAGGTTGTCTCAAAAGAAAAGACAGTATTGTCTTTAGACTTTCTTAAGTCATCAAAGGAATTTTGATGGAAGTCGAGACACATGATCAGGACTGTTCATTATGATAACGTATTAAAACACATAGTGTTTCACCACTAAGGGGCGCCACAAATGCGAAACGTTTATATCTTGTAATTACTGTATGGATTCGTAAGCAAATCATTTTGAACTATGTCTGGTGGTGACTCAGTTAATGCATGAAATTTGGTAATAATTGCTTAGAGTGGGGGGGATTTATTACTTCAAATCTAATTTTAAGTCGCCTTTTCTTTTTCAAGCAGATAAAAGTTTGCAGTCTACCTGGACCCCATTCATCGCTGCTCATGGCCATATTTAGTTTGTTTTTGTGCTTTTGTCTTTGTACTCTGTAAAACACTTTAGGTGGCCTTTGGGAATCAAATGTTTGGAATGAATAACTTCCACTTTCCTAAAATATCATTGCTTGTTCTCTTCCAAACCTTGAAAAAACAAACTGTTTGCATGAGATGAGCTGAATGTAATGTGAAGCTTTATGACAGAAATAGAGTGGTGTTGTTGTAGTTCCTCTTTGCACCACTAGGTGGAGCTGTTACTGAGTATTTTCTCTTCCTCTGACAGTCAGTGTTGTGAAACAGCTGGAAAACATCAGAAAATCCTAGCTGTCATCCCAAACTCAAAGGCCACTTTATTTGTATTTTATAATAGAAAGTAATTTAAAAAAACGTTTGTATCTCTTGGAGCTGCATCTGTTGGTGGCTGTCATCAGAGGGTTTGATCTTTTAAGGCTGAAGGTCATGGGATTTTATAAATATTGCTCTCTGTGTGGAACTGAGCCCTGAGGACTGAAACTCTGCAGGGTTTTATTTTACAGAAATATTACACTCGATTACCCACATTTCTCTCAACAGCCTCCTCCTCTTCCTCTGTGGCTGAAGGTCAGTGAGGTGATATGATGAAAGCTGCAGATTTTTGTGCCTTGAAGGCACGCAGAGGAGAACGTGGACACCAAGTTCGAGAACACACATTTGATTCTGATTTCTCAACCTCCACCCTGTTTGCAAGATGTAAAAAACAAAGAAGTCAAACTCTTATGTAAACATGCCGGGTTGAACTAAAATGATCAAGGTGGATCTTTGCTGCGACTGCTAATAATAATAATACTAATCAAAGTTGCAAGCAGCGATGATCGGGCCCTCGCACATCACGCGCTTCGGTCATGCATCATCAGGTCAGAAACAAAGAGGATTCTTTATATCCATCAGCGTGTTGTAACAAGAAGAACAACGTAACAAGATGAAATGAAAGATAAAACAAGACTAAAACAACACAACAAACAATAAAGTGATGTACCAAGATGAACATGACTTAACGAGACATAAACGAAAAGTACCTGTCTGCAGGGAAGATGGCGGACAAGGGCGCCGCCATAGCTCTACTCCATACCGGAGGTCACAACCAGAAGTTGGTCTTCTTTCATGTATATTATTCGCCATTCGCCGCTCCATACTGCATAATTTAATAGTTAATCAACTCTAAGTCTTTTCAGGACTTTATACAGTCTGTAAAACTGAGATGTTTGCACATATCACACATATGATTCACACTAGAACTGAAAAATAACAATCACCTTCACATTAACTTGGTTAATGGTAATTTATGTTGAGTGTAAAAAAAAAGAGGCCAGCACTGGTGGTGATACAGTGTAAGGACTGTACTGCCCAGATATTATGCAGGATTGTCATAGTACAGTGTGGTACATAATTAATTAATTAATAAATAAAGTCATAGTAATAAGAAAATAAAGTTGTATAAAATAAATAACAAAAAAGGTCCATAAATAAATAAAGGAAATAAAAGAAATTCAGTAGGGAATAAGAGCATCTCTGTAACGTTACGATCCTCTGCTAACTTGCAAAGTTTCATTGCATCTTTTTCTCCATATATTTCAGTGAAGAAAAGTAACATTTCCTTGTGAAAAACAGAAATATTATGCAGGATCTTGTTTGCAGGAAGCTGGCATGTTCTCCCTGTCTTTCCTGTATATGTTCCAGCCTGTCCACCAGAAGGTTCCTTCATTAAACACAGAACAGACTCTCCACACACTGTTTGCTAAAAAGCACAGTAGAAAAGCTTAACGATCTACCGCCTGGACGTACCTTTTATTTTTTTAATTGTGCGATCTCACATACAGACACAAACCAATATAAACTTACAAGCACACAGGAGGTTCTGTGCAGAACAAACAGCAAACTAACAACCAAAGAAAAAGGATTTTACAGATCACTTCCACAAAATTTCTCCATGATAGTGTTTGTTTTGGCAGCTTTCTTATTTCTAATGTTTTTTTCCTGGAAACTGTTTGTTCTTCCTGTTTTTTCTTGTACAAAATGCTGGACATCTTTCCAAAAAGTTCTACTGTAGGTGCATTGATAGAATAAGTGAGCGATGGTTTCATCCTCAAGTCCACAGAAATCACACAAATATTCAATGTCTGGACGTACCGTAAAGATGGAGCGCCGAATGAGTAACAAGATACACCAAGAAGACCAACTTCCGGTTTGGACTTCTGGTATGGAGTAGAGATGTGGCGGCGCCCTTGTCCGCCATCTTCCCTGCAGACAAGTCCCTCTCAACATAAGAAGAAGAAAATGATGTAACAAGACAAAAACAACGTAAAGCACTTAACAAGACAAAAAAGACATAACAAAATGTGAACCATCTAACAAGATGATAAACGACGAAACAAGGTGAAAACAACGGAAGAACACAAAAATGATGTAAAAACAAATGACTTAAGGCCAAACAGACAAGAGAAGGAAACTAAATTACAGAGAAAAGCTGAGGTTCAGTTGTCTTTGGACAGAAATGTCCTTCAGAGGACGACTTTTTACTTTTATACTTTGAGGACATTTCAGAGACTGAACTTTTTCACTTTTACTGCAGTAAACAAGTTGAATCAGTACTTCTACTTTTACCCATCTTTTTTTTATGTCTTCTACAGTAAAGAGTCACCTCTATGTTAAATATAAACAGAACAAACTGCTCTCTTCTCTTTGTTACAGGTAGAGCTGCACTGATCCACGGACCACATGAGATCCACGGACCACATGTGATCCACGGACCACATGTGAGCATCATAGTTTTACTGTCACTGTTAGTTTTGTATAAGTTATAAAACCTGAAATCTCCATGCAGAGCTGCAGTGAACAGAAGGACAGATGCTGCTGCGTGCAGCTCAGCTCTGATTTAAAAGTCGTCACGTCGCCTCGAGTGAAATCCAGACTGTAACTTTTTTCACTGATGTAACTCTGCTATCACCATAGAAACAGATCATCAAACTGTGATGTTGATTGAAACTTTGGTGATATCAGCTGTCTTAACTTCTACACAGCTCCTCTCTGCTCACCGCTGCAGCTCTGTCTCACCCCGTCTGTCACACACTGTGTCTGCTGATTGATCAGGACTTCTAACCAATCAGATGTGCTGCTGTAGGCGGGACATTGAGTCAGACTACAGAGCGTAGTTGAGTATTATACTGTACAGTGTATAATGATCTAATATATGTATAGTATATACATAGTACAGCACTGTATAAGTTAGAAGTTTTTAATATTATTACCATTATCATTACTATGATCATTATTATTACATTACATATCTATGGTGATAATAACAGACAGACAAAGATCAATTTTTAAAATAATTTAACTCTAATCCCACCACTTTTTTCTTTTTTGCTGATCTGAAAAATGATCCGATCCGTGACTCAAACCCGTGATACGATCTGAACCGTGGGTTTTTTGATCCGTTGCAGTCCTAGTTACAGAAAAGAAACTTTTTCATGACTACATGCATTACAACTTTTTGCGTACAGTGCGAAATTTTAGATTCCCTCTTTCTTCTCCATTCTGCTCAAACCATCTTCTGACCTGAAGATAATTACGTTCTGAATGTTTGTTCAGGTTCTGAATGGTTGTTGTGAGTCAGAAACCAGAGACACACAAATGAAAACTCTGCAGCTGTTGATTTGACACTTTTTACATATTCATTTTTGCCATAAAGAAAGTAGGACGGTTTGTGATCAAATCAAATAGAATATACACAACAAACATTAGTGTTAGACAGAGCCAAGCGTCGTTCTCCATGCGATAGACCGAGCCCATGCTCGTTTCTGCTCTACGCTTTCTTCTGAGGCATCGAAGCCACGAGCAGCCAGTACAGAGAGTAGCAGGTTCCTGTCCACGAGACAAAGACACATGAATAAATCAAGATAACAGAGGACACTCACACTCATTTTATAACGATATATAAGATATATGTTTATCACGGTCAAAATAATTCACAATTACAATATTATCACAATAGCTACAAAAAAAACAAAAAAACAATAATAAAGCTTTCCATCAAGTTAATTTCTAATTTGGTTTATTGTGCATTTTTTCTTCTTTTTGGCAAATAAATTAAACTTAAGATATAAGTGAGGTGGAGTCTGTGACCGTAACTGTCAATGATTTAAGAGGCACTGTATTATTTACATGTTTTATATTAACATATGTTTCTGCAACTACAGGCATGTTTGATTCTCCAAAATGATTCAAAATTAACCTCTTTGAATTTGAATTTTAACCATCAGAGGCTGCACTAAATATTAATACGCAATTTAAATTGTATATAGTCGTTGATGTCGATGTTTCATGGTTTTCATCATTTGTTCTTTTACAAAATGTCCTTTAACACAACATTCATTTCATACATGCATACATACATACATTAAAGACAATCAAGCATTGGGCATCATTGCAAATGCTGAAATGATTTAAAAAAAGGGGGGGGGGTCATGTTTTTGTCAACTCAATGGAAAAATTTAAACTGTAAAATCTTTTTATTGCAATTCTAAACCGTAAATCATCTCTACAAAAGTGTAAAAACAATATTTACAAATAAAAATCATATTAATAAGTAAAATAAAGCAGTGGTGACATCTTCTGTTGTTGAGGACAGTCTTAATGGTTAAATGGTCAACTGTATCACACTGCAGTCTGGACTGATTTCCAAAATTGTTGTCCATCAGACAGAAAACATGAGGAATTAGAAATTAGTTACCGTTTGCTTGACTTGAAAATGTATTTTACATTAACACCTAAAACTCTCCAAAATTACTGAGCTGTTTGGTGTTGAGACACATTAAATACTGCAGCAGAAAAGATGAAGTGTGCACTTCATGGACCACGGCACCACCGTGCCGCCCCAGTGTGTAACAGACTCATATAAATGATCGGGAAACCCAAAAAAGAGATTTAGTGTGATGTAAAGTAATATTTAAATGAAAAACTGTCAACTGGAATAATGTCAGATATCAATTTAGTTGACTAATTAAACATTGAGACCACAGTTGTGGGACAGTCACAAAACTGGTGTTTGGACCCATTAAATGCTTCATAAAACTTATTAAACCACATTATTTAGTCTTTATTATGTTTGTCAAGATGTTTAATAACATTGTGTTTATATTTATGAAGAACTGTGAGACAAATTTCAGTCAGTAACAGTCCTAACCCTAATTTACACCAGGTGCAGCTGCACCGCAGCACGCAGACCAATTCAGCGCCATTCTAGACAATGTTTGTGTTTCCACCAGAAGCACCACGGCGCGTTTCAGACGCGTCCAGGAAGCGGCTCAGCGCTCCGCTCCGTGGAGAATGTGCGTCGAGTCTATTTTTGACAGATGGCGTGTCAATTAGCGCAGAGCAGGTTGAACAGGTAGGAAGTCAGGTGCGGAAAAGGCAGAGAGAATCTGGTTAATTTTCAAAATAAAAGACCCAGATCATAAAGACAGACAGAAAATAAACAATTTAACTGCGTAGCCTGCGTATCCATGGTAGAAGCACAAAGAGCAAGGAAAGAGGACTTAATCAACAAAATCAGAGCAAGTGAACATATTCAGACACTTCTGAAACGCTGCTGGTGGAACTTGCAGTTGCTTGTATGATGGAACAAAACCACTGCACACACACGATGTTCCAAAGCTGCATCTGGTGGAAACCCTGGGCTACACTTTTCTAGTAAAATGAAATACTCTTTACATGTTACCTGCTATGGTTAGCGTCATGGTTGCCCGGTAGAGCACGACATCACCAGTTCCTCCCTTGATGTGGACTGGCAACCCATTGTCCTCCTGTAACCATAGAAACCATATGATGAAAACTGTGTATGCTAACATGTTAACATGAAGACGTATGGTGCCATGCCATTGTTCCGATCATTCTGAAACACCAATAGTCAAAAAAAAAAAAAGTTCCTTTGGACTGTAAGCCCATTTTGTCCGACAGCCTGTACTCTCCCTGCAGCAGCAGCAGCCTGAACCCCAACATGAAAAACTGCAGGAGAGTGTTTTTGGAGCAGAGGGCCTTCAGAGCAGTGGCTGTTTGATGCTAAATATTCACGTCTGTGTATGGAGGAGGTGGCAGTGGAAGGAAGGGTCACACACATAATGTAAATGGTTAACTTATGTACCTAATGTATACTTATTTTAACCCACAATATTTTCCTTAACCTCACCAAATAGTTTAGACCAAGGTATCACCATATCACCATGACAACGAAGGACACCTAACTATTCATCATATGTCCAAAACTCACTAAAATGCAGTAGATTTAGTGTTTATGATATATGAAAACCTTAAAGTGTATTTCAGTCAGACAACTCACGTTTATTCAGCAGCAGAACATGACTTGAGTTTTTAGGCTCTGACTTCATCATCGCTCCCTGCAGGTGAAGTTACACAGAGATATAAGGGGAGTGATGAGCAAACCGCCCCCCCCGTTTGTGTCTCTTTATTTTATTCACACGCTGAATTAGGAAGCTATTTTGATGGTCAAGCATATTGTTTTTTTATTGTCATATTGCCATATTCCTATCACATTATAAGATAGTGAGATATCTGCTGATAGAATGATTCGACCTGAATAAATAAAGGTCATAGAAGCTGTAGAGAGGCTGCGCTGTGCAGCTTTGATACATCGTCCAAACATCGTCTGGAGAGAATTTCTTATCAAATGCCGATGTCTCGGCGACATCTTCCCAATGAGCAAACGCTCTCCGTATGACGTCTCGGTGATGCAACTTTATTCATCATGCCGACGTCGGCAAGACGTAGGCGTGCTGTCTAGGAGAACTTCTGGCCGGCAGCTACAAATGCAGACACATGCGCAATACTGCTGCAATGTACGACATGTACATGTACAACGTGTGCTGCGACTTCTGATGTATGACATGTAAGAAGTAACAAGTCATAACAAGATGTAACAAGACAGTTACAGTTGTCTTTGCACAGAAAGAAGTCAGTAGAAATGTTCTATGGAGGACAACTTTTTACTTTTATACATTATACTTTTAGGACATTTCAGAGCCTGAACTTTTTCACTTTTACTGCAGTAAACAAGTTATCTGTACTTCTACTTTTGGAAAGAATGTGTGGACTTTGTCCACCTCTGAAAGGTGGCACACTATTTATACACTATCCCATGAGATCACACTGATCAGGAACATACCTACACAACATGGCACATAATCAAACTCAAAAAGTTAAAACTGAGGACAGCTGGAATGAGAGGTGTCTGCAGAAGGAAGTCATGAAACAGACACATAATAGTAGCTGCAGTGCAAAATAACAAACTGATTCTTATCCATGCTTTCTCCAGTAAAATCTGCATGCTGTTAAATTTTGTAGTGCATATCAGTTTGGCTCAGTGGTTGCATATGCAAAAATAGTAATTCCTTTTTTGTTCTGGCCTCCAGCTGTTAGCCATGTTGGCTGACATTGAGGTGAAATAATCACTGCCAAATCCCAAGAAAGAAAAGAAAAGAAATGCATATACTTCTTTACCCCAAACCATGACATTGATTAATGACATATTTTTCTTCTCATTTTTTTTCACCTAACCAAACAAGGAAGGGCTTTGGGACACCTACTCTGAACAGGAAACACCACAGATGATAATAATCCTGGCTCAGGATATTTGTTCTGTATGTGGAGGGGGGCGTGCTCGAGGTAAAACAGGTCACAAAGTTATTTTTAGCACCATGTTTTAGCTTGAACTCACCCTCCTCACACATTATAATAATGCATTTGAACCCTGACACACAGCACAATAATAATCTGCCAAATAATTTGTGGTAATTAGAACAAATTCAAAAGTACTCAGACTGCTGTTTGCAGCCTTCAGGCTCTGTTTCACAGAACTCAGTGTTGCATTGCACTTTAGTGGTTTAAAGATTAATCAAATGAGGGCTGGGCAATAAATCAATAGTATATTGATATCATATGATAGTAGATATTTTGATATGTCATAAGTGTTGTATATTCCTGGTTTTAGAGGCTGCATTACAGTAAAATTATATTTTCAAAACTTACCAGACTGTTCTTGTTGTTCTATTGTCTGTCTTCACCCACTTAGTTATATATCCACACTACTGATGATTATTGATCAAAGATTTTCCACTCCAATAGTCATTCCTACATTGTTGCAATATCAGTACATATTGATATCTACATATTTGGTCAAAAATATTGATTGCGTCCATATGGCCTGGGCCTAAATCAAATTGGCAAATGATTTTCTTCTTTTTCTTTTTCTACTCTTTGCTGTCATGTTACCTGGAAGAGTTTCTGAGCCTCGGGGACCTTGTTCCTCAGCTGTCTGGCAGAGCTGCTGAAGGCACGGCTGGCCAGAAGTGGAAATTTCTGCAAGCACAAAGAAATAAAATGCCCAGTTAGGAAACACAGGACAGAGTAGAAGAAGGAGGAGCAGCATATTAAAGATCCTAAAACTCTGAGGGAATCTCTTTTGAAATATTACTGTTTGCAAGTGGTGTAGATTTTAACATCACGTCCAAACTGAGGCTCTCTCTGCTGCTATTCAACCGCTGACTGATGATGCTGGAGCTGCAAAGTGACCGACGCTACCCAACTGTATTCATCATGACTGTGATCCTGTCATGATGAAATGATGAAAACATGCACTTCTGCACCTGTATTTCTGCTCCCAAATGTTCCAGCATGTTCCACTTCTGTGAGCAGCATCCTAACTGATTTTCCAGGTGACCAGCTGGTGTGTACCTCCACCTCCTCCTCTGGAGCGACACTGGAATCAAGCAACAAAAACCTCATCTTGATTTGTAGCTGTTTTCCAGGGAAGGCTGTGTTTTTGTTTGAAGCTTCTGTATGTATCCCACTGTGGGGTTTTCAAATGGCAGCGTCTTCTGCCACGACCAGATCTCCAGTTCCTGCTTTCATCTCATTAAAATGAATTCCAGTATTTTTAAAGCTGAGCCCTAATTTTTCAAGTTTGGCAGTTCCAAACAGTTTTGGAATTGGTCCAATCAGTTGCCTCAGCTTTGAAACGGGCTGCAACCTAATCCTTGGGTTCAAATGCAGGGGTGGAAGTAACTAATTACAAATACTCAAATTACTTTTCTTTTTTTTTTTTTTTTTTACAGAAAAATGTGTTTGTCAATTGTTCAAGCAGCTATAACTGTATACTCACTCTTACTTCTCCTGTCATAGGTACTATGTCCCCTAGGGGTCGCCACCTAACAATAAACTGATATACTGTATGGGGGAGGTGGGGAGGATGGATGACTCAAACAAACTTTCACCCAGGAGAGCGTGTTCACGTCCTGTGTGAAACCAAAATTAACTCAGAGTTATTTAAAGTTGTGAGAAACTTAATTTTCATTATGGACGTGACTTTATCATGTCAGTTCTGTTGCAAATGATGCCACAATTTTTAACTCGAACCACGATCTTTCCCTAAACCTAACCAAGTATTTTTCTTTCGTAAACCAAACTGCAGCTGTTTTACAAAATAAACCACGTCATGCCATATAAGTTATGTCACGTGACTTATGTAACACAGTTTAGGTCCAGTAAGCCTGTCACTGCCTTGATCGCTTAGTTCCCAGAAGACATGAGACATCTGCCAGACATGCAGACGTGTCTCATGTTATGTTGCATCAGTTGGTCCAGGACCATGTCTTTATGTTAGCACAATGTATGAATCCAGTTCAATATCTGGACGTTTGACTGTGACCCCTCTTGGATGTCAACATGCAGGCCAATATTTGAACATCAGCCAAGTGGATGTGAAAGAAAGGTGCAGGAAATCAACATGAGATATAATAAATATTTTTTTATTTATGAAAAAACAAATAGAATGTATAATTTATAAACAACATATTGATTGTTATTGGATAGAGAGACTATTTTATGTGCTTAATCAGGAGTTTGTTGTTTAGTTGCACAGTTGGTTGTTGATTGGTTAGTTGATTGGCTTTTCAGCTGCACAGCTAGTGTCATGGTTGTTGAGTTTTTTGGATTTGTTTTGGTGTTCTTGGTGTTTCGGTTCTCTTTGTTTCCCTTTTTCCCCCCTCCCCTTTCCTTCCAGGGCAGTGTGTGTGGCAGCGGCGGCAGTCATTGGCTGGCTCAGCATAATGAGACGCACCTGGCTCTCATCAGTGCACTTCCCCGGGTATATGAGCTTGGCCTAGTCTCCACTCCTGTGCCGGACTATTCAGTCGTTGTCGGTAATGTAGCGCAGCAAGCTTTCAAGTGGATCTTTGGTGTTTTTTCCTTCGTGACTCTAATCTACAGTGTTTTTGTGCAGCCTTCAGTACCTCTTCCGACCGTGTGTGCAGCTCTCATGCTCCTGAACCTACGCCAGCACGGTTCCCCTCCTGTCGACCCCGCTGCGCCAGCCAGCCGACCGCGTCCAGCACCTGCCCTCGCCTTCCGTTGTTTTTTGCTCTTTTGTGAAACAATAAACTCTTTGAAAACTGCTTTTATCTCGCTCTCTGCGTCTGGGGTCCTGGCCAAACTCTGAACCTAACAGCTAGTTGTTTGTGAAGTTGGTTGGTCATTCCATGATGTCATTGTTAATGTCCTACTTTATGTAGGAGTTGTATAAAAGTTGTATAAAACTATAAAGGAGCATAAAAAATATATCAAATAAATAGGTAGGTAAACTATAAATAGTATTAAAATAAATAAGATATTTAAAAAAACAAACAAACACACAACCATACATTCTATCATCTGTCGATTATATGATCCCTTATTGCACTAGCAGCTTGCATTATGTTTTGGCTTTATTGAGTTCAGTTATTGCTGCGGGGTAGAAGTTGTCTCTGAATCTATTTGTCCCTGTTCTGACTGATCTGTACCGTCTGCCTGACGACAACAGTTCAAACAGGAAGTGACCAGGATGTGAAGTGTCCTTTATAATGTTCTTGGCTTTTTTGAGACAGCAGGAACTGTGAGAAGCACAGAAACAGTCGTCACACACGTGGAACAGGAGCCACGTGTGTGACGACTGTTTCTGATAATACAGCGACACGAAGTGAGACCAGAGAAAGGAGAAGAGAAAGTGACTCTGACACTTGTATCGTTTCTGTTTTCCAGGCCAAAGAGGCTGCTGGGAGCTGACAGACCGGAGCCAGGTGTCGTCTCTGTGGTCACTGTGGTCAGCGGAGAACCTCACTGTATTTTTGTCAATGCTCTGATTTGAAAGTGACTTTCTTTGATCCTTTTTCCAAACTGAGGCCAGCGTGACATTTGACTCTTCACCTCCATAAACCAGCATGTTCAGTTACTATGTCATCATCATCATCATTATGCTGTCAGATATCAGTGTTTGGTGACACCAGCGTATCTTTTCCATCTGTTTAGAGTTGGATCAGTGCAGATTTATACGGGCTTGACCCCATTATTTTCACATTAGCAAACTAATGAGGAAGTTGTTCAAGTATCCCACAGCTGTAAATACAGTCCAGTTTTCTTATTATGCCCAAATGATTAGCTCTAAAAACAAAAGGCCATAATCTCAACACTGAGGTTTGAACAGGGTCCGGTGGTGATTTAAAGGAGTAATGTGTGAAATATAGCCAGAATTGAAAATGTAAAAAAATTAACTAAGAATATGACATTATGTCACAGACATCTATGTACTGTGCTGCAGAGGTATCTACTGAAGTTATGATGCTAACCAGCTAGCCTCAGCCTGTCTTGTCCAGTAATACCATTTTGGGCCTCAAGAGACGATAGTCTGATCCGCCAAATAGTTCCAGCAGTCACTCTCAAGACCAGACAAGATCAATTCAGATGTCTGATTTTAATCTTTAAATTAATTCTTACTTTTTTCTTAGAATCCTGACTTTAATCTCAGAATTCTGACTTTAAACTGAAAATTATTGTCTTAAAATCAAACTTCTGACTTTTTTTCTTAGAATTCTGGCTTTAAACTCAAAATTCTGACTGTAATCATGGTGTTTTGTGGCCTAAAAAGCTAAACTCGACTTTCAATCAGCATTAGGGAGAGGAGATAATGATTGAATTTTCATTTTTGGGTGAATTGTCCCTTTAATCTCAGGATTCTGCTGCTGAATTTCTGTCTTTGAATTCTGTTACTTTTACAGTTACAAACAAACCTCTCGATGCTGGGCACGTTATTTTAATTTTTTTATTCTTTTATTTTGAAATCAAACAGTTCAGCTGTTATTTCCTGCTCTGACTGTGACACTTGAACACACAGCAGCTGTCTGCTGCTTTAAGAAATCTGCTTGACTTTTTAACTTCTACCAAGGTCACACCGGGTAGCTGTGGGCATGACTGACACAACTGACAGCCAATCACAGACTCTGAACCTGACACCTCAACCAATCGGGAGGCAGAGAAGGGAAAGAGCCCGCTCACTTCTGTGTGTGTGTGTGTGTGTGTGTGTGTGTGTGTGTGTGTGTGTGTGTTCTAAGGGTAAACTGGTCACAGTACAATACTGGAGGTTTCTATTTTTCTTTCTCTCTATTCTTTCTTTTTTAGTTGCATTTTTTGAAGATCATTCAACAACAGCAAGAAAGAAAATGAAAGGATAAAAATAAATAGAAAAGAAAAGCAAGAAATTAACAGCAACTTCAGAAAATAAGTAATAATAATAAAGAGAATAAGAATGAAAAAAGGTACCTAATTACTTCTGTATTATTACACATGATATAATTAAATAAACAAGGTTTAGGTTGAGTGTGTGTGTACCCAAACATGAACACATAATGACACACACACATACATGTGAATTTAAAAAGAAAAACAATATGTCATTATTTTAGCTGTCATCTGATCTCAGGTTACTGGAAATATTGTCTCTTATATCTCAGTCATACTGGAGATTTCTGTCATTGATAACTGATAACCTACTAATCATAATATTAACAAATTTTTTTTGTTAATTGTAGTTGTTTATCAGCTCCAGCTCCCATGAGTCTGCAGTCTGAAGGCAGAAGTTTACTTGCAAAGAAATAGTCCGTACTGTTGGGTCTCTACAAAAGTCTTAAACGTCTTTGTTTTCAGTCCCTCCAGGATTTCACAGGCTGTTTTTGAGATTCTTGTGGCCTAAAACGCCTGATTTCACAACAGATTTCTAAAAAAAAAAGTGACGCATGTTGTTATGTTTTGAAGCATTTTTTGCAATGAAATTGTGGGAACAAGTAGTGGTGGGTGGACCCTGTTCAACTGTGGAACCAGGTCAATAATTGCAATTCCATCGACTTCACCAAGAAATTGTGTTTTTTCGATTCTATTATCAATCCCTACACCAACTTGCATTTATGTGTGTATTTTTCGTCCACTAATATCGTTACGTTTCCTTTTTCTACAACGTTTAACTCAAATGAGGGCTGAGTCTCAGCAGTTTATATGCAGCACATGTGAACTTCACACGTCTGAATCCTACAGCGTCCCACAGTGGCTGAAGGAAGCAATGAACATCCCAGATGGTGAAAAGTCCCAAACACAGTCATCAGCATCAACTGACACACAACTTTACACCACTAAAGTTCAGTTTTAGCCTCATAGAACCTCACACATAATATCAATAATAATAATAATAATAATAATAATAATGATAATGATAATGATGATGATGATGATGATGATGATGGATAGGCCTTCTTTTTCCACACAGAAAATCCACAGGAATCAACAAAAAATTGGATTGATAAGCAGAATCAATAATGGCACTAGTATTAATAAAATGTGATCAGTTCCCATCCATAGGAACAAGTGAAAACTGCAGAAGAAAGTAGAGATGTTTTTGTATAATTCACTAAATTCAAAGGCAGTTTGAATAAAAACTCTGTTCTGAGTGTCACAAAGAAGGTCCAGGAATACAAAAACTCCACGAAGACGAAGAAGTGAAACTGGGGGACACAAAAACTAGAAAATAAAAGTGCACACAGTGTTGAATCTACCAGAACTACTTGACAGTCTTTACAGTCTGCAGTCCAAAACTACTTGTTTCTGTTAGATTGTTTGTTTAAGGTGCATTAAACTTTCCTCCCTTCATGTTTGTATTTCTGGCTCTGTTGCTGTGTGTGTGTGTGTGTGTGTGTGTGTGTGTGTGTGTGCGTACGTGCTGAGCTGCATTGTCCCACTAACATCATGAGTTACGGTTATGGCCGGTAGATAAAGTGTGAGCAGAGTGTGACCTGCAGCAGCAGCAGGAGGTCATGTGAGGTGATCGTGCTCTCAGTATATATAGATCTGAACTCGTCTGACGCCATGAACACACACTGAGGCCCAACACACACAAACACAACAATAAAACACAGCTTCAGTGAAAGTTTGACACTTCTGTCCTACACAGTCCAAAGGTCAGGCCAAACCTCACACACATTCTCTGTCTAAACTCTATTTTCTCCACATGATCTGAACTGTAATAATGTGAAATGATCCCTGAAGCTTCACAGACACAAACGGAGAGAAAGGAGCAGAAAGTGTGAAGTAAAAGACAGAAAAACAAGAGCTGTAGTTACCAGGAGGTGATTCATATCTGTGGCGGTGTGTGTCGAGCTGCTCTGCGTTGCTTCAGCCTGGCAAGGACATGCGCACACACACACACACACACACACACACACTCAAAAAAAAAAAAAAAAACCACACACAGTATCAGTGTTTCTGAATCTGTGCCAAACTACGATCTGCTGTAGAGGCCAAACTTTCTGCACTCAGCAACGCAGAATGAAGCAGTTCCAAACTTTAATGATTGATGCAGCTGAAATCTCATTTATTAGTGGTTAAAGCTGTGATTTATTTTACATGGAGCATCAGGCATTTCTATCTGTCCTTGTGTCTTCATGGACTGTGTGCAGACAGGACAGAGCTGCTTAAAGTGTGGTCGCTTTCATTTTAAAAAGCTTGATAGGTTTCCAGTAATGATCTGTCTTTCTGAGTATCACAGACAAAAACATTGAACTCATTAAAAGAAAAGAGATTATTCAGCTCTTTGACTTAAAAAGGCAACACATCTGCAGATCAGAGATGCATATTAGTCCCCCGCCTTGAAGTGCTGTTTATCCATCTGTATTATTTAGGATGGTTGAGTTGCAGAGTTTTGGCCGCAGAGATGTCTGACTTATCTCCAGCATGATGGAACTACATGACCTGTGGAGCTCAAAGAGCCAAAGAATACATTTAGAAAATTCAAAATCAGCATAAAAACAGTCATGACCCCGTTTTTTCATGTGCTTTGTTTGAAGGTTTGACATCTGTCAGGTGTGTCACACTTTGCTTCCTGTAAAGACGTCCTCATGTTTGTCCTGTACAGATCAGATACGTCGCTCTGTTTCACTTCTTGTTTTTTCTGAACGGAGTGGGAGTGAAGTTCTCGCAGCAGCTCAGTGCAGCAGCAGGACTCTGGTAAGTTTCTCAAAACTTTCCTCCAACCAGGACAAAAGTCAAACTCAGCAGAGACAGAAAACAGACTCACCAACACAATGATTGTTTTTTAAGTTGCTGTCTGGGATGGATGATAGTGTTGTTAGTGAGTTCCTATCCTGAATTATTATTAATTTGAATCCTGTCTGGTAAACGTCTGATTGGACAAAAGGTCACATTCTGATCAACATTTCAAAATTGTAATATTACTAATAATCCCCGTGTTCACTAAATGTAAATGTAATGGAATGCAGCTACCTTTTTTTGTATCCAGATTATGTAATCCTATTACATGTAATCCATTACTCCCCAAGCCTGCGTCTAGCACAAAACAATAAAAACACTCACACACTGATTGTTACTTCGTGGAAACTTTAAGTAAAAGTGAAGAAGTAAAAGTACAGTAAAGTATTTCCCCCTCTGCATTAATAGCTGTCAGTAAATCTTCATATCTTTTTTTTTTTTTAATTGATCCTGTTTGGTGTTCGATCAGTGATTATTGAGGACATGCGGTGCTCGGTGCTCCCCCTGCTGCTCAGTCTGGGTCCTGCGGCTCTGGTCCTGCTGCAGCTTCCTGACTACACCAACACACAGGAGGAACATTGGCAGGACTACAAATATGGCCGGCATGGCTTAGAAAAAAAGCAACTCTGCTCCTGGAAATGTCTCCTGTTCACTCTGCAGTGGCCCGGAGCGTTCTGTCAGGTGAGCTTCATCATCATCATCATCAATGCTAATCATCAACTCACGCATGAGAAGAAAAATTCTTAACTCTGGATTACAGAAAAGGAAAGGTAGTGAGGAGGTAAGGAAAGAAAAGAAGGAAGGAAACTTAACAAAGGAGGACATGAGGAAATGAAGAGGTAGTGAAGGAAAAGAGGAGTTTGGGAGGAAAAATCGAGAAGAAATGAGGACATGACAGTAAAGAAAGTAGTAGGCAAGGAAGAGGGAAAGAAGGAAATAAGGAGGTAGAGAAGGAATGGAGGAGAGAAAGAAATTGTTAGGTAGGGAAGGAAAGATGGAGGCAAAAAACTAAACAGGAAATAGTGAAGGGGACAAAAAGAGGAGATTGTGAAGGTATCAGGAGGTATATAAGGAAATGAGGAGGTACAGAAGAAAATTAGAACATTTCTCAAGAAGTTTTGAGTGTGCCTGAAGTATCTTGATACTAATATTAATAAAATGTTCGATATTAAAAATGACAGTAGCAAACGTTCACCGTATTCTCACGACGGCCATTTTCCTTTGATGTCACACTCTGATGTCGTGCTGCTGTGTTCTGTTCCACGTTGTAACTTTACACACTTCAGACCTCCTGTAGCTCACAGACGTCAGCGTGTTCATAGTTCACACGTTTAAATGTTGAATTAAGCTCACGGTCCCAAAAATGTATTTCTTCTGTTTCTTTTTTTGGATGTAATTTAAAATAGAACTTCCTCCTCATGGATGCTGGATTCTACATAATGGCATTATCCTAAATGGTGCACAATATTCATGTTCTTGTATTTATTTGTATATTTAATTTTCACTCAATTCAAATAATTAAAATATTAGAACAGTAGCCTCATCGTCTGCAAAAAATACAGACTTTTGAATTCAGATGATTTCTGACAGCGAAAAGAATTCAAACCACATATAAAACAAAAATATATTACTAACTTTTACTAAAATTACTAAAATTACTATTAATTATAAAATACAACATCATGTCAAGGTGTTTTGGTGTAAAACAGAACCAGTGATAAATCTGCATGACTCTTACGGTTCATGTATTGTTTTACTTTTTGCAGGCGTTCATGTAAAATAAACTTTTCCACATGAAGCTGCTTTGGAGACGTCCTGCTGTCTCCATTTATTTCTCAAATCAGGAGACGTGTCTCCTCACTCGACAGTCCTTTCTCTCGTTTCCTCCTGGTAAATCTGCTGTCCTGCTGACACCACTCGCCCTCCTGATTCTTAAAGGCGATGAGAGCGGACTTTCTGTTTTTAAATATATTTTTTTTGGCTTTTCATGCCTTTAATTGAGAGGACAGCTGAAGATACAACAGAAAGGAGTGAGAGGGAGTGAGTGGATGACTCGCAGCAAAGCTTCGGTCTACCAGCAGAGTTATCCAGGTACCTGAGAGAGAGCAGGCTTTCTGATTGGTTTGTTGCATGTTCAGTCACCCATGAACTAATCCAGGCACTTGGGCACAGCTGTATTAATTAATGTCACTTCTAGTGTGTTTATGACAACACGTAGTGCCGTGGAGGATTCTTCAGGTGACAGATCTTGTGATTGGTGACTTCCTGTCTCTGATCAGTCCTGTGTCAGCTCTTCAGCTTCAAGACTCACGATCGCAAAACAGAGAGTTGTGTAGTGTGAACGACTCAGTGATCTGGTGGTTTAAGAGTCATGGAGTGAAGCCCAGGCTTTACTTAGTTCTGAGATATGAGCAGTAAAGATGGATGGAAAAGAAGAAAAGGCAGAAGACAAGTACAGAACTGGGAGGAGAGAATGCAGTAAGGAAGAAAAGGAGGGTTTTTCCTTCAGACAAAACAAAAAGCTGATGATCAATGAGTTTTACAACAGTTACAACACTGACACACATCTTTTGCGCTCTTGCTGATGAGCACATCCGGTCTCAGGAAGAGAAAATACGGGACTTTTTTTGTTTCTGTGTCTTACTGATTTTATTTTTTGTTATTCTAAAATTAAAATCAAAGCGTTTTTTAAATTTCGCTTATTCCTTTTTGTATTTCAATTTTTATTTGTATATTTTAAAACAAAAATCAAATAAGCACTCGTTTTTTGTTTTTTAATAACGTTTCTGAACGGAAAATCCAATGACCAAAAGATACACGGATTATTTTAGTTCCACTTCATTCCCTGTTTCCATCGTTCTCGTCTTGTTGCTCTTTCCAGACTGTGATCTGTCAGACTAAGGTTCTCTTTCTTCTTTTTATCTTCTGTTGTGCTCAGATGAACAGTGATTTTCTTGGTTCAGTCTGCAAAGATTCCTGCAGTTTTCCAGTAACTCAGCAGCAGAGTCACAGTGTGACAGATCACACACATTTGGATATAAGACTGGACAGAAAAAGAAAAGAAAGAAGAGATCAATAACCACAACTAAATTTATATTTGAAGAAACAAGGAGGTAGGGAAGTAAAGGACAAGGAGATGAGTGGATGAGGAAGGAAAAGAGAAAATGGTGAAGGAAGTGAGGAGTAAAGGAAAGACGAGGAGGTTAGAGGGAAATAAGGAGATAAGGAAGTAAAG
This sequence comes from Lutjanus erythropterus, assembly GCA_020091685.1. Classification (NCBI taxonomy): domain Eukaryota; kingdom Metazoa; phylum Chordata; class Actinopteri; order Lutjaniformes; family Lutjanidae; genus Lutjanus; species Lutjanus erythropterus. Next base: position 7,813,306 of record CM034594.1, read on the forward strand.
GAGGAGTAAAGAAGAAAGGGAGAAATAAACGAAGGTATTGAAGGAGGTAGAGAAGAAAGGAGGAAGGTTTCCTGCAGTGTATTTAATTCTGTCTGTCTGTCTGTCTGTCTGTCCTGCAGTCTTTGGACAGACAGACTCTGTGCCGGATCCCTCAGAACATCAACAACTGGACGATCCACGGTCTGTGGTAAATATCACACATCAGCTGCAGAACAACTTTCACATCCTTTCACACTTCACCATCACTCACATCCTCGCTCATTATTCTTTGGTCCAAATGAGGAAGTTAGATTTCGACAAGTTTTCCGTCTCAGTTTGTCACGTTCTGCTGAACTTCATCAAACACAGATGAGACAGTAAAGGACTGTCAGAAATCATCATGAATGTGATGTTTAGTGCTGTGAGAGCATCAGCACTGCAGCTGTTTACCACATTACCAGATTGACATCAGTGTATATAAATGTGGCTTTATTATGTAAAAAGTATAAACACTATAAACTGTCACATATATCAACACAGAGCTCAGTCCATTTCTGTGTGCTGTGACTTCAACTTGACTTATAATAATAATAAGAAGAAACTTTATTTATATAGCACTTTTCTTAACAAGGTTACAAAGTGCTGTACAGAAAAAAATAACATGAGCAGCCAAAACAGAGAAACAAAGAAAGAGACAGGAAGTAAAACAACACACCATGAAAGCAAAGGGAGATAAAACTGCATAGAGTAAAAGTCACCAAATAGAGACATCATAAGTACAGAGATAAAAAAAAAATGGTTAAAAAAACAAGTTAACCAAGCCGGAGCAGTGTGGAAAAACCATTTGACTTCAATTAGCAGTTTGCAAAAGCTTTCCTATAAAGGAAGGTTTTCAGCAAAGATTTAAAATAAGATAATGAAGTAGCCTGTCTAATTTCGATTAATTTCTGACAGAAAACACCCGGTCACCTTTGGACACGAGTCGGGATCTGGGGACAACCAGGAGAGCTGCATCCATAGACCTCAGTGAACGCTGAGGCACATAGCGGATCAAAAGGTCCTTCAAATAATTTGGAGCGAGGCCGTTTAATGCTTTAAAAGTTAACAGAAGAATTTTAAAATCAATACAAAATAAAACTGGGAGCCAGTGTAGGTTGGCTAGCACCGGAGTAATGTGGCCAAATGTATTTGTGTCTGTTAAAATTCGAGCAGCAGCGTTTTGAACTAGTTGGAGACGATGGATGGAGCTCAGGTTGATCCCAGCATAAAGTGCATTGCAGTAATCAAATCTAGAAAAAATAAACGTGTGAATAATTTTGTGCAAATCAGCAGAGGACAAGAAAGAGCTTATCTTTGAGATTTTTTTGAGCTGATAAAAGCAAGACTGAAAACTGCTAAAAATATTGTTGTTATGCATAAATGAGATTAGTTGGATTGAGATAACTTTTTCCAGTACTTTCGATAGGAAAGGTAATTTAGAAATGGGTCTATAATTGTCCAGTACTAGCGGGTCCAGGCTTGGTGTTTTTCAGTAGTGGTTGAATTATTACATGTTTAAGACTGTTAGGAAAGTTGCCAGAGGTCAGAGAGCAGTTAATAATTTGCACAATAAGAGGAGCAATGTTGGGGAGGACGGCTTTAAAAAAAGTCTAAAACACAAGTGGAAGAGTTCATTTGACTAATTAATTTACTGAGCTCAGTGATATGAGTAGAGTCAAACTGGGTGAGAGAAGCAGGATTATTAAAGGCGATGGCTACACGCTGCGAGTTCCGTATAATCTTGGACCGAATACCTACTATCTTACCAGTGAAATGCAAAGCAAATTTCTCTATCCAAGCATTTCCAGGTTCAAAATCCAAGTTGGTTGGAAGATTGAAAACAGAATCAATGACTTTGAATAATATTTTGGGGTTATGAGAGTTTTTAGATATAATTTCAGAGAAATAAGATGATCTTGCATCTTTCACTGCTGACTGATATCTTATCATGAGTTCTTTCAAGGTGGTAAGAATGACAGGTGATTTAGTTTGTTTCCATTTACGCTCATATTTTCTGCATTGTCTTTTTATAGAGCGGGTATGATCATTAAGCCAAGGGAGAGTTCTTGATTTTGGCTTTCTATTTTTCAGAGGAGCAATGAGGTCCAAAATAGAAAGACAATGGTTGTTAAACACAGATAACAGTTCATCTGAAGATTGTGAGAGTATTCAAACCCAATGAATTAGAAAATGTCCCTAAATTTGTCAGCAGAATCAGCAGTAAAAATACGTGATCGTGTTGAGGGTTGAAGTTTAGGAGAGGAGCTTTAAAAGTGACAGCTTTATGGTCTGATATAAAAACTTCCACTATTTGCACGCTGTCAGGGCAAAAGCCAGAGGAAAGTACCAGATCCAGGATATGACCTTTGGAATGAGTTGACTTATCAACTGATTGCAAATCATGAGACATGGGCCAGGAGGGACAACAAACATGAATGTTAAAATCACCCAGGATAAGCACTCTGTCATATTTAGAAAGAACAACAGACAGGAGTTCAGAGAACTCTGAAATAAAATTGTTATATCCTGGCGGTCTATAAACTAAAATACAAATAAGAGGAGCTAAAACTAAACTTTTAAGTTGCAACAATCTGAAAAAAAAGCTTGCCACATCCTGGAGGGGCTGAAAGAAAGACTTTGTCCCACTTCTGTGATCAATATGTTTTTGGCCCTTTCAGCACTTTTAGCATCATGAGAGAAATGGATGCTGCAGCTCCCAGGTGGCGCTGTTGGATTTGTCTTTGGACTGGTGTTTGTTGTAGATTTTTATCTGCAGCCCATGTATCAGAAATGTCCACAGGACTCCAATATGTCTGACACAGAAACTGATTTAATGGAACTTGGCCAAGGAGAATGAAAGAATGATGAGGACACACTTTGTCCTGATGCTTTCTTCAATCCTCGGTCATCTGGGGATGATGCTATAAATAATCTATGCCCAAATATGGTCAGACCCAACACATCTACAGCGTGTAGAAGTAGTTTATTGGTGTGTAAATCCAACACAAAGGAAGAATGAATGTAGAAGGTCTGAGGCCACAGATCAGCACCCTTTACTTCCATTCCTCAGGGTCAGTGATATCCAGTTACCTCTGCTCCGTTCAGAGAGACAGACACACCTCTCTGACTTCAGCAACAGAAGCAGACAGGTGCAGACAGCAGCATCTACTGTCTCAAGGACAGGCAGTGTGTCTCACTGTTAAGAGTTAGTGCAGACCAGTGAGCTCAAGGCCTTAGTCTGATCCAGCGTATTAAAAGCTAAATTTGGAAAATTCCCTGAGAGCGTTATTAAAACACTGAAACGTGAAAGCTGCAGACACACAGTCAGAGGAATGTTTGATCAGCTCCTCCCTCCTCCTCTGCAGGGTCACAGTGTCAGACAAGTAAAGCAGATGTTCCTCTGAAATTTCTCCTTCATGAGCTGTTTTCCTGTGAATTGCAGACTGAATAGTTGTCAGCCTGTCAAGTGTTCCTCTGACCTTCCTGTTTATGAACAAAACCCCACACAGATATTACAACAGTTCAAATGCAGTGATTTGATGTTTCCACTGGGGGCTGCTGTGTTTGTGCCTGCAGGCCTCTGAGGACGATGAGCTGCTGCGACTGCTGGCCGATGTTCCACTCAGACGTCCAGGTGAGTCACGATCGGCTCATCTGAGACGTCCAAACATTAAGATAAGATAAGATAAGATGAACTTTATTGATCCCACACCGGGGAAATTCACTTGTCACAGCAGCTCAGCAGTACAGACAGAAAGTGACAATAAGTACTTAAAAATATTAAGATAAAAAAGAAGGAAGATATGTATGTACATATCAGTTTAAAAATATAAAATCTAAGAAATATAAAATTTAAGTAATTGGAGGACAAGTATGTTTATTTGGCTGCTGTTTCGTGTCCTCCAGAGTACATATCAGAAATATATCAAAAGTTAGAGGCTTCTTGTCTCATTCGGACTCTGAAAAGCTGCTCCATGTGTTTATTTCCAGCAGGCTGGTTTACTGTAAATCCCTGGACTGTCAAAGCAGATGTTAAATAAACTCCAGCTTATTCAGAATTTTAACAGAAACTAAAAGATCTGAACTCATTCAACTCCTGGTTTATCTTCTCTTCACCGGCCCCCAATAAAACAAAGAATTGATTTTTAAAATACAGTGTTCAACAAATTTATTAGACCACCTGTCATAAAAATGAGAAAACATAAATATTTTAGAAATCTTTCAAAAACGTTTAAAACTAAAAATGTTATTACTTATTTGTCAAATAACAAACTGAAACAAGTAAATAGTCTTTTTCTTTGTCCGTCCTCTTTGGTCTTTAACAGTTTGCATCTTGCTGACATTGTTTTTATGTATTTGTCTCTTTTGTTATTGAGGTCAGATAGTTTCTATCTGTTCAGACTTCAGATGAAACTTTTGTGTGATCAATCTTTGAATCTATTAAATCCAAAATTAGTTCAACAGGATTCAAATCTGGACTTTGACTTGTCCAGTCCATCAGGTCCAGAACTCCAGAGTCTTTTTCTTGGTCAAATCGTCTCTGCGCAGATTTGAAGTTTGCTTTGGTTCATTGTCTTGTTGGTTTATGAACCCACGACCAATCAGATTCAGTCCAGAAGGGATCCCATGATGCACTGAGATGTTGTGGTTGACGTTCTTGTTCATGATGTCGTTGATTTTCACTAATTTGTCCACGACGTTTCCACAAATGGAACCTCACACCATGATGGAACCTCCACCGTGTTTCACTGTGGCTGCATCTGACATCAAAACGTCCTCCAGCTTTTCTGTGGACATGAAGACGACGACGCTGACTGAAGAGGTCAAACCTGGACTCGTCCGTCCAGAGGACCTTCTTCCAGTCATCAACAGTCCAGTGTTTGAGCTCCCTGGTAAATCTGAGGAGTTTCTGGATGTTTGCAGGCCTCGATAATGTCTTCTTAGCAGCTCGTCTTCTCTTTAAACCTTGTTCCATCAGTCGTCTTCTTCTGGTCGTTCTGGAGACGTTCTCACACTCTGATCTAGAAACATTTGTCTCTGTCTGAAGATCAGCTCTGGTCTTCCTTCTGTCTCTAGTTCTTAAAATCTTGAGGTGTCAGTTAACTTTCGGTTCCTGCCTCTTCCTCGGTGTATTTTGTAAGAACCAGTCTCTGCAGTCGACTCAAAGCAGACTCGTCCACACTGTGAGACACTTTATGTCTTTCCCTGTTTGTCTCAGAGACCATCCAGCATCATGAAGTGTTTTAATGTGGACCATTTTGAACAGGAATGAGGAATTTCAAACTGAATTCATCTTTTAATACCCAAAGTTGAGCCTCTGAGAAATCAGAAATGAATCAAACATAACATTCAACCACTAAAATTATTTTTTCTGTTCAGGAATGAAAGTAAATAAACTATAATTTGGCATTTTAATCAAGAAATAATAATGTGCTTTACTATTTTTTCAGTGTTTTTGTAAAAAAGTAAATTAGAAAATTCATGGATAACAATAATAATAATTATATATTATCATTAAAAATATCATTTCAGTTAAGGAGCTTCTACATACTGGAGTATTAACCATTACAGAAACTTAAAAAATGATTTATGTAATTACCAACTCTGTTAATGTAGAGCAGCTGTGGTATAAAGCTTCCACTGGCTGCTGCTCTAATACATTTATTAAACACTGTACTTGTCAGTGTTTTACATGTTTGAAAGGTTTCGCTCCTTCTTATATTGATGACATGTCCACTGAGTTTAATAAAAGTCTCCTCACTGGACAGAAAAGCTGCTCTAAATCAGCTCATGGTGCTTTCAGTCATTGTGGTCGTCCTCTCTGGACAGTTCTCTCAGGCTGCTACAACAGTCGTCTCTTCCAAAAGAAAACTTCTCAAGTTTTTAGTTTGGTTTAAAGTGTATTATTATTATTATTATTATTATTATTATTATCTGACCTTTTTAAGAATAATGACAATAATAATGATGTCTTCTTGTATGTTTTTATCTTGTCCAGCTTGTTTTTATATATGTAATACTTTATTATCTTACATGTTATTTTATGTTTGTCATGTACGATGTCTGAGTTTACGCTTGTTGTATGAAATGTGTCTTATAAATAAAGTTGACTTGATTCCAGGAGCTGGAAGCAGAGCTGAACGAACACTGGCCGTCCTTACTGAAGACAAAGTCCAGCTTCCACTTCTGGTAGGAAACACACACACACACACACACACACACACACACTGTTTTTGTTTTTTGTTTTTTCCAAATGAATGAAAGTCTGAATCTGAGCGTCGAGGGACAGAAAGAGTCTGGAAACAGAACTGAACAAAACGTAACGAAAACACTGGACTGATGGTGACAATGCAACCAGCTGAACAGAAAAAAACACCCATAATATTATTAGTTGTATATTAGTATGATATCAATATTTCCTTTTTTAAATATAACGATCACTGTCAGTCTGACATCATCATGATGTCATGACAGTCCTGCTTCACACTCCGCCCACTCTGGACATTTTTTAATGTATTTTATTGAATTTTAATTTGATACATTTGAACTGTTTGCTGATTGTTACAGAATGATCCATTAATGTAGAAAGTAACTGTAGCCCTGATGTTAATGTGTGTGTGTGTGTGTGTGTGTGTGTGTGTGTGTGTGTGTGTGTGTGTGTGTGTGACAGGAGGGAGGAGTGGGTGAAACACGGTGTGTGTGCAGCATGTGTCGAAGGACTGAACTCTCCACTGAGATACTTCCAGACATGCCTCAAACTGCGTGGACAGTTTGACATCCAAAAGTTAGTTCTCTCACACACACACACACACACACACACACACACACACACACACACACACACAGTGTCCACTGCTGCTGCTGTCCACGACGGTGAAGTTTGACACGGAGATCCTTCTTCATTAACGAGTCCACGATGTCTAGGGATGGGAACTGATAAGATCTTATTGATGCCAATGCCATTATTGATTCTTCTTATTGATCCAATAATTTATCGATTCCTGTGGATTATTATTATCATTATTATTATTAGTAGTAGTGGTATTGTTATGTGTGAAGTCTGATGAGGCAGAAACTGACTGTCAGTTGATGTTGATGATCTGTTTGGCGAGTTTCCATGTTTAATGTTCATGGCGTCCTCCAGCCACTGTGGGGCGCTCTAGGATTCAGCCTTGTGAGGTTCACATCTGCTGCACATACAATACTGGTGTCGACTAAAATGTCTCTGAACAGCACAAAATAACAAATACCAACATAAAGCACCATTTTCTGAACAAACATGTCACAAACGCTAACAGGAGGTTAGTAACCTGTTCATTAAAAACACCAACAAAACCGTATGTGGGAACACAAAACAGTAAACTTAAACAATGCATCATGGGCATTATGCAAATGAGGTGCTACATACTTCCATACTGCATACTGCATACTGCATACCCAATCCATCAGACAGTATGCAAAGCGTTTACACTACAGCGTACTGTATGATAACCCACAATGCATTGCGCTCCTACCCGAGCCGAAATCAACAGGCTGAAGCTGATTTCACTTTAGCTCTAAACTCTTTAAATATATCACTTTATCGAGATTTTTTTAAAATCAGGCGAGAAAGTGGCCGTTTAGATCCCGAGTGTGCCGTTTATTTGTCCAAATACCAACCGTTTACAATTTCGTTCGGACGAATTCGGCGAAATTTAAACTAGCCGCAGTGAGCAACGCACTTCCGGTTATATTCACAAAATAAAACACCCCTTTCCCTTTCTCATACCAAAAGACCATGGTGATAAATAGTGCTTTTACTTTGAAAACAAGAAGCGAACCAACCCGCAACATATCCTGCTTGACACCGCCGTTTGGACTGATCTCGTCCCGTTAACGGAATTTGACCCGTCATGATGCCTTACCGGCGGAGAGTCTTGTCGGCTATGAGACGAAGATCGGCCCGCCGTCTTCGGTACATCATGGTCGCTATCGACTTGGGCTTGTTGTCAGATGTAAGTTGTATTTATTTTTTAAACTTTCTTAATAAATGTAAATCCAATGAGAAATCACTAACGTAACATACATCCAAGCATAAAGGGAAAATTATATCTAACCTTACTCCTGTCCTGTTCGCGATTACGTCACGTCGCGTTGCATCCTGGGTAATTTGAGTGTGAGTAGTAAGCTGGTGATGCATGCTCAACATTTCTGGCGAATGCAGTATGCATCCGGGAACTTCTCGCACACTGCCAGTGTCGACACACTGCATACTCAAAGAGTTAGTATGAGTAGTAGGTAAGTATGCGGTTTCGAACAGCCAATGACGGAGGGGTTTGTATATTTCACCAGTCCAGCTGAGGTCACCATGAACAGGTGTCACCTGGTGTTCCCAGTGTGTATTTTCTGCTGGAAGAAGTACAGGTGATGTTCTGACATGTGGCAAACAACATAGAGAGAAGTGAAACATACAGTAGAGGTATGGAACTGGTTCTAAAGTAGAACCATCCCTAACATTTCTCCAGACGGCTCAGCAGTGAACTCTGGTGTCCCATAATCCCTTCCTCTGTGTCGGCAGGTTACCTCTGGGCCCGGCCTGAGGTAGGTCTCCGAGCCACTGAGTGGGAGATGTGACCACAGACCGTCAGTGTCTCACCTCCACAGGGAGGACTTCATTGTTCCTCCCACGATTGTGCTTCAGCAGCCAGATTAGCGTAGCATAGATGTCTTTGCTCGTAAACGTCGTCTGTAGAACCCTCCCACGGTGCAGTGATGATGAATGATGGATGATGAAGACCATTCTGATGGAAGGGGACCAGAGCACATGGTCTTGGTCTGGTGGTGTGGAGCTGCTCCTGGACACCTTAGCCTCCCTTTGATACAGTTATTCCACATTTAAAACAGATCCCTGATTTATTTCCATCATATTTATTTATCTCTTTATCTCTTGTGCAGTAAGTTCTGTACATTTTTTATATTCCATTAAACAAATTTTCAGACTGTTAATCACTCCATCTTCAACATCAACCAATCATTTGTCTTTAAATCTCGTTTTCTAAACTGCAGCAAAGAGTTAATATGACTGGATTTCTGACATGTTAACTTATTATCTGTTTCTGTTTTTATTTTGTGTAATTTGTTTAGAAAACGTTTGTATGAATCAAAGTAAAGTTTGAAATGTGTTTCCTGCAGGTTACTGGAGGACGCAGGCATCACTCCGTCCTGTGATCGACTCTACAAGGTAACGGCACACGGCGACACTTTAAACCGCCAACGCCCGATAAATGAACGACTTTAACGGACAAAAACAAATGTGAAAATGTGCTCCATGTGTACAAGAGTCACATGACTGACTCAGTGATGTCAATTAAAAATCTATTTTTAGTCACAGTTTGCAGGTTTCTTTCAAAAGTGACAGTCTTGCTGTAAATGTGAATTAATAAGATTTGAGGCACAATCTTTGAATTTATTAATCCTTTACCAAAATAAAAGTTATTTCAATAAGATAACTAAGCTTGATCCACCAAATATTAAATAGTGTGTTGGTCCCTTTTTGTCTGTCAAGTTGAACTTTTATTTATCTCTTTTTTTTCTTTAATATTATTTTTTCCTCTAGTGGGTTCAAGTTATTAATCTTAGATTGTTTTAAAAAATGACATGTATATGTTTTCCTTGACACGGGGTGGATTTACTGATGATTCCAGATGTTGCTGTGACTGTTTTTTTGTGTGTGTGTGCATGTGCGTGTGTGCGTGTGTGTGTGTGCGTGTGTGTGTGTGCGTGTGTGCATGTGCGTGTGTGCGTGTGTGTGTGTGCGTGCGTGCGTGTGCGTGCGTGCGTGTGTGTAGGTTGCAGAGGTTCATCAGGTCCTGGCTCCACATCTGGGTGACAAACCTGAGATCCAGTGTGTTACAGATGACAAGGTCAGTTCCTCTGTCTTCGTCTTTACGCTCAGGTCTTCAGGACGATTCACGTTTGCTGCTTCCAGCTCCTCCAACATGACGCTTCGAGTCTTTCTGTTTCATATCACAGTGAACTAAATGTTCGCTGCAGTCTAAAAACCTACTCAAACCCCACTAAAGCCTAAAAACCTATCAAAACATGACTTAATGTTAATGCTAAAAGACCGAGGCTGAAGCTAGCTTAGACCTCAGTAAACAGGTCAGATGGTGCACTATGACATGTAGTGTACACGTATGTATATTTCAATGTCTGTCTGATATTTGCTGGGGTGTAGCTTTAGCCTTTAACAAACAGAACTGTACAAAAAGCTAATGACTGCTAATTTGCTAATGTTAAATCTGCCCTGTAAAATCCCTGTAAACTGTGTAGCAACAGTAACTTAGACTGAAAATGAGCATGAAGATAAACTGATGTTAACATGGCTGCTGTGTTTCCAACCAGTCTAATAACAGGACTGTAACCAGAGGAAGGCCTTCATGTGGTTCATTTACATCTGCAGCTGTTTAAAGAGGTGGCTGATGAGTCGCCAAGCGTTGGTGTTTGAAATGATCCCAGAGGCTGCGAGTCTGCTGTGTATGAAAACAGTAAAGCACTCAAACCAAACACAGCTAGTTCTCTGTCACTAGAAGGGTTTTTCCCTGCCTGTGTGATTGATTATTGTTTGGATCTGAAACACAGACTGAATGTTCAGCTCCCTCCAAAGACAATCGGATATTAAGCCCAGATGCTGCCTGGCCACGCTGTGCTGCTGATTGATTTGTTCAAACTCAACTTCTGACTGATCTCAGTTTTAAAGATATGAGTTATGGAAAGGCTTCAATCTAACCGGAATAGCTGTAGTTGGTGCAGTGTGTTGTGCAGTGTGTGGTGCAGTGTGTTGTGCAGTGTGTGGTGCAGTGTGTTGTGCAGTGTGTTGTGCAGTGTGTGGTGCAGTGTGTTGTGCAGTGTGTGGTGCAGTGTGATGTGCAGTGTGTTGTGCAGTGTGTTGTGCAGTGTGTTGTGCAGTGTGCGGTGCAGTGTGTTGTGCAGTGTGCGGTGCAGTGTGTTGTGCAGTGTGTGGTGCAGTGTGTTGTACAGTGTGCGGTGCAGTGTGTTGTGCAGTATGTGGTGCAGTGTGTGGTGCAGTGTGTTGTGCAGTGTGCGGTGCAGTGTGCGGTGCAGTGTGTTGTGCAGTGTGTGGTGCAGTGTGTTGTACAGTGTGTGGTGCAGTGTGTTGTGCAGTGTGCGGTGCAGTGTGTTGTGCAGTGTGTGGTGCAGTGTGTTGTGCAGTGTGTGGTGCAGTGTGTTGTGCAGTGTGTTGTGCAGTGTGTGGTGCAGTGTGTTGTGCAGTGTGTGGTGCAGTGTGTTGTGCAGTGTGTTGTGCAGTGTGTTGTGCAGTGTGTTGTGCAGTGTGTGGTGCAGTGTGTTGTGCAGTGTGTTGTGCAGTGTGTTGTGCAGTGTGTTGTGCAGTGTGTGGTGCAGTGTGTTGTGCAGTGTGTTGTGCAGTGTGTTGTGCAGTGTGTTGTGCAGTGTGTGGTGCAGTGTGTTGTGCAGTGTGTTGTGCAGTGTGTTGTGCAGTGTGTTGTGCAGTGTGTGGTGCAGTGTGTTGTGCAGTGTGTTGTGCAGTGTGTTGTGCAGTGTGTTGTGCAGTGTGTGGTGCAGTGTGTTGTGCAGTGTGTGGTGCAGTGTGTTGTGCAGTGTGTTGTGCAGTGTGTTGTGCAGTGTGTTGTGCAGTGTGTGGTGCAGTGTGTTGTGCAGTGTGTTGTGCAGTGTGTTGTGCAGTGTGTTGTGCAGTGTGTGGTGCAGTGTGTTGTGCAGTGTGTTGTGCAGTGTGTTGTGCAGTGTGTTGTGCAGTGTGTGGTGCAGTGTGTTGTGCAGTGTGTTGTGCAGTGTGTGGTGCAGTGTGTGGTGCAGTGTCTTCCCCCCTCATTTTCATATATATGTATATATATACACACACACACACACACACACACATACACACATACATACATACAAGTCAGGCAAGAACAATGCGAGTCAGTGACATGAAGCAAAGTTCAAGTCTAACAGGACGAGGTGCCTACAGGCACTAGATGTTCCGCTGTGTTGTGGATCATCTGAAACATAAAGAATCTGTGAGCAGATCTAAGCGTGAGAACATGTCCATGAACAAGCTTTAAACACCTCGGACACTTCACTGCAGGGAGGCTTCATTCCTCTGATAACCAACACGCTGACACTTTCCCAGACCTCACTGACACATCAGAAATCTTGCAGCCGAATCCTGGTGTCACTGATCTGTTGTCCTGAGGCCACAGTGATGTTGTTCATTTGCCTGTCGGGAGTCTGGTTTGGTTTTCAACTTCAATCAGATCTGAGTGAGAGCAGCAGTAACATGTCAAATGGTTATGAGAGCCCACTGCAGCAGCCATAACGGAGTTATTGTTGGTCAGTCGGTCTGTGTGTCTGTCCAAAACTTCGGTCAGTCAAACTATGGCTTCCAATGAAATGTTTATACTTTGGCTCAAACCTCCAACACTTTAATCCATAATTTTCACCTACTTGTGGACAGCTGTTCATGACATTTGCATTGGCTATTCTTGTGACTTTGTGAAGTTTCTTGGCCATCAGGCCAACTTTGCTTTCTCTGGATGTTTTATGTCTCTTTGAAGTAATTTTCTGTGTGTTTATAGTCACTTTGCATCTAATTATGGTCATTTTATGTCTCTCGTAGATATTTTGTATCTCTTTGTGGTCGTTTTGCATCTATTTGTGGCCATTGTGTGTCTCTTTATGGTTGTTTAACATTTCTTTGTGGTAGTTTTGCATCTCGTTTGTGATTCTTTTGGGATTTAAAACAGATCCTAGATAAACCTTGATTGAAACTTTGCTGCATTGCTCTGAAATCCGATTCCTCTTCCGATCCGATTGTCTCTTTTTTGTAGTTTTATGTCTGCTGTAGTTGATGTGCATGTCTTTGTGATTGTTTTGTGTCCACTGTGGAATGTGGCAGGATTGTCCAGTGTGAAAGCTTTCTCTGCCCCAAACTAAAGAAGCTGTTAGCCTCAAAGTGGGTTCACAGAGTGCCTGCAGCAATGGGCTCAATGCAGTGTGACAAACCTTACAGTGGACTGAGTGTGACTTTAGCCCAGGGCTTGCTGAGCCTGCTCCAGAGTAGGGTTAAGTCCTGAGTTTTTGGGTTTATCCTCCAAAGTTCTACTAAAGACCGAGCTAACTGTCCTTTCCAGTGGACATTTAACCCAGGACTAACAGAAGTGCTGTGTGAATCCCAGAATCCTGGGCTTAGTTCAGAGGTCTCCAAACCTCCACCCCAACTCTGTTTCTCCTCGATCCTCCACAGCCCTTAGAAAATTCTTACTATGCATCGCCTACAGATTATATATTGCTGGTCCAGTTTGCTGGTCAGTACTTTTCCTGGAAGTGTTGGAGAGATAAAAAGTAGAATTTTTGATTTTAGAAAGCACTCAGAATATGAAAAACACTGAATTACAGTAATGAGTAACTGAAGTTACTTTAAAACTGTAGTATCAGTGGTGATAGGAAATAAATGGTGTCCTTCCAGTGCTTCACACTCTCCTCCTCCTCCCTCAGGACAGGGAGGTGTGGTTTCAGGTGAAGATCCCTCTGTCTCGCAACCTCACTGTTGGCTGTGATCCGCACAGCGACACTGACGGGACCCCGGCGTCCGGGTCTGGCCCAGGATGGAGGTTCTCCTCTGGTCATCCCTGTCCTCCTCACGCTCCGTTCTACTACTTCCCCATTGACCACGAGCAGCCGCAGCGGCCATGCGGCTAACAGCACCTCCACGCCAGCCGAGTTCATCGTGAAGAACTTTGAAAGTGTGGCGTTTAAAGTTTAATGCAGAATGCAAATGATGACTTTTTGTTTGAGCCTCTGATTTATTAAGTGTTATCTTGTTTCTGGCATCTGATCAATCAATTAAATACATTTTACAGTTAAATGTATCATTTAGTTTTGTTTCTTGTTCATGTTTAGTGTAAATGTCTTTCAAGTATTTAACAGGACATTTGTTTGAAATTTTCAGACTCAATTGATTACCAAAATAATTGGTGACTTATTTTGATCGGTTATTTGTTGCAGCTCCAGACCAAAGTGGACTAACGCTCCGCCTACAGAGCCACAAAACTAAAAAAAAAATCCATGCAGACAAACAGATGAACTGGTTTACAGTTTATTGACATTATACATGACGTTTTTTGAACCATCCTCCACCCAGAAAACAAAAAATACTGACAGGACATTCAGAAAGCACTAAAAACAGATTCAGAACACTACTAAGAAAAACAGTCAAGCTAACGAAAAATTAAAAAACAAAAAGGAGCAGAGAGACAGCTGGACCTGTTGGACTGATGATGGAAACTGGGAGAGACAGGGAGAGGGACAGGAATGTTTGACTGATCTGCCGGAGGCCTGCAGGATCTCATTACAGAAATACAAAGTCCAACACAACCGTCTGCATTTGTGTGTTTGTGTGTGTGAAGATACATCTGACAGTATTCTGGTTACAGTCCTCGCTGTGTGTGTTCCTGTTGTCCCACCTCTCTGGCGTCTCTGTTTCTGTCCCTTGGTCTCATCTCTCAGTGCTCCAGACGTCCCAGGAACCTCAGGTTGAGGATCTTCAGCTGGTCGTCCAGCTCCATGCGGACGATGCCGTCATCTCCGTCGATGCTCAGCAGGATCCCCGTCGCCTCGCGGTCCTCTCCCAGAATCACCTTCACCTGGACGATCGAGCAGAGGTTCAACATCTCCATGGTGACCGTGGTCAAAGTGAGACTCATGGGTTCAAACCACTGACTGTGCGTAAAGATGGACGACACATGACAGCAGTACTCGCGTCTGAGACGCTGTGTCCATCTCTACATACAGCCTGTGGTCCAAACTAACAGAAAACATGACTGCATGTTACTGCTCATCATCTAAATGGACATTTTAATCTTACCAACAGAAATACTCTGGTAGTTTCAAAGAAGCAGAGTCTGACATGTTTTATCGGCTCCACTTTACTGAAATCATTTCAAGATGCCTGAGGTTTTAAGATCATCCAGTTACTCAGCAGAAGTAAAGCCTGGATTCTTTCTTTCTTTCTTTGGTACAGATCCTTGCAAAGATCATGTTTTAGATGAAAATGAGAATAATGATGTAAAAATCAGCAGAATAAGTCAAAGTAATCTTAAATCAATAAGACAGAAACACAAAAACAATGTAAATTAAAGCTGCAAGCAGCGATGAACGGGCCCGAGCACCCCCGCGCCACTCGGGGGGCCGGCCACCGCCGCCCGCCCGCCGGACTCGCCCCGGAGCGGAGAGGCCACGCGTCGCCGCGACCGTCGGACGTCGCCCCTAAGCCACGGTCCGCCCCGAAAACCAAACGGCTCTCGACACCCACTCACCCCCGTGCTGATGCAAGGACGGGTGAAGACCTCAAGTGCGCACAAATAACCCACAAACTGTCTCTGTACCGCTCCTGTGGTGTGATTCAAGTGTCTGTAAGAGGTGACAGTAAAATGTAACCCAAAAAGACACCATTTACACTGTGTTTTCAGCCTCATTGTCAACTGTAGCCTCTGAGACTGGAAATGCATGCACACGGCTGAAGCACGTACACAAGCTCTATCCCAAGCGGCACGGCTGCAGCCATAAAACACCGTTTCTCTTCTATCTTCAAGTGCTCAGACATTTTCTTCTGTTTTGAAAGTTTGCTAAGGAAACTCTATGCACAACAGGTCACTGTTTCTGAGAAAAACTCTGTCTGTTGTCTGAGTTGTTTCCAGGATTAAATCATTTGTGCAGCATGGAGACATTTTGTGAGCTTTTTGTGTTCATTTTTACATTATAAAACTGATCACTCTTCACTTAAATTGCACTGGATGTCACTATGGTTTTGTTTTCTGTTGAAATTCTTGGAGTATTTTATGTACTGGAGATCTTCATCCATCCTCACATCAGCACAGGAATGAGTAGATATTGAGTGCAATTTCATTTTTGAATGAACTACTTTTTAAAGGAATTTACTGTAATTTCCTGCCCCCAGTATTACATAGGGCATGCTTATTATCACACATGTGAAGATTGATGCAGATTGGCTCATTTACATCAAAGTTCTAGCAATTTCCTGTTTCATGGCAAAACGCCAAAATTCGCCACCCCACTACAGCCACAGTGTTTAACACTGACAAAATCTTTTAATATGTTTTAATCACACACTTGTCTAGATGCTCCACACCAGTGTTGAAGTCAATTGAAAAATATTTGTAGGAAGAATTAGTTAAAATAGGTCTTGTGGAAAACACCAAAATTGAGCATGAAATTCAAAATTGCCGACTTCCTGTTGACTTTAGCCTATGGGTCCAAGAGACTTTTTTGTTCATCTCCCTGTGATACATATGTGTACCAATTTTCGTGCATGTTGGTCAAACTCACTATTTGCGGCGCCGCACGTCAAAGGGCGTGGTCAAGCCATTTGACCACACCCATGGACAAAACTCATATCACATGTTCAGACTGGGACTGTTAATGAACATGTACAATTTCAGGCAGTTTTGACCAAGCACAGGGAGGTTAAAGCCACTTCCTGTGTTTTGGCGAAACGCGTTAATGGGCGTGGCCAAGCCATTTGGCCACAGACATGGACCAAACTCATACCATATGTGCACACCAGGACTGTTAATAAACATGTGAAGTTTCAGGCAGATCTGACCATGTGTAGTCCAGTTATAGCAACTTCCTGTTTTATGGCGAAACATGGACCTTCGCCACGCCGCCAGGGCAACGCCGTTTGACGAGACGTCCTGATCTTCATAATGTAGCATCATCAAGGTCTGAAGACTTTTCAGACCAAATTGGAGTTTGATATAATCAACGTGGTGGGAGCAGGACCTCAGACTGTAAAACATGTCATTTCCTGTCGCCACCAGGGGGCTCTATGAGAATTATGGAATATTTTCATATAGATGTGTTCAGGGCCAAACTATTATCAGACATGTGAATGTTGGTGCAGATATGACCTTTTTTCCTAAAGTTATACCCATTTCCTGTTTTATGGCGAAACATCAATATTCGCCGCCACACTATGGCCACGCCCTTCAACATGAGGAAAATCTTTTAATAACTTTTGATGAGAGTGTAGTCCAGAAGGTAGGCAGCGAATTTGAAGCCATTCTGATTCTTCCTCTAGGAGGAGTTTGTTAAAATGCGAGACAAGTGAAACGCCAAAAATGACCAGGAAATTCAAAATGGCCGACTTCCTGTCGGGTTTGGCCTATGGGTCCAAGAGACTTTTTTGTGTGTCTGGGTGTGATACACATGTGTACCAAGTTTCGTGCACGTCGGCTAAACGTGGCGGGGGGTCTGCTGTTTAAAGGGCGTGGTCAAGCCGTTTGGCCACGCCCATCGACGAAATTAATATCATACATTCAGGCCGGGACCTGTCATGCACATGTGAAATTTCATGCCGATGCAAACTTGCACACAAAAGTTATTGCTAAATATGTCATTTTTTCGGGCCGCGGTCCTTCGCCGCTCTCTAGCGTCGACACCCTTCGCCGGACCGTCACGCCCTTCAAAATGTAGCATCACCCACTTCTTAAGGTCATCTTCACAAAATTTGAGCTAGAAATAATCAAGACGGTTGGAGCAGCACGTCACAACCTAAAAAAAGTCATTTTCTGTCACCACCAGGGGGCGCTATGACAATTATGGAATATTTTCATGTATTTCCGTTTAGGCCCATACACTGATCATACACATGAAGTTTGGTGCAGATCCGACCATGTACCCCAAAGTTATGGCCATTTCCTGTTTCATGGCGAAACGCCAAAATTCGCCGCCACATAACATCCAGGCCCTTTAACATGAGGTCTAGCTTTTAATAACTTTTAATCACAAAGTTGTCTAGATGGTAGCCAGCGATTTTGAAGCCATTCTGATGAATTCTGTAGGAGGAGTTCGTTCAAATACGACATGTGGAAACCGCCAAAAACGGGCGCAAAATCCAAAATGGCCGACTTCCTGTAGGGTTTAGCCCATGGCTCCAAGAGGCTTTTTTGTGCGGCCCGGTGTGTTCTATCTGCGTACCAAGTTTCGTGCATGTCAGAGAAACATGCCGCCGGGGCTCGTCTGTAGATGGCGCTATTGAGCCATTTCGCCGCGCCCGTTTGCGAGACCCTTAAAATACGTAATTTTTCGCCGGGACTGACGCGACCGCCAAATTTCATGAGTTTTCATATATGTTAAGGCCTCCAAATAAGCGATTTACTATTGCCAGAATAATAATGAAGAAGAATAATCCGAGCAATTTCAATAGGGCCTCGCACCGAGGTGCTCGGGCCCTAACTAGGAGGAACAATAAAAATGAAATGTGGCCTTGATGTGTTTCACAGCAGGTCAGAGGTCAGCAGAGGAGAACCAGCTGAGACCCGTGACTCACCTTGTTGTTCTTGGTGGGAGTGACGGGCTCCAGGTGATCACTGCTGATACTGACCACCTTCTCTGACTCCTGCATGAACACTGAACACATCCCACCCTGCAGGGACACAAACACACAAACCAACGCCACATCAAACTCTCAAATATCGAGGACAGATAGGCTCTTTTTTTAATAACACAATAACTAAATTAATGTTAAAAATAATAAAGATTCAACCCCAACTTCCGTAGGTGTGAATGTGAGTGTGAGTGTGTGTCTGTCTCTATGTGATGAACTGGCGACTTGTCCAGGGTGAACCCCGCCTCTCGCCCAATGTCAGCTGGGACAGGCTCCACCCCCCGCAACCCGTCAAGGATAAGCGGTTACAATGAATGAATGCATGAATGATTCTGTCTGTATTTGTCTTTAAAAACCCACAAATTAAACTACAACCCGGTAATCCAATCCTCCCCTTAATCTTGGTCAAATGTTGTATTTCAAAACTCCAAGGTGCAGATCAGGAGAGTTTTGATGCTAAAAATCTGGATTATTCTGATCCTGCTCTGAAGGTGGATTCCATATATTGATGTGTTCATGCCAAAACAAGATCATTTTAAATTTGACTATTAACCAATAAACCAACATTTTCAATTAAAACATCAAGAAAACTCCAAGCTGCTGTTGTGTGAAAAACAAGAACAAGAATTTCAACATTTCATTCTTCTGTGAAAGATAATTCTCACCTGCATCATGATTGATAATCTGTCTAAATGATGAGAGTGAGTTCGTCACTGCGGTGAAAAACCCCACGCAGACTGACTGATTACTGACAGCTCTGCACCCAGACTGACCAGCTGGACGGGCAGTGAGAGACGCTCTGCTGAGACACTATTTTACTGAAGGTCTTATGATAAAAGAAGACAGCAGTATGCCATCCAGACATCTGATTGGTAATAATAAAGCATCCCAACATTTAATGAAACGTTAGTTTGACCAACTGATGGAGGACAAACCAACAACTGCACATCTAGATTCTGGAAGCTCATCTTCTTGTATCTGGATCAGAACACACTTCTCTGAAAATTCTTTGGAAAAACAGGAAAAAAAAAAAAAGACAAAATCCATTTAATCTTGGATAGAAAAAAAAAGGGAGTTCTGGATCATTCTGATCTGATCTGATATGACAGTTTTGAAATACTGTCCCCAGATGAACAGGAGCAGCAAAAACAAAAAACAGATGTGGTCGGTCAGTTCCTCGTCTAAACACTGATCTGACGATGCAGGACATTTAATGTGGCTGCGCTGGTTACCGTGACGCTCCTGATGACCCCGGTCTGTCCCATCAGGTCCATGAAGGAGTCCTTCACCCGGACCAGGATGTCAGTGGTCACCCAGTCGCTGCCGCCCTGCTCGATGTTGGAGCCTGGGGTGTGAGGGTTGTAACCTCCAGGAGACGGCGCTCCGGGCGTCATCGGACTGTAGCCCACAGGACTGGGACTAGGACTGGCCTGAGGAAGCCGTGAGAATCACTTTTAGCCAAAAGAAGTAGATTTGATTACTTACTAAAAATAAATCACTGATTTTACAGTTTTTACAAGATAAGATTTTATAAGAATTTTTAAGATATGATTTTATAAAATGAAATAAGGTGATATTCCTTTATTAGTCCCACAACGTGGAAATTCACTGCAGCAAAGTGGAGAGCAAAAATATCAAGAAGCATCAATAAAAAATATAAAAGATAAAATATACAAATACAAGCAAGAAACATAAGAACAATTCAAACGAGGGAAATATAAAAATGCAAACATAAGAGGAAATGATGATAATACACCTGATTATTGCACATTGGAGTGAAATATTCCACAGCATGAAGTGACTTTACACCTGAAAATAAGTACTAATAATGCACAACTGATGAACACAGTGGTGTTGAGCGGCGGGTAGTTTTGGTGAGGATGTGGCGAGTACATGATCTACTGGGAGCAGGTTTCACAGATAAGATGAAAGGAAACCAACTTTTTTCTTTGAGATTATTGTGAACGTGGAAGAAACACGACGAGCTCGTACCTGATACGCCATGGGAGAGGGTGTCGGATGGTAGCTGGCTGGAGAGTGTGTGTTCTGGTAGCCGACCGGTGAGGGCGCCACCTGGTGGTAGCTCTGAGGACTGGGACTGGGCTGGTAGGAGCCCTGGGGGGACGGGGCGGCGTAGGGAGAATACTGCTCTGTGTTATACCTACACACAAATATATACAGACACGTTGAGGTTTCTTCTTCTTGGTTCATTGAGTTCAAAATATTTTCTGAGAAAAGGGAATTTAAGATGATTCCAAATATCTTTGCAAACATTTTATCAACAGAATGTAAACAGTCGGCCAGACAGAGCTCATTCTGACATTTAAGCTGCCAGACGTTGATACACTGGATTGAATTCTCAACATGTTCATAACAAAAAGGACAAAAATTGTGTTTTTGCTTTCAGAAATAATCGTGTTAATATTTGTTCTGACGCTCACATAGCAGGTGTGCCAGGTGTCTGAGGGTTGTACTGAGGGTTGACTTGTGGAGACGGGACTTCTGGGTAGCCCGGGGTCTGGGGGTTGGGGGTCCCGCCGTATCCCTGAGGGGACGGAGAGGGCTCGTCGTCGTAGCCAAAGTCGTACTCCTCTTCGTTCCTGAAGAGAACAGACAAACGTTTAAAAATATGAAATTAGGAATGGCATAAAAAGTACACACTGAACTCTGAGTGTGTGTGTGTGTTACCTGGAAGGTGTGTTGGGGTTGCTGGGGTCCCAGGCTCCACTCTGACCCGGCGTCCTGCTCCCATCATGCAGCGGGGTCTGAGAGCCGTAGTGAGGCGTACGGCTTCCTGTGACAGAACGATGAGAAACACTTTCAGTCACACAGGATTGTGGGTAATAATTTAGTCTGTTTTTTGTGAACGTTGTGTAAAACATAAATAAAAACAGAATGCAATGATTTGTGAATCAGCTTTGATTCAATTCAACTGAATCCAACAAAACAAAAAATATTTAATGTTCAAACTGATAAACTTTGTTTTTTGTAAACATGCTGTCACACTGTTAGTTCAGGAGCAACAGGAGACTGAAAGTCCTGTTTGGAACGTTCCACAGGTGAACAGGTGAGCTGGTAACAGGTGACAGGATCATGATCGAGTATTAAAGGGGCGTCCTGGAAAGACTCAGTGGTTCACAGCATGGATGGGGTCAGATTCACCACTTTGTGAAAAACTACAAACAGTCCAACAGTTTAAGAACAAAGTTTGTCAACACAAACCTGCAGGAATTTATAGATTTCACCATCTACAATCCATAATATCATGAAAAGATCCAGAGAATCCAGAGAAATCTCTGAAAACCAACGCTGACTGTCTGTGACCTTTGACCCCTCAGGCAGCACTGCATTAAAAACCCTCATCATTGTATAAAGGACACTTCATGGACTCAGGAACACTTTGGAAAACCGTTGTCAGTAAACACAGTTTGTCTCTGCATCTACAAATGTAAGTTCAGACTCTACATGCAAAGAGAAAGACAGATATCAACAACATCCAGAAACACTGCAGACTTCTCTGGACCAGAGCTCAGCTGAGATGGACGGACGCAAAGAGGAAAAGTGTCCTGCGGTCTGACGAGTTCACGTTTCTTGTATTTGTGCTGTATGTAATATAGGTTGACACAAATCACTGCATTATTTTTTACCTGTTTTAAATAACAGCCCAGCGTTTTTGGAGTTGCTAAAATGATTAGCTGATGAATCAATAACTTGATCATTTGTGAGGATTTGATGGTTGTCTTTGTTTTAGGTGATTGTAAGCAGACTCTCTCTGGGTTTTGATCTGTTAGTCTGATAAAACTATTTAAACACCTCACCTGTCACGGTCTTTGACTTCATCTAGCTGCTTAATCAAACTGTTTTACTTCAAGGGTTTTGTCAGATACAAACTGACGGCGTCTTACCGTCATGCAGCGGCGTCTGAGACCCGTACATGGGCGTTCTGGAGCCGGTGCTATACATGGGAGTCTGGGAGCCGTACATGGGAGTACGTCCATGGGTGGAGGTCATTCCGCTGTGTCTCTTGGCTCCCCTGGAAGGACGGACGAAGGTGGAGGTTAACGTGAGGTTAGAAACTCTTGATTATAATTGATGAAGCGGTCAGATAGTTTTTGAAGACGTACATGGTGGTTAAGCGCTGTCGGTCTACAGAGATGGTCTGACAGGTGGAGTGCAGCTCGACTCTGGCTGTCGACTCTGTGGCGTCCTTCACCACACCAATGTAACCTGGGAAATGGAGGCAAATCCATCAGGGATTACAGTTTTAAAAAACAAAGAGTATAAAATTAATAATCCTGGTGTCCTCAGTCAGTCTTACCTTTGTATGGACCCTGGGAGATACGGACCGTCTGACCAATCAGCTCGTTGTCTCTTCGTCCTCTACCCCGCCCCATTCCTCCTCCACCTCCTCCTCTCTGTGGAGCTCCTGTAGGACGACAAAAACACTGTTTACACTACGACAACTTTTGATTGAACAGCAAGCAAATAGATACAAACAGTTCATAAAGACCAAAGTGGCAAAGCTAGACAGCAACATGGGCGCAGTCCCCAATCTAGGGGTGAGCCGTCCCTTTAATGCTGAAATGTCACTAACCACACATTGAAAATGACAGTATATTTATCCTTTACATAATAATAACTGCATGTGAGAAGCAACAGGTAGAAAATCTGGATGAAACTTGAGAGAGGTGAACACAAAGGAAGACAAAATATTGAGGAAGACAGTTGAGGTTGCAAGACGTGACAGAAGTCTGTGATTCTGACTGAGTGACTGAATGTAAACTCTGGTTCAAGCCGTGGAGGGAAAATCATGACCAGTCAGAGAGGAGATGCTCTGACCTCGAGTTCACACTGACTGCCAAAAGCCGACACAGCACCTGCAGGGAGGAGCCCTTAGGACTTTCTGTGGTTTTATTTTTGTACTCGTTTCCATCCTTTTCCCGCAGGCTGTGATTATTTTTTGTGATGGTTCCAGGTGAAAACTTGTTCATATTAATGTTAAAATGACATTTATAATCTTATAAAATACACTGACGGTTATTATCCAACAGAAAAAACATTAGTTTACTTATTAATAATCCTATTGATAAAAATGTACAAATTTGTCACATTTCATTTTTTAAAAAGATAAACTAACAGAGTAAATGCATTAATGTCTTCATCGTGAGTGATAACAGTCTGGAGGTGGTTGGCCGTTCTCGTAGTTATGGAGTTCTGGCACTTTTTGTTGCAGTTTGCTCTGGACTGGTGATATGATCTGATTGGTTGTGACTTCATCCAGTAACTACAGGCCTTTTGGTCCGTGTTTTATTTGTGTTAATAAAACCTTTTGGAAATCAAAAGCGACCTGACGGGTTGATCGATGACACCAGGCTGGTTTTTGTTGGAACAGGCCTTTTTTCTAGGAGCTAACAGAATACTTTTTATCTTAAACACATTCCAAAATCTGTGCTAAGAGCAGATTTGGCAGCAGCCTCCTGACTCTGATGTACTGAGCAGGTTCTGACTTACACTGAGGCCGTTTTCATTCAGCTGGAACACAGAACAAGCAGAAGCAAAAATTATGAAGCGGATTGAAAAGTTTTAAAAGCTTCCTTTGTCAGATTGACTGGTGCGTATGCTTGTAATGTCTCCTTAATAGTTTTGGTATGAATTGTCAACCAGGCCTCCATCATCTCATCACCTCCATCAGCCATGAGCTGGAAGAATCGTACTCTCACCTCCTCCGCCGTGGTGCATGGGGCTGCTGATCCGAGGACTCATTGGAGCAAATCCTCCCACTGTGAAGTTGGTCACGTCTCTGGGCTGAAAGAGGTAAACAGAGGTAAATATAGAAAGACATAGTACCTTTTCAATAAGTACTCACTTTACCAACAAAAAATTAACAGTTTAAGTAACGGGTGATCAATCGGTGATCGGGTGAATGTCTGCACCAAAATCATCATGTTACAAAAAAAGCTGTGCTGAGTCTCTGTCGTGTTTTGGTGTCATTGATGGCTGCGCTGCTTCTGTCCTCTGCTGTCTCTGTCGGAGTTTGACACACACACACAGGGACAGGGACTTCATGATACATTCAGGTGCACCTTGTAAACTACAACACTTTGGACAGCAAAGAACAAGGTCACTGAAGTTTGTTTAAAACAGGAATGTTTCTATGTTTCTTCATTTTCAGTGATAACTGTATACTTGTATTTAATATACATTGTTGTTAAGAACACTGAAATAAATACATAATGCTACATGATAAATAAAAGGTTTCATATAGACTTCATGATCAATATCAGATAATGTTTCCAGTGATCAGTCTCAAAAATCCTGATCAGAGCAGCCTCAGTTTAAAGGTCACTGCCAGCTTCTCTTTGTTTGCGTGTGCGGGTGCGGTGATGTCACAAAGGGTTTCACACCACCTCTACAAAGGTGACCGTCCAACCCACTGAATATTCAGTGAATCACAACGGGAGCTGACCAATCAGAGCAGACTGGGCTTTTTGGGAGGGGCTGTCAGATAGAGGGGGAATAAAGAAGCTGCAAAAATTTAAAAAATGGTGTTTTTTTTTTTTTTTTAACAACAAAGTCTGTAAACGTGTTCTGTTAGAACCCCCAAATAAAACTATGAACACAAAAGTAAGCATAAATATGTGAGAGAGATTGACAGCTACAGACAGACACTGATGTGAAGTGAAAATCCTTCCACAGTCACATTTCAAGCAGCGACTGAGACTGACCTTGGATCCTCCAGCCAGCACCAGGTGTCTGGTCTTGCAGACGAACATGCCTCCGTTCTCCACCAGCTTCTTACAGTGGAGGAAGGCGAAGCCTCGGAACAGGTGACGAATCTCCCCCTCGCGGCCCTGCGGGACGAAGTTAACATTTTAACGGCTGCAGAATCTCATGTGAGCAGGAAAGACTGGATGTTGACAGACGTGTGTCATTTCAGAAGCTGAATGAACTCTCTGGTCCTTACCGAGTGCGGCCCATCGATGACTTTGACGATGTCCTTGACGTGGATGTTGTTCTGCTCCGAGTCCAGAGCCACGGCGAAGCGGTTGTCCTTCCTGCGGTTCACTGCCTGATGCCGGACCGTCAACACTTTCCCGTGCATGTTCAACACCTGACAGACACACGGACACCCGCTGAACTCACCTTGTTTTACTGTTAGTGAAAGTTCATGTCAACTAAACTTGAACTAAAGAGGTCGCTTCATGTTCCTCGTGCAGACGCTGCAGATGCTCTGGTGTCCATCCTGGAGCAGACTATTACCTGAAACGTCTCTCTCTCCAGTCGAACAATGACGCCGACAGTCTGTGGGTCCAGCTGGACCAGCTCGCCCCACTCGTGCTGCCCTCCTGCATCCACGCCGGACGCCGTCTCCGAGCAGAGCTGCAGATCTCTGGGCAACACCTTCAACTACACACACACACACACACACACTTCATTCATTCATTTCCTCTAAACGAACGGTGAAAAAACCGACGCAGCAACCCGTCACACCACCAACTTTCAGAACATTTGTGTTTCACAAGAAGGAATGATTTTTTCCCTCATTTTCTTTTGACTTTAATTTTATTTTTTTTAATGCTTGACTCCTGCTCAACTGCAAAGTCCATTCTCAGAACACATGAGCTTAAAGTTGTGCAATTTTATACTGGACCATGATCATGTCATAAATCCTCCAGGCCAGATGTTAAACAGTAATATTTTCTCTACTATTTCTTTAGGAGGACAAACAATGAATACACACTTTCTTTTAAAATGAGCACTGAGAGTGGGTGTAATTTATGTTGATTTGATCTCTTGTGGATTCAAAAAGGAAAGGTTTAGTGTTCTTCTGGAGTCGACGCTGCCAAGTGAGCAAAGAAACTTCCACGTCTTAAATCTGAGAACAGAATTTGGCGTGGTGGTCGGGTTTAAAACATTTAAGGGGGAAGATGTGATGGAATCCACCTTTGTTTAATTAATTATGTTAGAAGTTAATCGGCACAATTCTTCAAACATTCAGACTGGAACTTTTCAGGTTCACTTTCATCAAAGTAGAATGAAAGTCAGAGTCAGAGCAGCCTGTTCGCTGGTGGTCATGTTTCTGACACGTTGTCATGTTTCTTAGCAGCAGAAAAATAGAGGCAAACAATATATTATAATGACAATGTGGTTAATAAATCTACTGGAAATTCAGTTGAGGACAGGCAGGTATGTCAGTTTTTGAATGATCCAGTGAAGGTAACGCCTCAAATTATCTTAATAACATTCAGGCTACAACACAAAATACAAAGTGCCATAAATCAGCAACGCTCAGTAATTCCTCGTGACGCCCAGAGGTGAGGCACCCTTCACAAACATTCCTGGCCAGTCAGTCAGTGTTGACAAGCCATTTTTTTCTTCCACGGCTGTGAACAACAGACTTATACACACACACTCTGATGATGAATCCTTACCCGAGGAAAAATTAAAAAAAAATAACTGGCCCTGCAGCCGCCTCTGTGATCTTTAACCTCTTTTATCAAGTTGTGCACATGAGAATGTGTGTGAGTTTCCATTCATGTCAGGATGGTGTTTATGTCTAAGGTAGGGCTGGGCAATAAATCAATATCATATCATTACATGAGACGAGATATCATGATAGATTTGGAAGCTGTTATAGAAGCTGTTGTCTCTCCCTGCTTTTAAAGGCTGCATTACAATAAAGTGATGTGATTTTCTGAGCTTATCAGACTGTTCTAGCTGTTTTATTATTATATATCCACTTTAATGATGACTATTGATCAAAAAATCTCATTGGATTTATATTTTGTGAAAGTAATCCTTACAATATTGTCACAATATCGACGTATCTGCTCAAAAATAGTGATTTTTACTCATTTTGTCACCTTAGCTGCGCCACACCCTGAAGTACACTACAGCTGCAACAATTCATTAATTATTAATTGATTATAAAATGAATACCCAACTACTTTGATAATCAATTAATCGTGTGCCCGGCCTGCAGTGACTCCTGCAGAGTCATGTGACCCAGGACTGAATGCTGATTGCATCCTTTCCCAATACAGACAAAAACCAGACGCGAGTGTTTTTTTGTCCAGATGTTAAAGGGGCGTGTGCAGGTGAGTACAGCTGTAGTTTAGACACAGCGACTGTTATCTTCAACAGCATGAAAGGACGGACAGAGCAGGTACCTCGTGCATGGTGAGGTCAGAGAAGAGGATGACGAAGTTCTCCTCCACTCTGACGATGAGGCCGGTGTCGCCCTCGTATCGCCCCGCAATCACCTTCACGTGGTCGCCCATCCGGAAATATTTTCTCAACTCATGAGCCGGGAACTCCAAGGGATCCTGTGAGAGAACACGCACACGCACACACGTGCGCACACACACACACACACACACACAGTTAGGCAATATAAATACAACCACATACACAAGAAGTAACACAGTAGCTCTTTACTCTAATAGAGTAAAGTGCAGGACATTTCTCTTTTATTTTGACAGTGCAGTGTCACCCAGTCATCATCTGAATGTGACTCAGGAAGCAAACAGGGAGAAATGCTGTGAATCATAATTGTTATAAAACTGATGTAACGTTTCTGTCTCTTCTTTTAGAGAGTCTGAGATTAATTCCATCTCAGCAGTTTCAGTGCTTGTTGTTGTTTCTGTCTGGTGTTCTTTTATTTTGTATTTGTGTTTTTTCAAATGAAAACCACCTGTAATGGTCAGTTTCTGCTTTTGAGATGTAGAGTTTGTTTGAGTAGGAAAATTCTTCTTTAAGTGAAGATTCTCAGTGAACTGCAGCAACATTCAGATTTTAACATCCTGCACACTGCTGATGCAGAAAAACTCACTGAACGCTGTCTGAACATTCAGACATGAGACTGAACTGAACTTTTTAATGAGCACTTCAATCTTTGCTTTGGTAGTTTTGATACAAATGTTCATATTGTCCTGTTTTTAGTCATGTGGTACTGAAAAAGTATTGAAATATTGATACTTCCGTGAGCCTTAATTTGGCATTTCGTTGTGATGGTTAAAGTTTGGGACCAGGGAATGCATCATGTCTATGAGAGTTCTTAAATTATAAAAAGACAGCTGTGTGTGTGTGTGTGTGTGTGTGTGTGTGTGTGTGTGTGTGTGTGTACCTTCAGGTCTTCGTGTTTGGGCATGATGGTGATCTTGTTGCCGTCCACACTGAGGATTTTTCCCTGCAGGTTGATCAACTCTCCTTCACAAACCTCCACGTTGTCTCCAGCCTGCAGGTTGTGTTCACGCTCCTTACCTGCACACGCGCACGCGCACACACGCGCACACACACGTACATACACACGCGCACACGCACACACACACACACACTCTTGGTTTTAGCCAGGCCACATTTTATTGGCACCATAACTGTGACATTTAACTATTATAGAAGGAAATAAGCACAAAGGAAGATTATAATTCAACTGCATGACTTCAAATTTGTTCATGAATTTTCATTTTTCTGTCATTAAGTGTTATTATGTCATATTTGATGCAAAGTTAAAGTTCCCAAACAATGTCAACTTTAAACATTAAAAATGAGTGTGTGGGTGAATACTCTTCTCTGATTGGCCGGCAGGTGTGTGTGTGTGTATAAACGGTTAAATGCACGTGTAGTTCGGCTGAAGTTTAATCCCCTTTTGAAATTCATCCACTGCCCAACTTGTAACCATGGCAACAACAAAGAGCCCAGCTGTCTGAGCTCACAGCACTTCCTAACCAGACGTGATGTGAAGAAGTGAGTGAGCCAAAGTTCTGAGTCGATTTAATGATTCGAGGGAATAAAATCAACTGACCTGTTAACTCAGCTTACATCCATTCATTTATCATTTATAAAGTATTTAACATGGAAATATGTTTGGTTATAGAAGATCAATCTATCCATTATACTCATGATTTATCAATCAGTTGGTGGTGAAAAATATCGAACTGGCAATAATTTTTCCGCTAATCCATCGGTGTTTGGTCCATGAAATGTCAGAAAATAATTAAAGTCAATTAATTAATCTATCACTGTCTTGTCAATTGAAAAAAAGGGCCAAACGTGAAAACGGGTGGAGTGCACGGACATTTGGACCCAATTTTCAACTAGTGATCAATCTGACAATAATTTTTCCATTGATTGATTGGTGGTTTGTGGGTCCCCAGGAAGAAGTCTGGGAAACACTGCACTACATAACTGACCAAATAACACTTAACGACAGCAGTCGAAAACAATCACAAAGACTACTTCCTGTTCATAACAGGCAGCATGTCATGGTTACAACAGTCTAATGCACACTCCTTCAAATACAGTGTTTTATTCATTCATTCATTCATTCATTCATTGTAACCGCTTATCCTTGAGGGGTCGCAAGGGGTGGAGTCTATCCCAGCTGACACTGGGTGAGAGGCGGGGTTCACCCTGGACAAGTCGCCAGTTCATCAGAGGACTGACACATAGACAGACAACCACTCACACTCACATTCACACCTACGGGCAATTTAGAGTCACCAATTAACCTGCATGCATGTCTTTGGACTGTGGGAGGAAGCTGGAGAACCCGGAGAGAACCCACACAGACGCGGGGAGAACATGCAAACTCCACACAGAAAGGCCCTGGACAAGCCCTAAAGGGTTTTATTTATTACACATTCACAGCCTGAGTGTGATGCATTTTTATTTACCGACTTGAACTTTTTACTCGAACTTCAAAGTTTGCACTTTAAACATTAAAACAACAAGAAGACGACTCAGGTCTACTGACCTGTCTATGAAATGCAGCTATTTCTGGCTAAAATAACACTCTGCATGCAATAAACTCCATCGTGCTCCACCTTCTTTGAAATCTTTAAATTATTCTGTAGCTTCCAGGTTGTTTTCTTTGTGGACCTCTCAGCCAGTCACTCTCACGTCAGGAATGTAATTATCCACGTTGGCTGTAATGATATTGCCAGCCGGAGGTCTGAAGTTTTAAAGCGGGATTTTAGCGGGCTCTTAGACTTCCTTAAAAACTCTGGCCCTTTAACCTGTTTTGGAATCGTGCGTCCTTCTTCAGGTTTGACGGCATTCACCCCAGTGGCCCGGGTGTACGGATTTTAACGGACAACTTATTTTATGCAGTGGAAAACAAGGCCTCCTCAGAGTGACTGTCCAATGCCTCATGTTCAAATTTGGAGATGGCCACTTCTGGTCACCGGTCACATGCTCCACCTCACACCTCACGCCCCACATCAAACTCAGTCACTTACTCACTAGCTCCGCCTGGTGACCACAAGTTTCCAGTCTCCTGCTGTAACACTCTCCCCTTGATAACCTCTATGCCAGCGACTCCTCTACTCAGGATACCTGTCCTATGGAAGCCTCGAACTTATCTGAAATGTTCAAAACGCACTGCAGTCGTCTCAAATTTAATTAGAGTTCCCCTTCAGTCTAATACTGATACCCCCTCATTGTATGAACTTGGGTTTGATCCACTGGAACATTAGAAGTCTGCTTCAACATCAAAAACCTGATCACCTTAAGATTCTAGTTTCTCAAACAGACCCTGATATTCTGGTGCTGACTGAGACTTGGTTAAAGAAACGTGTCAGTGATTGTGAAAATGATTAGAATTTATTTAGAATTGACAGAAATGCAAGAGGAGGTGGGTGGCTATTTTTATTAAATCACGTTATTTGGTTACAGTTCTAAATACTGTTACCATACAAAAATGTTTTGAATTCATTGATTTGAAGGTCAATTCAGGGCCTAGTAACTTAGTTGTGATTAAGATTTATAGACCTCCGTCTGCTGAACCTGATGCTATTGATCAATTGACTGATTTAATCTGTCAATATAGTAATTCAGAGATTATAATTTTGGGTGATTTTAACCTCGACTGGTTAACTAGTGTGTCTGCTTATTGGAGGGAGGTCTGTGATAATCTCAACCTAATTCAGCTGATTTCTGACCCCACCAGGCCTAACCTAAAAAAACAATTAAAAACCAACTTTAATAGACATGATTTTGTCTAACGGGAGTGATAAAATAGTTGCTTCTGGTGTCTTTGACCTTGGAATAAGTGACCATTGCCCCATAGCTTGTATCAGAGATACGAGATTACAGAGAACTAAACCACGAATTGTTCTGAGGAGAAATCTCAGAAAATTTAATGAACAGGCCTTCTTACATGATCTTTGTCACAGTAATATTTTAACCACATTAGAAATCCCAGATGTTGAATTAGCATTGGATCATTTTATAAACACCTTCAACTCATTTGTTAACAAACAGCAGAGAATCAAAGACAGATCGAGTCCTTGGTTCACCTCTGAGCTCTCATCTTTGTACCAACTGAAGAATAAAACCTGGGCTTTAGCTAGAAAAACTGGGGACCCCTCCCACTGGCTTGCTTTTAGGCAGCCAAGAAATAAATTTACCTCATTTGTGAGGAAAGCTAAATCTGGTTATTATTTAAATACCATCTCTAGCTGTTCTTCAAACCCAGCTAAATTTTGGAAGGTAGTGAATTCCACTAAAAATAAACATACTGTTTCTCTGCCCTCACATGTAACCTCCGGCCAGCAAGTAATAACAGATCACTTGGAAACATGCACAGCTTTTAATGAGTATTTACAGAATACGGATTCTGGGGAATCTATAAATTGTCCAGAATCTGATGTCTCAGTTTGTTCTGTAAGACACATTCCTCAGTTTATTCTCCAACTTTTCACCCTCATCAAGTTACTGAAGCACTTCTTGCCATCGACAGTCAGGACCTTTTCTTTCTCCGCTTTCTGCTTTGATGATTTCAGAATGTGTTACTCATATTTTTAATTTAACTGTTTTATCAGGTTCAATTCCCACAGTATGGAAGGTTGCACATGTTATCTGATATTAATGATCTTAATAACTACAGACCTACATCTAAATTATCATGTCCATCTAAAATACTTGAATTGTTACTAAATAATCAACTGAAGACTTTTTTAACTGCATATTCTGTACTGAGCCGCACCAGTCTGGTTTTAGGACTAATCACAGAACCATCTCTGCAAGAAAAATGATATTGTGTCTGCAGAAGACGATCAAAAATATTGTGCTGCTCTGTTTGTCGACCTTTCAAAGGCGTCCGACAGTCGATCATTCCCTGCTTTTACACAGACGGTCAAGTATTGGATGTGATGCTCACAGACGGTTCCACAGTTACCTCTCAGGTAGACAGCAGTGTGTAAAAGCAGGTAATGTCCAATCTGCATTTTTATCAATAACAAAAGGTGTCCCTCAAGGTTCAATTTTAGGGCCTGTCCTTTTTACAATCAACATTAATGATATCGTTCCACGGTTCATTTATATGCTGATGATGCCATTTTATACTGTTGGCCAGATTCAATACAGCTGATCACTGACAAGCTGCAATCTTCTTTTAATCCTCTTCAGGAGACACTCATTGGCCTCAAACTCATGTTCAATGCAGAAAAAAACAAAATATATGGTATCAACAAAATCTAGGAAAATTGATTACAGTATTTGTCAGATCAGCACTTTATCAGCACAGTGATCAAAAGAGTCCCACACTACAAATACCTGAACATCTGGATCAATGACAAACTCACCTACAAAGTTCACGTTAATAATCTGGTTAAACAACTGCAGACAAAACTGGGTTTTCTCCACAGAAACAAATCTTGCTTCAATGTTTAGTAGGAAAAGAATTGTTGAATCAGTTTTACTCCCTGTTCTTGATTATGGTGAAGTGATTTATAGACATGCTGCTGTTACAACCCTTACACTCCTGGATGCAGTTCACCACTCAGGTTCATCACAGGTGATACCTACAGAACCATCACTGCTTTCTGTATAACAAAGCTGGCTGGCCGTCTCTCTCTGTGAGACAAAGCGCTCCTTAACAAACTACCAACCTACCTTGCATCACTATTACATCTAAGGACAGGAGCTTATCAGAGCCGCTCTCAGGACTGGAGAACACTTCATGTTCCTCGTGTTAATTCTGAACTAGGAAAAACTGCTTTTAGATTCTGTGCTCCTGACACATGGAATAACTTGCAATGCACTTTAAACTTAGAGTCCCTGATAACTTTGGGAGATTTTAAAAACATGCTTAGAAGTTTTAATGTTCTTACATGCACATGTTTTATCTAGGAATCGTATTAATCAATTGTAAATTTCTTACTGGCTATTTATTTTATTATTTCTCTGTCTTTTCTTCTTTTGTTTCTATTGTATTTCTGCTTTGTTGTCTAATTGTAATCTTGGCATCATAGAAAATGAACGCCACCCCTCAATGTATTCCCAAGAAATAAATAAAGGTTGAATGAATGAATGACTCAAATATGAACAATCAAATTTTGGTGGAGGAACACATCCTTTCTTAAGCCCTTCTGAAAGTGTTTTCCCATGTGACCCGACGCATGTTTCTGCACACAGCGTACCTGACTCTGTGACCACCTCCAGGTCGATCCCTTCAGGCTGGTCTTCAAACTTCTCCAGCTCTGACAGGGTGGGCTTCACTCCGTCTGTGATCTGTCAGAGAGACGCCAAAAACTTCTCTACACGTGACCTATTCATCTTTCAGCAGAGTTCAAACACGTAAATCAGAGGATGACACATGAAAACCGACGGATAAGTTTTCTGTCGGTTCCATCAGGATTCATTTCAGAATACAGGGGGTTTCCTCGGGGCATGACCAGGGGCTCTTGGGGGCTCTTTAGTTTTCAGAGTAATGATGCAGCAGTTATTCTTACCACAGCAGACATGGCAAAGCTCTTGAACAGGAAGCCTTTGCGGCTGTAACGATTCCCCTCAAAGATCATGAAGTCTCCGTCATGGCTGACCTCCCCCCCGAGGGACCTGTCAATCAAATCAGCACCTGTCAATCATTTCAGTCGGTTTTACAGGATCGTGAAAGTAGCCCACTTGGTCAACATGACTGCTCCTGAATCTTTGCCAAAATCATTTTAAAATTGTCCCTCCATCATAACTGTCGTGTCCCTGACCTTGTTTTCCATGTTAACTGGACACTGGTTTCATCATTTGTTGTGCTGTTGTCATTTGTAACGGTGGACAGGTCACTCTTGAAAAACAGAGTTTTAACCTCAGTGAGACTTTTACCTGTTGAAATAAAGGATATATATGGATATATTCTGTCCTACAGAGGAAATGGGCAGGAACTTCTCAGAAAAGCAGAACTGAGAAAAATAACTTTAAAGTTTTCTTGTTGTCGGGGCAGATAATTGTATATGTGTCAGTTTTACATCTTTATATCAGGTTATTATTTCTACATATTAACCCTGACCTCTGATTTGACCTTTGACCTTATTTGGAACTTCCTGTATTCTGGATTTACAAAAATACTGGGTCATACCAAAGCAAAGGGCAGAAACTTCCATTTGATCTGATCACTTTAGCTTTAAAAAGCAGAATAATAACAAATATGATCAAATTCTCAGTACATCCTGACATTTTACTGTTATTCTTTACATCATTGATTTTATTTGATCATTATTTTATTGTTATCAACATTTATTTTTCTGTTACTGTACACTGATGATGTTCCAAGGAACTTTAAAAATCAAATTATTTCAATGGTTTTAGGATGTTTCTGAGCATCTGAAATACTAATACTTATATTCTTAGAAAATAAAATTCTAAATATAAAAGACAATATGCTGCAACAGAAAAAAAATATGTGAAAACAGGTGGAGAACACAGATGTACGTCCACGTGCTCCATCAGTTTTCACATGTTTGGACATATTTTTCAACAAGTCATCGATCTGGCAATAAATTTTCAACTAATTAATTAGTTGTTTGGTCGATAAATAGTCAGAAATTATTGAAAATCTATTAATTGATCCTTGCCACAATCTCAGAAAAATAATGTGAAAGCAGTTGGAGAGCACAGTGCGCAGTATCATGCACACAGGTGACATATGTCTTCATTTTCTTGCAGATATTTTACACGTTAGAACACAGTTATGGTGGTTTGCTGTGGTTTCTCTACGGCTTATTGCAGTTACTGTAATTTCAACCCCCTATTTTCTCCAAAATAAAACACACATTAAAGAGAAGATATCCGTCTACATGACAAAGGATGTGTACCTGATCTTTTCTGCATCAAACAGCCTCTGAGCAGGCCTCTTAAACTTCTTCCTCTTAGCGAACCAGTCTTTCTACAGGACAGAAAGACAGACACAGACAGACAGTCTAAGTAAAGTCTCACCACAATGTATCAAGAGCTGAAAAGAGTGTGTGTGTGTGTGTGTGTGTGTGTGTGTGTGTGTGTGTGTGTGTGTCCCACCAGGCTCATCTTGGCCTTGATGCGGTCGAGGTCTATTCGAGGAATCATCTTCAGGGAGATGGTGTTCTGACTCGGCTCCACGTAGTCCACCTGCAGACCCAAGAACACAACATGACGGATCATCTATTAACTCAGACACACAGCCGTTCTGGACATCGGAAAATAATTCGAGTCAGTTTATCATCAAGATTATCTGTCAATTATTTTTAAGCCGGTTGATTGTTTATCGAGTCTCTGGACGTTCTCTGACGTGACGTCTTCAAATGTCTCGTTTTAACCAACAAACAATCCAAAACTCAAAATGATTTCAATAGAAAAATGCAGAAGATCCCCACATTTGAGAGGCTGGGACCAGAGAACCTTTGATATTTTAACATTTATTTGACTTGTTAATCAGTAGAACTGCACCAAATGTCCGTTTTTATATTCAAAGCTCGTAGTGAAGTTCTCCAATGAAACTTTGAATGTCTGTCGTCACATTTAGAAAAGAAATCCTTGAACAAAGTTTGAATAAAGTGATTTGTCTGATTAAGCCGAGTTAGTTGTTTTTAAATTAATTAGTTTTCTTTGATGAAAATAACTTGTCTCTTTTAACACAGCTGCACGTCTCTCTCTGTGGACAGACGTCAGTTTTTAGAATCCAGTCAATACGGTTGTTATTAAAAGACTGAATACCACAAAGCTGAATGTTTTATTGGATAAAAACATGTTTTGATTTTTGGAAATGATTACACTGATGTTTTTTCAGTAAATGTTGACTTTTGGCCTCAGTGCTGTTAAAAATGTTTGGATCACACGAGGTGGAAACAATCCTACGCAGCCACCACTGAATCTACAGTCTACAGTCTACAGTATTATGAAACTGATCAGTCAAATGTCAACATGATCATAAACACTCCTAACAATCAATTCTCCGACTGATTGTTCAGCCTTCAATATTTTGTTCTGTTTAAGATGGCCTCTCATGGACACAAACTGTTTCCTTGATGAATGTCTGGTACAGAAACATCACAAATTAATGTTATATTGTAAGTTAGACAGTTTTGAAATGTTTTTTTCTGCTCGCCTCTTTTCTTATGCACTTCTCTCATCTAAGAAATGTGCAAAGACTTCTTTTGTTCTGGACCTTCAAATATCTAAAAGAGAATATTCTAAAAAGAATAAGAGAAATGTTTTTTATGTTTTTAATCTAAAAACTTGGTTTAGAACAGCTGGTCATGTCGTCAGTCGCTACCTGAGCGATGTCGTCCTTGTACAGGCCTCTCTTCAGTCGGACCCAGGACTTGGGCTTCAGGTTGGTGACCTCTTTGACCACCTTGAGGACGTCCGTCATCTCTTTGATGGGAACCATCTGCTGGTTCCACAGACCCATCCTCAGGTTGCCGATGCCCTCGATGGCCGCCTTGACATGCGTCTGCTTGTACGACTCCACGTAGATGTAACCTTTGACGTGATCTGGGGCGACCACAGACTTGATCTGCAGCGGCTGCGGGGTGGAGGAGGGGAAAGGTTAGACAACACTGGTGTTTATTCAGACCTACAAACTTGCCTGACTGGGATCAACATGTTTGATGTCAAAATTGCAGAAAAGCTGCAGAGTTTGGACAAAAATGCAAGGTGGCACAGAATTCACAGGGATCGGTTGAATTTGCATGAGTTGTTCTATCTGATGTGAAAAAGTGAAGTTAATTTTAAGCTGAATGACACATTTTGTTGTCCGGTACTCGTGTTCCTCTGCAGATGAATGAAGTCAGGGAAGGATCTGTTGAAATCTAACGCTTGGTGCAAAATAAAACCATGTTTGAGAAAATTATTGTGATGCCAGAGATGTAACTAATGACTCGAGATAAAACTTTCACCACCAGGTTGTTACAAACACATCTGTCAGTCACATCTGCCCAAACCTGAAGAGGCAAAGTCGAGCTTTTCTTGGTTTAAAGAGCTGGTTTATTCTGGCTGACCTGATCCAGCTAATCAGCAGCTGGGGGAGATGCAACATTAGCTGTGGCTCCCCAGGACCAGGAGTAAACAAAGCAGGTCCAAGAAACTGACAACAGATCAGTCCAATTATTAAATAACAACGGGAAACAACCAGGAAACAGGTTATTGTTAGAAGTAAGCACTCTGGAGTTCAGGCCGATCACCTGTTGAGCTAAAATCACAGGTATCCTGAGAAACCTCATCTCATTATCAATATGATTAAG
Organism: Lutjanus erythropterus; assembly: GCA_020091685.1. Lineage (NCBI taxonomy): Eukaryota > Metazoa > Chordata > Actinopteri > Lutjaniformes > Lutjanidae > Lutjanus > Lutjanus erythropterus. Next base: position 7,851,244 of record CM034594.1, read on the forward strand.
AGATCAAAGTCTAAAAAGGTCAACTGACCCTTTGCTAAGCCATGCCTCCAAACAGTCAGTCATAGTTTAGAGACTGTAACGAGAGCACAGCGGGTCCATTTTCTATCAAACAACCTGAACTATCCCTTTAATAAACCTAAAATTATATTTTATAAAAACTGGATAATTTCTAACGATGTTTGTGGAGGCACTGTGAGACCAGGCGCCTTCTCTAAACATCACGACGCTGCAGGAAATGAACTGCACAGAGAAAACTTCTTTCTTCCAAGTTAGTCAGCCAATCAGAGCAGAGCATTCAAATAAGCGATATGAAAAAAAAAATAAAGCAAGTTTCTCACTGTGTCAGTGAACTGGTAGGCGATGAACTTCCTCATCAAAGCAATGGCCGTCGCCCTCTCCTCTCCGATCTGAAAAGACAGAAGACGATGAGGGACTGAGTCTGACTCTGTCAATGTGTGTGCGTTTTCTAGTTGTGATGACATACAGTGTGTGTGTGTGTGTGTGTGTGTGTGTGTGTGTGTGTGTGTGTGAGAGAGTGTGTGTGTGTGTGTGCGTGTGTGTGTGTGCGTGTGTATTTGAGTGAAAGGGGACACACACCTTACACTTGACCGTCCACAGATTAGGATCCCTGAAGATGACAGACACATTTTAACATTAAGACAACCTGATCATCTACAAACACTCTTTCTCTCTGCTGATTGGTGGACGAGTCTTCACATACTTGACACCAGGAAGTAGCTGCTGCTGGGTGATGTCATCAGAGAGCTCCTCGGACCCTCCAGAGTAACTGCAGACCACAGAACAAGATATTTTAAGTTTTCTGATTGAGTTCAGCGGTTTCTGTTCAAACCTCCAAAGTAAAAGATCAAATTAAACAGAAAGTAAAGATATTTTTCTAACATTTTAGAGCTATTTTCTGCAGTTCAGTTGGAAATATTTGGATTCTTTAAAACTGGAAATTAAAATTATAAAAAAAACAGGAAAATCCAAAATTACAAGCCTGGGTCTTTCTACAGTGGGGACAAATAAAGAGAATTAACACTGATAAAATGAAAATATATGGTATCTTTCTTTTTTAGCAACAGAAACCCTCAGAATCAGATCTGGAGATGTTTTTCAGTTCAGAAAAACAACAATTAATTGAATGAATTTCATCAAGCTGAAAGGAAATTGTTGTGGTCTGTACTCTGTGGGAACACTGACACTGATCTGATCTCACACTTTATTAGATTTGACAGAGGAGGAGCTGAACACTGAACAAGGAACAAAGATACTCACTGCTCTCCTCCTGAGGACTTGGCATACTTCCTCATGTAGTATTCACCCAACGCCTCCTCTCTGGAGTCTCTGTAACACACACACACGCACACACACACAGAGAGAGAGAGAGAGAGAGAGAGAGAGAGACACACACACACACACACACACACACACACACACACACACACACACAGAGTTAGGCTATAATAGGCTACATAAATAAATACAGTCACATAAATAAGAGCTGACAGTTTTTATGTACAGAGTCTGAACAGGGAAACTGTTTATTTGCTGATAATATGTTACAAGAAACGCTCACTGTGAGGTTTTTTGCTGAACTGCATTTTCTCAGCAGGAACATTTGCCACAACGTTCCACAGCAGAACATGGCTGTTACAGCACCAATATGACTGGTCAACTTAAATATTTTTCAAATTAGGGGAAAAGTTCACAGAAATTTCTGAGGAACTGCAAAAAGAGAATGTAAGTTAGTGTCAGGGCTGAACAACTTTGAAAAAATATCTAACTGCAATTATTTTGACTTGACACTGCTGCAGTGATTATGGTGTGTTATTTTAACAAAGACGTTTTCTGGAGTCTAGAGAATCATGCATTGGCCAGGATGCAGTCAGCTCTACCAAAAAAAATTACTTGATGATGTTTTTTGATATGTAGTGAATCAAATCAAATCAGACTCGAGCAGATGGGAGGAAGTCACCAATGTATCACAGATGATGGCCAGTTGGAAAATGTTAACGAGCAGCGCAACCCCAATGGAAATCAGACATTTTTTTTTAGTTTGATGAATGTGGAAACAGAAAATCTTTTCAACTCTTGTAAACGACACCAGTGCTTTCAGCTCTCCGGAGAACCTTGCACCTAAAACCAACACATGACAAACTGTTCTGATTCCAAATTTCTGAAGAAACAATCAGAACAACTCTGTGTGTGTTTATATAAACGTCAAGTAAAAATGCTTTATGGGTATTGTTTTACTGGCGTGTGGACTAATACAGATCAAAGTGAAGTGACTGTTACCTCCAGAGGTTCTGCAGCCTTCTGGATCCTGAATGATCTTCATCCAGAACCACATGGTCCATGTTAGACACTGACATGGAGAGACAAGGGGTCATTATACTGAAATAAATTCATTTAGATGAAATAATGAATGATGATTGTGACCGCTGACAGAGAACAGACTTACCTTCAGCCTCCTCTGCTCAGGACCAACCAGTGACAGACAGATGAGAGGAGGAGGAGGAAAAAAAGGAGATAGGAGGAAGAGCAGGTGCACAGAGATGTGATAAAGAGATAAAAGAAAGAAAAGATCAAGGAGAAGGAGGAAGGACAAAGAAGTGAAAGGAGAGTTAATAAAGCAAAGTTGGAGTGAGTGTGGACGAGTAGAAGAAGAGGGAGAGGGAGAGAGGTGAGAAGAAGAAATGCAAGAAAACAAACAAATAATAAAAGGAAGACGACAGAGAAGAAAAACAAAACAACAGTATGAAGAGAAAAAAGAAGGGAGGAGGAAACAGGATTGGGGAAACAAAAAGAGAATGGAAGAACAGGCAAAAAATTAAAAGAGAAGAGAAGAACAAAACGATAGGATCATGGCATAGCAGCAGTAAAGAGGGAGAGAGGAGGAGGACGAGGAAGATGAAGAGGTGAGGAGGACAGAAGACATTGTCATCAGGGGAGAGCACACAGGAGCAGAGTCAGGCAGGCAGCAGCAACACAAAGCATGATGGGAGAAAAAAACAACAGAAAAACAAACAGATTAATGGTGACTGTCGAGCACAGAGAAGCATGAGGCCAGTGAGGGTTCAATGTGTTTAAGGGGACAGAACAGTAGAACCAAAACTCGACTCCAGCACGACACCAGATCCTCGACCGGAACGTCAACGCTGTTTAGGAGTTTGTAGTTTTTCATGTTTTAGTTTTTATTTAATTTTCCTGATTGTCAACAAATCCCATGAAAAGATCCACATAAACACTGTTTTTAATCTGTCTGACTCCCTGACTAATACAAGCCTGCTTCAAATAAAGGCCTGGTACGTTCTGCAGGCTCTGGTCACTAGTCCAGGAAACACAGGATATACACGATATTTCTGATGAACAAATCTCATGAAAAGACGTGTTAGTCCATCTCTCAATCCTGTCTGACTTCCTGTCTGTGGCTCTCGGCTCCAAGCTCACTGCTTCACAGCGAAGTCATGAATCTTTAAACATTCCTCAGAAACAGGGCTGCATGATTCACTGCAATCTGGCCAAGTGCAATAACCAAACTAAAAAAGCACAGATGAAAATCTTGTTCTACAGATAAAACATTTTTGTTTGGTGGAAACCTCAATAAATATCACACCACAATGATTTTTTTCAGTGAACATGAACTATGTGATGCAAAACTGATCTTTCCCACTAATCGTATGTAGCATCACAATTTCAGTCAAAATAATCAGATTTTTTTTTTTTAATACCAAATTATGCAGCTCTACTCAGAAATATATAGTTTATGTTTAAAACATCTCTTAAACAGGAGGACGCTGTGCATTTGTTATATTTTCAGCTGCGTATTAATCCACATTTGGTGCTATAGTGAGTGTGACAGCAGGACGGAGTAAGAAATAAACCACAGTGTGTTTTCATGGTAATGAAGGAACAACACTGATGTGGTTTTAATAGTTTTTGGACAAAAATGGAGCAGAGAAGAAGAAGATGCATCAGGCTGTGACACACACACACACACACACACACACACACACACACACACACACACACACACACAGACACACACACACACACACACAGACACACACACACAGACACACACACACAGACACACACAGACACACACACACACACACACAGTAAGTGGTTACAGTCGGTGTTCAGATGGACTTTTCAGGGAATTTGTTGACAAGAAAACGTACAGATTATCACCAGACTTAATGTTTATGTCAAAAGGAGGAACGTCTATATCGATTCTTATTCTGGGAGTCGGACTCCACCAAATGAACTCTGGTTCTTGGACTGGTTCCATTCAGGATTCTCTGAGTTTTGAGTGGAAGCAGTGTAATGAAGGATGTGTCAGTGCACCTGTAGAATATGATACGCCCCCTGCAGGCTCATACTTAAGGTCAGAGGTCTGCAACCTTTACTCTCCAAAGAGCCATTTTTAGTCCAAAAAAAAGGAGAAAATTCCATCTGGAGCCACAATTATTTCTATATTTCCACCTGAAGACGTCTCTTTCTTTGGGAGGGATTTGGCATCCATAGGGTGGTCTGCGGACGCTCAAGACTATCCACCAACAAAATTTAGAGGAAAAGAAATTGAACCATGGATGCATGCTATGTCATACACATTTTAGTTGATGAAATATTTAAAACTTTTTTGTTTAAATTTGGTGACTAGGATAAACTTTTACTCAGAAATCATAAAAAAAACTCCAGGGCGCTCTCCTTTAAAACACTGAAATGCCTTTAGCGAGACGGCATGATCATGTGGTCTTCAGGTTGAACATGATCACGGTGTGACAGCTCTAAAAGGGAGTGGCTTGGAGTTTTTGTGATTACATGTGTCCTCGCTGGAACCAACTTTACAAACAGCAGGTGAGCGTGTCCAGTTGTTGTGGATTGTGCAAAGCCCTCTGTTCTTGATGATCCTTAATTGCAAACGTTCTGCTCAAAACTGCTGGAAACAGGAGCCGTTTCACTAAAACACAGAACCGGTTCAAGAACCTGAGCTAATTTGGTGGAAAGGGGCCTTGAGATGTGGACAGGGGTCTGGAAACAGACGAGGTGTCAAAACGTGTCTGATCTGTCACTAACTGTACATTTATCTCTACCGCCAACACACCACTTGTGATTTTGTTTCTACTGTTCCTCTGCCTTTAGTGACAGTGTGCGTTACCATGTGCCACATGAAAAGCTTCAACCACATCTGTTAGTTTGAAATAAAAACAGCAATCTTCTACCAGGTAGCAGGGTCAGGCAAATGATCACACTTGGTTCTTACAACATTTCAGATCAATGACTGGAACCGTGTGTAAAAACTCTTCAGCTGAACGTCAAACCTCTGCGTGCAGAATTAAACTGAACTAAACAAAGTGATTTGTGAGTTTTCATTCATGTGGCTGGATTTGCTCCAGATTAAAGAGATCAAATATCATCAAAATGACTTTATCCCAAAATAAAAGCATTAAAATCTACATTTCCTAAAGAGGTGTTGGAGCAGGCTGACTTCCATCTGAAATCATGGCAGCTATAACTAATTATTAGAAGTAAAAGTTGTTTTCGTAGCCAATGAAATGTCGTCAGCAGTAACTGTGTGTGTCTGGACTTTGTCAAAGTGAGTTGTTGCTTTTTAGCCAATGATGGATTTGCCCTCAGTGCTTCCTCACATGAAGCTACACGCTCACATACAGCTGTGCTGAGATGAGGTGGGGTTAATACATTCTGGGACATGGATTTTTAATCAAATGGATGAGACTGGCGCTCCATTTGCTTGAGATACACATGGATATATATATAAATGGAGACATCAGAGCAGGAGAGTAACTGGAGTAGAATTACCGTTAACTGAAGAGGACATGCATGACAGAGAGGAACACCAATAAGACAGAGAGAGTTCAGTCAGACAACACTCATGTTCAGAAACACACTTGGATTCTCATTTTTCAGATTACTAAATCAAACTGTGTTACGTAATGGAAATGAATCTAAACAACATGACTGAATACACAGTTTCTGGGTTTTTGGGAAACAGTGACGTGAGGCAGCTCTAACAGCCAACACATTTTTTTTATTTCCATGAATGTGAAGTCACAAAATTACAGGGCAGATAAAAATCACTTAACCGTTCAAGTGTTAGCCAAAAGTTTGAGTCATTATATTAAATTGCCTGTAAAAAGTTAGAAACAGCTTCTTCACTGTTGTTGAGGCGTGCATTTATCTGACTGTTCCTCTTCTATTAACATTTTTTTACACAGTGCAGCACATTGTTCTCTTTTCACAGAGTTTTAAATCTATGACGATGAGTCGCAGCAATTAATCAACTGTTAACTGATAAACTGATAACTAAATCAATCTGCAACTGTTTTGATCATCGATTTATCAGTTTTGCAGATCAAACTTAATTCATCCCTTCCAGAAATTCAAAACATTTTAAAACTTTTAAAGATTTGAAATTGAACTCTGAATATTTTGGTTTCTGACGAGGCAAAGTCGTCTGAAAAAAGGTGTGAACAGACTTTTATCACAGAAGATATTTTGACATAAATAACATTTATTTATCATGCTTTTATTCTGGTAGGATACATGCTAACTAAATGTCATGATTAACTGATGCACCTAAATGGAACGGAGCCAACATTCATGTTAGATGTGTTACTGTGACAAGTCAACATGTCTGCTGTGAGAAAGGTGGACAAATTCAGTCAAGTTTGTCATCAGTCTGAGGCCACCTGATCACACATATTGATCTGTATTTATGACTATATAACACACAAGTATTTGTTTTATAATGATCACAGAGAATTTATCTGAAAAATTCATTAATCTGATAAAACCAATAATTGCTTGGTTAAATTTAAACTTCATATATCAAATCTAAGTTCTGGCCAAGTGAAACATCTGACAACAGTTTGTCGAGGTGTAATCACACTGTTTGACCTCTGACATCAGCCCTCAGGCAGAGGGACCGACTCTCTGATGAGAGTCATTTTTTACTGAAATGAATCGAGCGCTGAGACTTTTCTACACTGAGTTCACATCAGGACTGCGTGGTCACAGCTATAAATAAAAGTTTGTGTGTGACGGATGGTCCAATCAGACTGTAAACAGTTTAGAGACACAGACTGAACTTAAACGACTGCTCCAGTCTCCAGTTTTAGCCCATTAATTACAAATGAGGCAGGTTTGTTTCATCGCCAAAGAAAATTTCAGCTGTTTGAATTCATTCTTCTCTGATGGGAGACTTTAGTTCACATCAGAGCAACATGAAAATTTACTTGTAGCAATTAGAAACTGGCTTCAAGTATTTAATTCAGAGTTATTATGTCTAATTTCACACTTGTCAAAGTCAAGTTATTTCTGCCCTGCAGCTTGTGTTCAGTTGTGGATTGATCTGATAAGTGGGAGTCTCTGCATCAACCATTTTTCTTGTTCCCATTTCAGCATGTTCACATTTTAACTGACTTGAAATGAACTGAACCAACAAAAACAGAGCAGCGCGCTGTGGAAAACAGGCTGTTCTCTGTGTGATTCGTTTGTGTTTTTCAACAGCTGATGTCGATATATTCTGTCCTGCAGAGGAACCAGGCAGGAACCTCACAGAGCACAACTGAGAAAAACAACTTCAAAGTTTTCTTGTTGTCGAGGAAAATAATTGTGTGTGTCAATTTTATATCTTTTTACATATTAATCCTGACCTCTGATTTGACCTTTGACCTTGTTTGGAAGTTCCTGTATTCTGGATTTACAGAGTTTACCAAAAAATATTGGATCATACTAGGGCTGGACGATATGACAAAATTTTCATATCACCTTTTTTTTTTAAAACTCATATTGGTTTCGTGGTATTTGACAGTATTTTTTTCATGCAGCGGTTTTCTTACCCACATTTTCTTCTACTGAGAACAGAATTACTGCAGTTGATCGTCTTTAAACAGACCATTTTACTGTCATAAGGACTGTATCATGTTTTTTTTCATGTCCAGACAGGTAAAAGCATGACCCCTTCAAAGTATGGTTACCATCACATGGCGGGAACGACTATGTGATTAAACGTCCCCACACACACTAGTCGGCACCAGAAATACTAGTAGTTTAAAATATTTATCAATATTTCATTCATGCATGATGCCAGTTATCTGTGGCCTCTAAGATTTTATGCAGCCGCACGCCGTTAGTCGAGGCTGCGTCACTGTCAGACGGCAGCTCCTCTCACCCAGCGCGTATGAACCGATCGCCATGGCAACACCGGATGTTTACATCAGCAAAGTCGGACAGATGAATGTAGACTGTGACAGAATAATCTGATATATATTTTCACTCGACTGGAGAAACGTGACCACATTAAACACAGACACAGACATAAACCTGCAGGCGGAGCTGCTGCTGCTAATAGTAACTTTGATGTCCGTTTCAGATGCTTCAAAAAAAAAAAAAAAAAAAACATGTCCAGACAGCAGACACACTCATGATCACCGACATTTGTAAATATTGTTTTTAATGTTTTGTATATTTTTGTTTTTTCACGGGTCAGCGTTTATTATTTACTTATCTATTTATGCTGTTTTAACAGTCAGTAGTTGCCTTAATCTTTATCTATATTTTTAGCACCATGTTTGTAGTTCTGCACCAACATGCCAACAAGTGAAAACCTACTTGGCAATAAAACGGTTTGTGTTTCTGATGTCATATAATTAAAGCTTCAGCATATCAGCAGATATTTCCAGCCCATACTGATGTTTCATTTTAAAGCCTTTACCAGCTGATATTATCATGTATCCAAAACCAACAAACTCTTATTTCATGACTGTGTGTCTCATCACAGTGGTAAAAAAAAAACACATCTGAAAAGTAGAATATGAAAAATCTGCATCTGTGATGAACAGGTTTAGTTCCTCACCTTTCTCCAGAATATCTTCAGCTCCTTCCTCCCACTGATCCTCCTCGTCTTCATACTCATCGTCCACATCTGGCCAGAGGGAACACAAACAGAAGACAAAAGTATCAGAAGCTGCTTTTAATCTCTGAGAAGTGACAGGTGTCTTCAGGAAAAGTCGAGCGAGACGGAGACAGAAATGGAAAGAGGAGGGACATTTTAAAGGAGGTGACAAACCGGCTTCGTCCAGGATGAACCCTCCGTGTCTCGGCTTCTTCCTGGGACGATCGTCATCGTCCTCCTCCTCCTCTTCGTCATACTCCTCCTCATCCTCCAGGTCCTCCCCCTCCTCTTCCGCTACCTTGTCGCTGCCCACGGGGCTGGCCGGCTCCTCCTGATTAGGGATACACGCAATTAGTCGACTATACGATTAAATGTCCCCACCCTCTCAGATTTTATGCAGCCGCCTGCCACTAGTCAGGGCTGCGGCTCTGTCAGACGGCAGCCTCTCTCGCCAGGGCATGTGCCCCAATCACCCTGGCAACCTCAGATGTTTATATCAGCAAAGTCAGACAGATGGCAGCTCGTAAAACCAGCGCAGTTTGGCAGTGTTTTAATCTGGAAAACTGAAATAATGTTGAATGTAGACTGTGACAGAATAATCTGATATATATTCACTCGACTGGAGAAACGTGACCACATTAAACACAGACACAGACATAAACCTGCAGGCGGAGCTGCTGCTGCTGCTGCTAACGTTAGCCACACTGTGTGTCAGGCTGACAGCTAACGTTAGCCACACTGTGTGTCAGGCTGGCAGCTAACGTTAGCCACACTGTGTGTCAGGCTGGCAGCTAACGTTAGCTCTGTATCCTTTACCTGCAGACACTGTGACCCTCTTCGGTCTGAAAAGGTGAAGCGTTTAATGAGTTGTTGTCATGTTTTGTACATTAATGTGTAAGGCTTGTATTGCACAGCGCAAAGTAGCATCTCAGCTGCATTTAAAGTACGATTTGGTGATTACAGACTTTGACTAACGGCTTCAAATGACTCTTAATACACACAGTATTTTTTTCGGACAGTGTTTAACATTATAAATTAATAAGTTCTGTTAAATTTTAACTGCTTTCTGAAGGTTTTCTTAGTGTTAGACAAGTCTAAATTAAATTCTGCGTCTAATCAACAGGGAAATTAGTCACCAGGAACATCCCTACTCTTTATCACAACAAAACCAATTATTAATCAGGTCCACAGTGTTCTCTGTCCTTTCTGTAATAACATGCTGAATTATGTTTTTGCTACTCGACCAGTGGTGCTAATTTCAGCAGTTTAATCCCCTTTATAGACGGTGGAGCTTTTCATACATGTTGGCTGCCAACCAAACAGGCGACTCACTGAAATCCAACTGGCTACTATTTTCCAGTTTAAAAAAAGGTTATGAACATAATAATAATAATAACAATAATAATAATGATAAATAGGTTTGATTGAAGTTGAAGTGAATTTCAGGCTGTGAATCACTGTGCTGCACATTTTACAACCAACGCGATGATGAGAACAGAGAAACACGCCAGCCTCTGTCAGTCCTGCACCCACATGCAATATTACCGCAAAACCTGTTACAGTAGTGAAATTTTAACAAAATCAACAAAAAGCAATGACAAAATTAGTTGCCAACAAACTTAATTGTCGACAATTCATTCATTACGTTGCAGTGCACGTTTCTGACGTGGATCTGCACTTCACGTTTTCTTCTGGTGCTGATGGAAGTAGTAAATGTTGCCTAAACAACATATAAAGAGCTATATATTTCAGCTGTTTATTTGATAGCAGATCAATTAAATTGTACACGATTGATCACATTCTTAACAACCGATTAATTGATTGATTACTTGTTGTCATCCCTACTAGTCATATTTGATTAATTAGTAAGGAGACTTTGGCTATAGAGCAGAAATGTCAAGCCAGTTATTTCTTTTCTATCTCCAAATATTTCTTCTATTGGCCAAGTTTCCCACTGTAATAATTTCACGTAACTTCTATATCAGACATATGTACCATACCAATAACAATCAATACCATAATACCTGGATGCTGCCCAAGACAAGCAGGCAAAAAAAAAAAAAAGAAAAGAAAAAGAAAAACACACAAGAGGCCAAATTCTGCTTTACAATCATTCATTCCATGTTCACAATCATGGCTAACAAGGCTAAAACGTTTCTCTGGAGGTCACGACCCCGGAAACCCCTGATAGATATTTCTTCCCACTGACTGGCTCCTCCATCATCATCATCATCATCATGAAGGAAACCCTGAGGAATCCACACTTGTCTCCATGTCCTTTCTGTAATAATATGTCTGAATGCTATTCTAGGTGATGTTACTGTGGTGTTATTTTCAGGTCTTTAATCCTGAATCTGATCTGTGCACACAGACGCACTCAGCCTCAGTGTTTACCTGCATCCACTGTGTACTTAGCATCATAAGCTAGCGGTTAGCTTACCTCATTCTCCTCCACCTCCTCGGCCTCTCCGTCGCTGCTGCGCTCACTCTGGTTGTCGGAGAAGTCGCTGTCCTCGCTGTCAGACATCTTGTTTCTCTGTGCAGACTGTAAATTACACAAAACTCAGCGTTCTCAGTTTGAATCAGAGCTGAGCTGCTCACATGAAGCTAACAGCACCGGAACAGCCAGGCGGCCATAACAATCAGGACGGCCTAGGACGGCATGCTAATGGCGTTAGCATCGATGTAATGTCACAAATATCTCTGAAACAACAAAAGTCAGATGTTAACCAATCAGCTGCGCGGCTGTTACTCACCTGTTTAAACTCCCGCCGTGGGTTAAGATCCTATTAACTAGTCAGTAAATGTTAATATCAGCTTAACTTCGATTACTCTGATGCCTCTCACGTCTTCTTTGAAGAGCCGCGAGATTTCCGTCTCATATGTCTCGCGAGAGTTGAACAGCGGCTGGGTCAAAAGAGTAAGAGGCGTCACTCCGCCTCTATTTCTTAAAACTTAGAAACCACTTACAGATAGTACTTCTTCCTGCCTCTGGTGTAGCCTGCATCATAGAAATGTGGAAACATACTGTGGAAGATACAAAAAGAAAAAAGGAAAGAATGACAACACACCCATTTAAATATGAACAATCATGTGCAACCTGTTAATGCTCAAAGGTCTTGTTTTTATTATAAAATAAGATAAGACTGGGGGAATTTACTTTTTACAGCAGCTCAATAGTCAAAAGTAAAGACAGAAACATACACAGTAGTAGAATAATTACAGTAAAGGAGCGATAAACAAAAATGCAAACAAGATCAAATAACATAAAAATAAAATAAAACAAATGTACACTCTTTTCACTCATGAAACTGATGTATATATTTTCATGCTTTGCATTTAATGCATTTAAGTAACTTTGTAATTTAACATTTTACATACCTTGGCACATTATAACAGGATAAAAATAGTATATTGTTATCGTTATAACGCGATTAGTTTTGATAATAACATGAAATATCTTGTTATAATATGAAAAACATCTTAACTTTTTACTGTATAATGTGATACTGACCAGTTTTATGGCATGGGAGCAAAATGACACAACTGTAGTGAGCAACTGGTTTTTCTTTTTTACTCATTTATTCATTCAAGCATTTGATTTCTGTATTTATGTTTCTCTGTGAACATTACAACATACTTCCCATGCAGTGAACACAGCCAGGTTGGATACCCACATTTATGTGTGTACAAAGATATATAATATTAGGGAGTAAAATACTCCAATATATTTTATTTTTCTATAGAGAATAGAATGTTGAGAATATAAAATATATACATGAACACACATTTTTTTCACACAAGTTTTAACCTCGAAAGTGGTTAAAACTTGCAAAGATATGAAAAAGAGGCAGGATATTTTTCTGTTGTTAAAATGATCTCAAGGCACTGAATCAATTAACTTTAACTAACTCTGATAATTATAAATAATTCTAAATAAAAAACACAAATAGAGCAAAAAATATATCCATATATTAAAGTTGAGAAAAAGGATGAAAAAATGTAAAATGTTGTCCGTAGAGAAAAAAAAAAAACTAACAATCTGCATTAAAACACACAAAACAAGACTGAGTCTGCGATTCCTCGGGAATCACTCAGAGTGATCATTATACTCAACATAATATCTCTGACACATTGTGACGCTAGAACGTTCGACGACGCTCTCACACCAGCCAATCACATCACGCGGTTCAAGGAGAGTCACGCAGAGTGCATGTTGACACACAGAGCCGCTTCCGCCGCTGGAAACACTTGAAGTCAGACTCCAGTTTCCGTCCCTTCGCCGTGTGTTTGGGCTTTTTTGAGGCCGCCTGTCGGACATGAACAGCGTCGGGGAGGCCTGCACCGACCTGAAGCGGGAGTACGACCAGTGCTTCAACCGCTGGTTCGCTGAGAAGTTCCTGAAGGGGGACCGGAGCGGAGACCCGTGCACCGAGACGTTCAGGAAGTACCAGCGGTGCGTCCAGAAGGCCATCAAGGAGAAGGAGATCCCGATCGACGGGGTGGAGTTCATGGGCCCCAACAAGGACAAGCCCGAGAGCTGATCGTCGATAACTGATCACTAGTACTGAAGACCAATACCCCGGACTGGCCGAGGACGGTGGCCACGAGGCCAACTGAGCATGCGCAGAGGCAGAGCTGGTGCTGCAACGGGATGAGGAACCAGAACGTGAAGAGTGGGCGAGTTTCTGCTGAAAACAAGAACACAGAAATGATCCAGAGCAGAGGATTTATTCTGTTTAATTTAAGTTTTTTTATTGTTACACCTGCTGCTTCTGTTTGTCAGTTTATTTAACATGAAGAATGTCACTGGACTGAAACAAGTAGTCCGTTAATCAGTCAGGAAATTATTTCTGCAACTGTTTGATTAATTGTTTAAGTCTGTGTTTTAACAGCAAATTGAGTGTTTTGGGGGGTTGGACTCTGGGACATTGTGATGGACATTTTCTCTATTTTCAGACGTTTTATAAACTAAAAGATTAACAGACAAACTGGAAAAATAACAACTAGATGAATAAATAATGAACATTGAGTCTGATGTGACATTTTGTTTGTGGTTGTTTCAATACCAGGACCAGAATTACCTCTGATGTACAAGTACAGACACTTGTGTAAAAGTAGAAGTACTGTTTTCATAATCGATCGATCGATTTGAGCAGAGGTTCCCACACTTTTTCGGCTTATGAGCTACTTTTAAAAAGACCGAGTCAAAATGATCTACCTACATTAAAAATGCTAAACATATATGAATGAATGAATGAATGAATGGATTTTTTATTATTGTGTCATGTGTCAAGTGTCCAGCGCAAACAGGCTTACAAGACACCAGTATTTAGATAAAACAGACCAGAAACCAGAAAAACAAAACCAAACAAAACAAGAACACAACATGGCTCACAATTAATGTTAATTAAATAACTTTTCTTGATGCTTTTTCCAAACTTTAGAAACGAAATTGGCCAATTTCTAAACATTAAAATTAAACAGTCAATCCATTCTGACATCATCAGAGCACCAGAACATTTCTGGACATTTCATTAAATATAGGTTTCATCATTAAAAGGACAATACAAAAGAAAATGTAATTATCATTTTTGGATGCGAGTGCTGTTTTTTGAGTCTTCATAAAAATGATCATTACTTCTTATATCACAAATCACATCGCAATCGCAATGTCAGTCAAAATAATTGCAGTTAGATATTTTTTCAAAATCGTTCAGCTCTGATGTCAGAGCAAGTCGGGATCAATTCAAACAAATCTCCACAGCACGCCTCAGCTGGCTCACCTCCAACACTGCGAGGCCGCTTTCTGTTCCAACAAACAGTAGCAAAACTGTTGAATACACAAGTGCACGTCACCACGACGCCTCTTTAATACAGCGGCGTTTATATACGTGTTGCTGCTGATTGGGTAACACGTCTGGCACGGCCACCAAACAAGAGAAAACACATCTCGGAGCCCGCTGCACACCGTTTTGTGGAAACGTGCCGTTCAATCACGGGTTGTGATGTTTTCAGATTAACTGTGCCCCTAATGTGCCTTGAACTTTGACCCTCTTGCTTTTACAGGCATCACAAAGGATTGTGGGTCAGAATAGCCAGAAGAACGTGTTGTCTTGTGCACCGTAAAATGTGACTGGATGCAGAGCCAGCCCTGCTCAGAATCCATCAGCCACGATCGCTGCACGGTGCATGCTGGGTAGATTTGTG
The DNA here is from genome assembly GCA_020091685.1 of Lutjanus erythropterus. Classification (NCBI taxonomy): domain Eukaryota; kingdom Metazoa; phylum Chordata; class Actinopteri; order Lutjaniformes; family Lutjanidae; genus Lutjanus; species Lutjanus erythropterus. Next base: position 7,866,380 of record CM034594.1, read on the forward strand.
TCCGACTTGATCCTGACTCGCTCTGATGTCATGAACATGGGGGCAACAATAACCTCACGAGATCTCAGAGCCAGGCGCCACAGCTGCTCTCCACCGACTGCAGATGGCTCCGATTGGTTCGTTAGCTTTGACAACAAACACCACATGTTGTATAAAATATTGATCTTCAGTGTAACTGTAATAGATGATGACTTATCAAACAGCTTTACAAGAACACACTGTTCAAACTGTTCCACTGATCGAACAATCAGCAACTCTGATCAGGTTGAAATAAACTGATAATTTATCATCTGAAATATGAAAATATCAGGAGACGATCAGAATAATGACATGTTATGAGACTTGAAGCAAACAGAACCATCAGTCATCTTTATCAATAATCAGTAATCAATCAGTGATTAATCTATAGAGCTCATATTGAAACACACTTTACAAAGTGCCTCATAATTCAGAATCAAATGAAAGATGATGGCTGCAGGATAAATAAGAAGGTTTGTTTCAACTGATTTCATCTTTCAACTGTATCGTCTCCAGACCTACAGGGACACTTCAAAAAATCTCTCTGGTTTGTAGTAATATTTATCCATCTATTAATCTATCCGTCTGCATCCAATTCATTTTCTCATTTGGTCTTCTGCTTTGATGTCTAACTGAGTTTTTATATTTTTATCTTTGAAATAAATTAATTTCATCACTAAGGATCCCAGGAACTCCTCAAGGAACTTGTTTTTGATCATCATAAATCTTTATTTTCATTTTACCCCTCCAGTGCACAGCAGGGGTCTAAAATGATCCGAGAGAAGGAAATGAAAATGATGCAAAACAAAAACAATGTAAGGTACGAAAACGATAAAACAAGATGAGAACAGCGTCATGAGAAACTGATGACAGACGGAGACTCTGGTGGAGAAAAGGTTCAGTTCAGTTGAAGACATTTCAGAGCCTGAACTTTTTCACTTTTACTGCAGTAAACAAGTTAAATCAGTACTTCTACTTTTACTTGAGTCTTTCTTTCACTCTGTAGTTCTGCTGCAGTAACAGATATGTGTGCTGTTTCCTCCTCTGATCAGCTGTAATACACCACAAACAGCAGGTCGTCTTCCTCCTCAGTGTTGGTTTGTAGTTATGATCAACACACTTCTACAGGCAGTGAAGACAACATGTCATTCATTTGTTGTATTATGTAACTTCTCAACTAAAATGATCTGACGCTACACATCATAGATTTTATTTGACACTGTTAACAGCAGTTTGGCACGAGGCCATACAACTGGTATGTCAAAATGTCTCAAAGACGTACAGCTCCATGTAGACAACAGCTGTCAAATGTCAGGGAGACACTTGTCATAACCAGAGTTTGAACTGAACAAGCAGCTGCAAGCATCTGATCAGTCAGTGAGTGACTGAGTGATGCAGAAATGCAAAGACAACAAAACGTCATTTAATCATGTTACAACGCCGGCTGATTGAAATTATTTTAGTTGATATTGTAATTGTGTTTATCTTTTGTGATACTGGAGAAAAAGATCATTTTCCTCCAGTTGTTTTTTCATTTTTGAAAACTGGTCACCATTCACTTCCATTGTTTTGGAGATTCGGTTTTCCTGTGAAACTCCAGCAGAGTTTTGTCGACTAAAAAACTAAACCCGACCTTCAATCAGCACAAGGGTGAGGAGATAAAGACACATTTTCATTTCTGGGTGAACTATCCCTTTAAAATAATATTTTGACACACATTTTCTTTTTAGCAAATATTTGTTTTGAAAACTGCAGTAGAACAGTAGATTTTATTGTGATTTCAATGCATTTTTTTTATTGTTCAGTTGACGAAGGAGTGACTGAACACACTGCTGCTGCTGCAGTGACAGAGAGTGAAAAGCATGGTGTCCCTTGTCTGCACGACCTACTGAGTAATTTCAAAGAGACAATCAACTCCAAAATCAAATATACATATATTTTCCGCTGGTCTGTTGAGCTATTTATCTATGAAGATTTTTTTGGTTTCAGTTGCAAAGTTTTTCTCTCCAGTATAATGACTCCAAATGGCACGTGGTTCAAGGTGCGCAAAGACCCCAAAAACATGAATGTGAAAAATTTCCAAAACTCATGACCCAGTTTATCAGAAAAAAGTAGTTTCTTTCTAATAGAAAATAAAGAAGTCCCAACATGAAACAAAGTCACAACAAAGTCTGTGGATTATGTTGAGCAACTGTGTCATGAAATTTAGAAAGACACACCGGTTTTGAATTTTTCAGATGTAGTTTTTTGGTGTTTTTGTGACAGGGATGGTGTTAGTGGGGTTGAATGCATGTTTTAATATAATTTAGCTAATCAGCTAAACAGCTAATTCAGTGGAGGATGAAGCAGGGGTCAGAATATAAGGCCTGGAAATGTGACTGCTCTTCACATAATTTGCTCAGATAATCCTGTTTTTATAAAAACAGTGTCAGTGAAATTGTGTCCCAGCAGCAGCAGTTTATGAAGTTTTTGCCATCATTTATGAAGTTAATCTTTGCCCCAAGATTAAAGGCACAGAAGACGTCAGGCCCGACTGTGACTTAAAACTAGGACTGGGACGATTCGCCAAAATAATTGATGTAATTGATTATGAAAATGTGTCGATTTGCATAATGCATGTCGACACATCGCTATGAACTGTTGCACCCAGGACCTGTACTCCTCCTGCAGCAGCAGCAGAGAGACAGCAGCATCGCGTCCTCCTGCAGCAGCAGCAGAGAGACAGCTGCATCGCGTCCTCCTGCAGCAGCTGCAGAGAGACAGCAGCATCGCGTCCTCCTGCAGCTGCAGCAGAGAGACAGCAGCATCGCGTCCTCCTGCAGCAGCTGCAGAGAGACAGCAGCATCGCGTCCTCCTGCAGCTGCAGCAGAGAGACAGCAGCATCGCGTCCTCCTGCAGCAGCTGCAGAGAGACAGCAGCATCGCGTCCTCCTGCAGCTGCAGCAGAGAGACAGCAGCATCGCGTCCTCCTGCAGCAGCTGCAGAGAGACAGCAGCATCGCGTCCTCCTGCAGCTGCAGCAGAGAGACAGCAGCATCGCGTCCTCCTGCAGCAGCTGCAGAGAGACAGCAGCATCGCGTCCTCCTGCAGCTGCAGCAGAGAGACAGCAGCATCGCGTCCTCCTGCAGCAGCTGCAGCAGAGAGACAGCAGCATCGCGTCCTCCTGCAGCAGCAGCTGCAGAGAGACAGCAGCATCGCGTCCTGTTTACTTCCTGTCAGCACCCAAGCTGATATATGAGGATTATCAACACATGGAAGATGTTTCTGTTAGTAGGAGTCACTTAGGATAGATTTTCTAGATGTTTCTTCATGTTAAAAGTGATGTCTGCATCACGGCTGTTAACTTTACCTCTTTGAATCCTCTAATGGTGTTATTCTGCCATTTTGTACTCTCTGTTCACTTTATCAGCCACGTATGAGTCTGAATTTGAAGTCAAAATACTGATTGTCCAGTTCAGTGAAGGGTTGACAGTGATTAGTTATTAAATTAATATACATCATTGCTCCTTTTGAATTTGAGGTCCAGTATTTTTCTGACATGAGTCTATCAAATGAGGTGGAAATGAGACAAACTTTAAAATATGCCACTATTATCATTATTCTAATGTGCTTTATGTGCCGACAAGATGGACTACATTGTGTCCAACAACAGAAAAATACTAAGATGTGGAGTCTGTAACCTGATATCATGTAGCATTTCACCCAAACAGGTTTACAAACATCAAACAAACTGATCTTGTATGTGTATTATTTAGTCTCGTTTGCTAAAATTTCCAAGCTTTAGAAATAAAACTAGCCTATACTTTGACACTCAGTCTTTTTTTTCAGTGAAACGGTCACAAAGCTTGTTGAAGTGTGCAATGTTGAAAAGATAGAAAGACGTTTAAATTAATGTGAGACAGACATAAGAGCTGCAAAAGTCATGAACTGAAGTCTGAATCATTTATCATCAACAGTCAGAAGAAAGTGATGCTGTGATTCAACAGAGAGCCTGCAGGTATTTATGTTTGAGCTGCCAGGAAACCTGCTGCATCCTGTCACTTCAGTGGAGCCTCTTGTTGTTCACCGACCTTTTATCTCCATCCTGAGTAAACAAACTACACACGCACACACATTTTCTTTCTTCTAATGTGATCTTCCTTGGCTCTATGCCTGCATGAGACAATCTTAATGATGAATCTGAATCATTTCTGCAGTTGTACTGATGCATAAACTCCAATGAGAGAAGATGAATAAGTGTCACAGCAGGAGGAGAATGTTTCGAGCAGCTTTGTTGAAAAAAACCATGACCTGAGCAGAAGTGCTTGTGAAGGATGAAGTGGAAAGGTGGAACTTGGAGTGCTCAATATTTTCAAAGGTGGTACGCAACATAAAAAGACTGAGAAACACTGAGGTCTGCAACAGTACAATGGACAGTTCCAGTGCTGGGACTTCTTTCTTCTTCTGCTAATAGCTCCAAAAAACCTGAACTATCCCTTTAAGTCACATTTATTCTGTCAAACAACCAACGCTGGACCGTCACAGGTGAAAAACTGTAACCACAATGTGAGTGTTTTAAATCTACTGAGCTCGACTCACCTTGGTGAGGTGTGTGATGCTGACATTCAGTTTCATGCATCGTGGTCTGAACACTTTTAAAAAAACCTAACTGTGATTATTTTGACTGATACTGCAGTTGAGATTTGTGAAATTAGAGGTAATGATCATTTTTACAACATTATTCTTATTTTCAATGGAAAACGTTAAAATGACAATGGTGTTTCTTTTTTTTTTTTTTTTTTTTTTTGCAGGAATCTGTACCAAATTATGTTTTAAAGTCTGTAGAATCTGATGTGTAGAACAGGACGTCTCTGTCTCACCACAATCATTAATTTAAAAGTTTAAAGACACAATTGCACCTCCTGCAGTTTTAAAATTGTAAAAACCCATATTGTGATTTGGATCAAATTTGAATTAATTGTGCAGCCTGAGCTGTCACGACAGTGGACAGCCAATAAAAAAGCTATTTCCTAGAATATGCTGGGTTTGGATGGTATAGTCGCACATCAGTCACCACACTGGACACCACTGCACCATCTCATACGCTGCCACCCACTGGCCAGTCGTTGTAAGTGCAACATAATTTTCTCAAAATGACAGAAGGCCAGAAACACTGAGCAGCTAGTAACAAGTAACAACTAAGCGATATAGATATAAAAATGTCTGAGTATTGATTTTTTGTTGAGAGGCAAATACGATCAATAATTTGTCACCGGCTTCAACCACAGTTCATACTGTCACTGAAAATATTTCATCTGCTGTGATTCTTTTGGCTGTAAATCAGTTGATTTTTGTCATAACAAATGCAAATAGCAGTTTTAGTAACAAAAGCTATATTTTGTGCATCATTAGTTACATTATGTGAGGAACAGCTGGTGTGTTTATATTTTGTGGAGCTCAAGTGCAGAGTTTGATAAAAAGTCAAGAGAGAGGTATTCATATGCAACATGGAAACATCAGTTTAGCTGCATTACAAATATATATTATGTTATATTATATTATCATATTATTCATTGGTTTGTTAAATACATATTTCTTATTCTGGAAAACTCAAACGTGCATCGTCTGCCAGAGTAGACGTGAAAAACCGTGTGAACAGATGCCGTCAGGGGGGTTCAGTCTGTTAGCAGAAGACAGTAAACACTTGCACTTTATATGTCAATATACATGTGTATATTTATCTTGCTCTGTTTATATATATTGTTCTAATTGATCTTTTACTGACAGGGTGGAATGGCCGTATCTATTCACAACATTGCCTAGATTTGGCCATTTAATTTCATTAAATGTATTAAACTATTGTACAGTAACCCCAGTGCAGAAGTTATAACTAATACCATTATATCCAAACCTTTCAGTTTGTCCAGGGGTCCAGGGGTCCAGGGGTCCAGGGGTACACGTCAGGGGTGCCCATGTCACCGCTCTTATTTGTTCTTTCAATTGAACCCCTAGCAATGTCAGTTAGATCCCACCCCCTAATTACAGGAATAAAAATTGGAAACCATGAACATCGTATTGGCCTATACGTGGACGATATTGTACTTTTCTTAAAACATTGAGCTCAGTCCCTTCCCACACTCGCAAACCTACTGGAATCCTACGGGAGTTTCTCGGGTTACAAGGTGAATAACACCAAATCAAATATACTTTACTTAAGACAGTCTGACAGAGACAGTCCACCAGTAGGGAACATATTTCATAATTCACCTTGTGGCTTTACATATCTGGGAATAAAAATCACTCCAGACATAAATGATGTTGTTCCAGAGAATTACAATCCAATTTTAACATCAGTATCTGAATCCCTTAACAGATGGTCTAATCTCCCTGTTTCGTTAATTGGCCGTATTAATATTGTCAAGATGAATGTTTTGCCAAAATTTTTATATTTATTCCAATCCATACCTCTACAGCTCCCATCTAATTTATTACCTAAATTGAAAGAAATGATAATGTGGTGTCTGAAGTTCTACTTTATATGATTTGTTTTGGTAAGAGGGAAGAGACCTTTAGTTCAACTCTCAGTGGAATGTTAAGAGTGTCGTATCTCTTGGTTTTTGTGAGGCCCTCTATATGTTCTGAGAAAGTGCAGTCTTCCCTATGCCATAAATTATGCTGGAGGCTCCCCTGAGGTATACCATATGTGTGAGGTTGTTTGTGAAACAAAGGACACCCAAATGTATATAAGCCACGTTACATGACCTGTGGGAAGAGAGATTCATATTGGCTTCGAATCCTCTCCAGGCAGACCATGGTGCCTGACGATGCTGAACTTTTTTGTAATAAACTTTTTATTATATAATCAAGTCGGTGTCAGCGGACGTTTTTTCATCATCCACACATCAGCAATGTTGAGAAACAACAATAACAAATTTTATTTGGAATAATAAACGCTCCAGAGTCAGACTTAGTCTACTTTATCTACCATATGAAAGAGGGAGGCTCCAAGTTCCAAACCTACTCTGGTATTACTGGGCAGCCCAGATTAGAGCGGCTATGCACTGGTTCTCTGATAATGCTGCAGTACCCTGGGTCACAATAGAACGTGCAACTACATCTCCTTTACCCCTAAATCTATTCTTGTACTCTTATACATTGAAAAACATGTTAAAAAAGACCCATAATCCATTTGTCAAGAATACAATTAGAGTCACACCTGAATACTGTGTCAGATTTATCATGTTTTACACCAGTATAGGGAAACTGTAAATTTTCTCCAGGCAGAGCCGACTCTGGTTTTAGGCTGTGGGCAGAGAGAGGGATTAGCAAAGTTCTGGATATGTATGATGACAATGACGTACTCTATAGTTTTAATGATTTGCAAAGAATCTATAACATCCCTCCAAAACATTTTTTTTAAATACTTACAAATAAGAAGTTACATCTTAACAGTCCTCTTGTAGACCTCCTGTGTCCAGCCTTGAAAAAGCCATATCAGACCATCTTCAAGGCCGCGGCCAGGGTTACCTTTTATATAATATGATCGTAGCTCAATCTAAAGAATCCTCAGATAACAAGAGATTGGCGTGGTCTAGTGACTTAGAGGTAGAAATCTCTGAAGATGACTGGATGAGAGTCTGTCGAGATGCACAGAAACAAACAATCAATACCAGATTTAAGCTTATACAATTTAAATGGATTATGTGTACATATATAACTCCCTCCATGCTACATCGTTATGATAATAACAATCCAGATTCATGTATTAAATTCGGCCTAGAAGAAGGTACATTATTCCACTGCCTTTGGAGTTGCCCCAAAATTCTAAAATTCTGGGAGGAGGTCATACAAAGTATTTCTGGTATTTTCTCTGTTAGGTTACCCGTCTGCCCTCAACTATTTATTCTTGGGCTACCTCCACCAATGTTAAAACTGACAGGTGCTAAAAAAATTGTTATTTTATGCTCACTTCAGGTTAAACACTGTATTGCAGCGGCCTGGAAGAGCACAGAAGCACCTACAGCTGGACTTTGGTTTAAAGAGATTTCTAGCTGCTTAGCCATGGAAAAGATGACTTATGCCACCAGAGGGAAAATACAGAAGTTTTTTAAAATATGGGGACATTTTATTAAATATCTTGAAAATCACCAACCAAGGTGTTTGCTGAGCGTTTGACAATGAGGAAACCGCAATGAAATGTTAATTTAGTATATTTTTGATTTGCTGTGTTTGTTTTGTTTTGTTTTGTTGGAATATGCATTTGTAAATCTCTAAGTTTACTTATTGTTTTTGTCTTAATTTTTGGAAAATCTCAAAAAAAATGTATCTTTTACTAAATGTGTTAATATTTTTTTCCTCTTGTGTTTATCCATTTCTTCCACTGCTGGATAGTATCTTGTTCTGTTTTTTTTTTTTTTTTGTCATTTATTGTGTTATGGAAACATGAAAAAAAATCTGTTATTGCAACAGTGTTTACATCATTCGTGTTGTGAGAGCAGATTTATGTGGACACTCATCTGTCATCCAGCTGTTGGATTTCCACATGTGCTGTAAAATACAGCTTCACTAAAAAAGACCTCATCCAAGTTACAGTTCACTAACAAAAGACCACACACCATTTCAGTTCAGTATGAAAGGCAGTGACGGGAATTGGGACGGACAGGATGAGGGACACATGCAGAAGGATGAAGGGGTGAGGGAGAGGGATGAAGGGTTTGAAGAAAAGGATGAGGGGTTTGAAGGGAGGGATGAAGGGGTGCATTCACACACTCATTCACATTCAATCATTCACTCTTTACATGCATTCCCACCTCAGAAGTGGTTACAACAGTAAGGAAACAACAACACGTTGTCCAGCAGGACTAACTTCACAACAGACCACACATCCCTGCTTCACCTTCAGTTCAGGTTTCTACAGGCAGAAACATGGCTGTGCTATGGGCTCACCTGTGTCTCCAGTAGTAACTAAGCTCTGTTTGGAAGAAGTAGAGAGCAGATCCCTGCACTCCTTCACAGGAACAACTCCCAGGCACTGGTTCAGGTATGTGGATGATACCTGGGTAAAAGATGCAGGAGGTTGAAACCTTCATGGACCATATCAATGCAGTGGACACAAAGGGGCAGAGGCTACAGTCGGTCCTTCGTGGATTGTGCAGTGTACATTGAAAAGGACAGAAGCTTCAACATCAGTGTTTACAGGAAACCCACACACACAGACCAATATCTCCTCTTTGACTCACACTGTCAACTGGAACACAAACTGGGTGTCATCAGAACCCTCCATCACCGAGCACAGAACATGACAACAAGAACGTGCATCAGGGAATCCCTAAAAACCTGTAGTTAACCAAACTGGGCCTTCATCAAAATCAACAAAGGAAACAGGACTGAGAGAGCCGAGGTCCAGTTACCTGCATCAGCTTCTACAAATGAGTCACACAACATAGTCAGCAACTGTTGTGTAACATCAACTGTATGAATGTTTGTCAAATATAGTGCAGAGCACAGAGACGGTTTCCTTTATAATCACTTCAGTCTGCAGAGTCCTGCAGCAGGTACCTGCAGGTATCTGCTGGGAAATTGTGTAACTGGTAAAAAAAACATATCTCCATCCATCCATTATCCTTAACAGGTCACTGGGGTTCTGGAATCTATCTGACACTGGGTGAAAGGCAGGATGCACCCTTGACAAGTTGCCAGTTCATCACAGGGATGACACAGAGAGGCAAACAACCACTCACACTCACATTCACACCTACGGGCATTTAACAGTTATCAGTTATCCTCCCTGGGTACTCTGGCTTATTTCTATAACTCAGTGTGCAGGGGGTAACTGTAGGTGGGGCAGTGGGAGAGAACAGTAATATAACACATACAGTAGAATGAGATGGTATTATGGTGCAGAAATCAGAAATAAAATTGATGTGCAGTATTTGTGATATTCAAACCTGCTAATACAGTAATAATAATAATAATAATAATAATAACTTTATTTATATAGCACCTTTCATACATAACATGCAACTCAAAGTGCTTTACAGTGTGGCATTAAAAATGACAACATAGGCAAATACAGACAACAGAAATACATAGAATCACAATAATAACATAAAGTCAGAGTAAAAAATTAAAAACAGGCATTAAAAGACATAATGGAGGATCACAAAGAAAGAGGTAAAAAATAAGAATAAGTAAATGAATAAATGAAAAATAAAAAATGATTCTTAGTAATATAAGGTCTAATAAATAAGCGGGCAAATGCAGATAGTAAAAAAAATGACAGACCAGGGTAGAAATCTATTACACTAACTAAAGGCTTGCTGAACAAGTAGGTTTTCAGTTGAGTTTTAAAAGTGCCAACAGAGCTCTCATGTCTGAGGTAACTGGGTAGAGTGTTCCAGAGTCTCGGAGCAGAGGAGCTAAAAGCAGTTTCCCCACTTGTTTTGTGGGCTTCCTTAGGAACAGCGTCAGCAGACCGGAGTGCTCTTGTTGGTTGATATGGAATTAAAAGGTCAGAGATGTATGAAGGTGCTATATTGTTAAGAGCTTTATATGTGAGTAAAAGAACCTTAAAATCAATTCTAAAAGAAATGATTTTAAGGTTCTAAAAGAAATGGTGCAGGAGCACATTACTCCTGTCTTAGCTTCCCTGCACCATTTCTTTTAGAACCTTAAAATCAATTCTAAAAGAAATGGTGCAGGGAAGCTAAAACAGGAGTAATGTGCTCTCTTTTCCTTGTCCTTGTTAAAAGTCTAGCAGCAGAGTTTTGGACTAACTGAAGTTTTCCAGTCAGTCTCTTTGGTAGGCCGGTAAGCAGTGCGGTGCAGTAGTCCAACCTGCTAGTGATAAAAGCATGTACTAATGTCTCTGCATCCTGCTTTCCTTAAAAAGGCAGGACTTTCCTCAGGTGAAAGAAGGCTGCCTTGGTCACTTTGCTAATGTGGGTTTCAAAGCTTAAGTCAGAGTTCAAGATGACACCAAGACTAGCAACTTGTGATTTGGTTTGTTGAGCCAAGTTTAAAAAGTGTGTTAAAAACTGCCTCTCTCTTGCATTTTGGTCCTAGCAGCAGTATTTCTGTTTTATCTTCATTCAGTTTCAAAAGATTGTAATTCATCCAATGTTTTATTGCTTCTAGGCAGGCAATCAGAGAGGGAAGGGCATTTGGGTTGGTTGGCTCAACAGAAATATACAATTGGGTATCATCGGCATAGCTATGGAAATTGATGCTGAATTTGTTAATAATGTGACCTAATGGGAGCATAAGGAAAAAAACAGGGGACCAAGACAGCTTCCATGTGTGATACCAAAGGGTAGATGGTGTTTTGCAGACACATGATCACCCATACTGACATAGAAACTCCTACCAGTTAAATAAGACCGAAACCAGTCTAAACTGCTGCCAGAAAGACCAACCCATCTTTCAAGACGATTGATTAGTATTGAATGATCAATGGTGTCAAATGCTGAGGTCCAAGAGGATGAGGACTGACACTTGATTCAAGACAGTAGCACGTCTGAGGTCATTCACTATTTTGATTAGAGCTGTTTCTGTGCTATGATTGGACCTAAAACCAGATTGAAACTTCTCAAACATATTGTTCTCATTGACAAAGTTGTTGAGTTGATTAAAAACTACTTTCTCCAGGATTTTACTCATAAAAGGCAGGTTAGATATTGGCCTACAATTACTGATATTGTCTGCATCAAGATTTGCCTTCTTCAGTAGAGGCTTCACTTCTGCTGTCTTAAAGACATTGGGAAAGATGCCTGTTTGAAGTGAAGTATTAATTATCTTTAATATGGAGGGATACAAGCGATTGTATATGTTCTTGAAGAGTTTGCCTGGGACAAGGTCAAGAGTGCAAGTGGAGGGCGATGTGCCAGTAACAATGTCAAGAAGGTCAGTATGGGAAACACTAGCAAAACATCTAAAGACAGGGGAGCAGCCATGGGGTGTGTCACAAAGTTTATCATCTGTACTGCTAATGCCCAATCTGATCAAGGTGACTCTGTTTTTAAAAAAGATAGCAAACTCCTCACATCTCTGGGCAGAAGCCTCCGTGGGGCCAGAGGGAAGCTGGTGTAGAAGTCTACTGATGGTTGAGAATAGGACTCTAGAGTTTCCACTATTCTCATCAATGGTCTTTGAGAAATGGATCTGTCTCTGTGTGCAGACATTTTTATTACACAATATTTTTTTTTCTCTAAGGATCTTGTGGTGTACCTCTAGCTTTGTTTTTCTTCAGGTTCTTTCAGCTTTCCTGCATGACTGCTTTAATGCACGAATATCTTTATTCATCCAGGGCCTTGGTTTATTGTGAGAACGTTTTATAGTTTTCATAGGAGCTACTTTATTCAGTGTGTCAGCCAGATAACTATTGAATGCATCTACCATTGCATCTATAGGATGATTAAAAATATCTTCATCTAGGGAGTTTGCAAGCTCAGCAAATTGTAACTCTACAGCGTTACTTAAATTTCTTCTCTTAATTGTGGTTTCAAAATGATGTCTTATGGTGTTCAATGAGATATTAAAATATACACAGTAGTGATCGAACACATTTATATCACACACCGATAGATCAGTAACAGAGATTCCCCTGGAAATAACTAGATCCAGTGTGTTACCATGCTTATGGGTGGGGGCGGTAACATGCTGTTTAAGTTCAAGGCTGTCCAAGATATTAAGGAATTGTTTGGTCTTTGGGTCAGATGAGTTATTGACATGAATATTAATATCACCATTTACAACGATTCTATTGTAGTTTGTGATAATGAGAGATAAAAGTTCTGAAAACTCAGAGAGAAAACCTGGTATACTGTTAGAATGAGTATCATTGGCTCAGCCTTTACAGTAAATGCAATGTACTCAAATGAGGAAAAATCACCAAAGTTAACTCTTGCACAGCTGAAGTTGTTTGAAAAAATAACAGCAATCACACCCCCTCTTTTGTTCTCTCTAACTGAGTGGAAGAAGCTGTAGTTTGGTGGACAAGTTTCAATAAGGACAGCAGCACCATCAGAGCTAAGCCATGTCTCAACAAGAAATATGAAGTCAAGACACATGTTGGAGATTAAATCATTAATTGTAAAGGACTTTGTGGTGAGTGATCCGACATTAAGTAAGGCCATGTTAGTTGTGGCTGGTACTGGCTGTGATTGAATTTGGCGAGGTACAGCAACAATATTATTTGGATGTCTGAAACTGTTCTGTGTACGTGCCCTGCTCCTATACTGTGATCTCTGACCTAAAATTAGAACAATCGGCATAGAGTGCATCTGGGCACAAGGGGGAGCTATCAAGCCTGTACCTTGATTGAGTGATGATGAGGGCGGGGCAGCGAAGAAGTCAGCCTGACCGAAAGTGACCAGTGTCGAGACAGAGCCTCTTTGGTCACCTGTGGCGGGATACAGTCAAACTGCGTGAGCATTACGAACTGAATGGAAAATGTTGTGCGTTAAAATACGAGCACCCAGCCTGCTCGGGTGGATGCAGTCCTTTTGATAAAAAGACTGACGGTTCCAGAAGAGGTTAAAATTGTCAATAAAAACCATGTTATGCACCATGCAAGCAGACTGGAGCCATGTGTGAAGACTAAGAATCCGGCTAAAACGACCGACACTTCGGCCAAACGGAGGTATGGGACTGGAGATAAAAACACGCTTTCCACAGCCATTCAGCAAGTGGAGAAGCTTGCTAAAATCTCGTTTTAATATTTCAGAGGTTTGGTCAGAGACGTTGTTGCAGCCAACGTGGATGATGACACAGGTGTGCTTTGCTAAGAGGCTGGGAATCTCACACATGATGTCCACTACCTTAGCACCTGGGAAACAGTATGTCTCAGCGGACCTTCTCCTGACGTGCCTTATTATTGACTCACCTACAATAGTAATAGTCTTATACATCACATCAAGTCTAATCAGCCAACAAATTGTGGAAAATACATCATGGAAGGACAAGTTGGATGTTTGGGAGAATCTTGGTGTGATCAGAGAAAGAGTTCCAGGAGCACAGCTACGTTCAAAAATCATGACAGATTTTTGAGTGGAAACGGGGACGATTGATGATGATGATGATGATGATGATGATGATGATTACTATCTCAGCTGGGTAAATAATATTCCACAGACAGCAGACCACTAATATTTCTTTAGAACAATCATTAAATTTTCATGAAATCAACACATTTGGCTGTTTCTTCCCATCAGCTGGACAACTGAACTGTGAGATGAAGTAGAAAGTTAAATAAAACAGACACTTTCTATTTGTTATTAAACAACCTTGGTAACCTCATGGGTATTATCATGTCTGTTCTAACAAATGATCTCGATGTTCTTCAAATCTGTGGAACTATTAGAGAAGACTGAAAAATCTGATTAACCCAGAGGAGTGGCGACTAAAAACAGGGATATTTAACATGACCATCCGATGTTTTATATATTTTTTTTGAGACAAATCATGAGCATAATAATCAGTCAGAGCTGTGGCTTAGCCTTGGAACTGCAGTGTACTAATGGAGCCAATCCTTTCCATGCTCTTCCATAACAGAGGAGAAGCCAGGCATTGGCGTCACTTTTTTCTTTTGAATTTTATAAACAATTTCTGTCTGAACACTTGTAACTAAGTACACCTACATCTTGGTTAGCGACAATTATAACCTAAACTTTATATACTGAAATATACATTTCAAAGTTAGAATTAAGTTTGATGAATGATGCATGAATCCTTTGTATGCATAGTAGGGGTGGCCAATACCACAAAATTTAGCTTTGAAATAATTTATGGGTCAGAGCTGCCAATATCGATAATGATACTTACTTACTTATTAATAATAGCTTATATATTTTCACATAGAGTTTTACTTTTGAACTTTCAGTGATCATTATCTTTGTTAAACCTACTTTTTTGAAAACTGAAGCGCGCACGGTGCAAGCCGTCTACTGCGCTCAACAGCAGCCTCCAAACATGAACAGAATGTGGAATCTGTTTCAGCTCAATAACATGACTTTGAAAACACCAAATTACTTGTTTTAACAAATGTTGTTAGCTTAAAATAAGAAGAATTGTATGATATTATTTCCTTGAGGCTGTTCAGTCAGACAGTGACAGGTCACAGATTGAACTTGGATTTCATCCTCAGCTGCACGCAGCCTGCAGAGCAGCATGTTCATTATAATGTTGATTAATATTAAAATGATGTTCTTCTGCACACTCACACAATTCATTCCCTGGCAGGATGCAGGTGGTTAGTTTATAGTGGATTATTAGGTGAAGCATGATATATGTTGACTCACAAAACTCTGATATAAATCTCATATTTGCATTCTTGATAGTTTGCCACTCGTACACACTCATTTTACACTTTTATACAACTTTTTGTCACTTTTGGGGCAGTAAGATAGACATGGCTGATAACACTGCAGGGCTCTAAAAGAGAAAAGATCACACACTGCAGGGGAGCTGAGAGCTATAACGAGCCTCTGAAGCTTCTACAGGCAGCATATTAGAGATTTCTCCTGCATCACTCGCCCCCTCTATAAACCCCCCAGATATGCAGCAGACTGAACATTGAGAGGCAAAGACAAAAATGATGAAAGGAAAACGCAATGGGGTTCCCTTCCATCATCCTATCACTTGGACTGAAAGACCCTAACAGCTACTCGAAAAACTGATAAGCTGTCTGGTGGAGCCAGCAATCGTCACGTTTCCAGACCTCAGTAAACCTTTCATCTTACACACACATATCAGACAAACAGGGAGAGGGAAATGGACAGAGAGCAGAGGTGTGTGAGGAGAAAAGAAGATGTTAAAGTAGTTTGTGACTAAACAGTAAAATAAGGTGAAGAATTAAGTCACATTAAAGGCTGTTTTCTGACACAGAGCACATTTAGAAAAAAAAATTAAAGCAAGCCTAAACATGTCATAAGTTACAGTTCTTAAGAATGGCTACATTTGAAGGATTATGTAACTCACATTATTCAGAGTCTGGGTCACTTAACATGCACAGCCAGACGTCTCTCCTCAGCTGGACAAAGTTCTGGCTCCATACATACACATTCTCCTCTATCGGAAAAATCCCCTTGTTTGCATTTCTTTAAGCCAATCACAAACATCTTGGGCAGAACTAAGCCCAGGATGCAACAACAGTGCTGCTAAAAAAAAAAGAAAAATAGTGAACTTTGCTATTAAAATGACCCTCAAGGATGTCGTGGGCTGTTTTTTGGATTGTCGCAGCCTAAAAGTTCTGATTTCGCAGCAGCTTTTCTAAAGACACTGCAATCCATGTTGCATATTTTAGGCTTTATTTGCAATAAAATTGCAGTAACACGTGAAAATTGCAAACGTTTGTAAACATGATTTTTTTAATATAAATTTCATTGCAATCAAAGGCAACTCGTTCCAGGGAGAACAGAACCGAGTGTTGTAAGTAACCTCACCAAAAAGGCTCACAAGTACAAAAAGTCAGACTATTTATAATATCATCTGACCAGTATGTGCTAACATATGTTGACTTAGGGGTGTGTTTGCGTTTCCTCTACGTAACTGAGAACAGCTTATTCAAAATACTTTTGACCACGAATAACCATTTGAACATTAATATGATCCTGAACACAATGACAGTTTTATCTGTTTTGGGGACTCGGGCAGGTAGCCTAGTAGACTATTTCATTCTCATCTAAAGGAAAATAAGAGAAGAGACATGTTTTCAGAACAACACAAGATTTTACAGAACATGTAGTGTTTTCACTCATTTTCAATAATTTTGTCCTGCACTGGAAAATTGAACAGCTGTTGTCCAGTTTTTCCGGGAACCTTGTCAACGCTTTCAAAACGATGACCGATACGTGTTTTAGAAGTGTGGAGCCTGAAAGAGAATGGCAGTGGTTTATTGGGAGAAATAATGCTCCAACCAAACATCCACAGACGACTTGGGATTATCTGAGACCTGTTTTGAAGATTTTACCCAACAACTGATGTTTCATCAAAAAAAAACTTCCTTTGAAGCAGGATGCTGTTCCATCCATTTTTCTTCAACACAGAGAGCTGTGAGTTCTTTGTGTTTTATTTATTTTAACAGATCTGAAGTGTGCCACATAATGTCAGCCAGTCATAGCCTGCCAAGTTACATGATGATTAATGCCAGAAACACTGACAGACAATTTTAAAAGACTTCATCCAGGGATGAAGAAAAATCCAGAAAATGTTTCTCAGAACAGTTTGTCAGTGAAGTAAGCCACTGAACTAGATCATGATGGATGGATTGTGATAATTCTGACAGAAAACTTCACAACTTTGGGCTTGTTCATGATGAAAGTGTCATGATAAAGGCCGTTTGATAATATAGCATTCAGAAAATCTGATCTGTGGTTTCCTGTTCAAACATGGACACTATGGCTGAATTACTCCCACATTCCCACTTGATGTTCAGTGGCTGTAGGTAGAGAAAGAGGCAGGGACTTATTTGCTACAGATGCATGGAGAGTTACATCCAAGTCATTTGAAGGCATGAAAACTACAAAAATTTAAATCTGAAATATTTGATCAACATAAATGACTTTTTAGGGCCTTCATCAATGCCAGAAGAGGGACTTTAATAATAAGGATGGGTTCATAATTAACATTCATATAAGCTTCATAAGGTCAGGATCTCAAGGCTGTAAACGTGGAGAAAGTCTGACTCTCACTGGGTGTTTTTCTGTGTTTAAAGTTGCAGTTTGATCCCTTTTTTTCAGCTCAGAATAATTTTGAGTCGCTCATGTGGATTCAGCTGAGATCTGTACTTTATGTTGTCTGAGCTGCAGAAGCTATGAAATGTTGATTCAATATGTACCTGGCACAGTGAAATAACAGCAGCCTCGTGACTGTGTAAGCCTTCTCTGTGTGTTTGTCTCTGCCTTGCACATCGGAAACCATCTTCCCTCCCACTGTGAATTAAGTACCACTGATGCTCAGACATCATGCATAGTGTACTTTATTTGCTCTCGTGTCATGAAATGTTCATGAAGAGGAACGTCTCTTTTCCTTTTGGGGGCAGTTCATAGAGTTCATCTTCTCAAGAGTCAAAATAAGCTCTTTAAGGAACTGTAGTGCTGTTTTCTCTTCAAAGACTTCACACTGAAGACACTCTGACTCCGTCTGTGGACGAGAAGAATGACAGAGAGAGACAGATTATTAGTCAAAGGAACACTGTGACACCAAAAACACCTCAGGAACTGCTGGAGCAGAGCTGTTGAACTTCTCACAACTTGACCTTCATCCAAACTTTCATAATCCTCTCAACAATATGTGTAAAACACTTGGTTGAAAAGTTTTCAGTGTCCCAATAACAAAAAAGGGGAACCTCACATACTCAGCTCTGATTGGACAGTTGTTGCCTGATGTTGCCACCATACTGGCACAAGACCATTACATTCATGTTGCATAGAGACCTGCTTCTATGTTTGCAGTATGTTTAGCTTCCAACATGTGGCGCTGCAATGTTGGATGATGCACATCACATGTGGCTACAGTCACAGCTATACTTTCCCCTTGTGAGATATCTTCCTGCTTGTTCAATGCAAACATTTTTCAGTGATTTCCTTCTATAATATGCTCAAAGTAACTGAGCCTTCACTGACCCCGTCTGATGAACAACAGTTCAATAATAAAGCAGTAACTGTATCTAGGGAGCTGCAGGCCTGTCAAGCTTAGCATTTCTCCACATGTTGAGGCGGTTGAGGCTGTCAGACAAGAGAAACTCACTGTTTCATGAGTCTGGATGGTGGTGTCTTTTTGTAGTTAAACTTTGTCTTTATCTGCTCTTAAGTACACTGCAGATGTTAGCATGTCTGGCTAACTAACACTAACTTATTAGCTGCAGTAACTTTACCTCCAGATAAACCTGTTTGATACCACTGCATCTGCATTTGTTCTGTGGGGGTTTGAGGAGGAGGATGTGGGCTGATGAAGAATCAAAGAGGACCAACAACGATGCATGTCTGGCTCGCTTTCTCAGGTCTCAGTGGGGATAACTTAGCTCTTATCCCATCTCTCTTCCTGAGACAGTTGTGGTCTGGCTGGTCTGGCTGGGTGACGGCATCAAGGTCTGCTGCACTAAATGAGTCCCTGTGCTTCTTTTTCCTGTGTTTCGGTCACCTATCGTATACATATATCCAAAGCTGCTATCTACAGGGGGGTATTAGAACTGAAATTGAAATTGGAGGCGCAGTGACCCCCACGATATTGAGGCAAAGCAGGAAGAACTGCAGTTCTAAAATTGACATAGACTAAAAAAATGAATTGGCATTGGAAAGTACTAGAAATAAAGTTACAGCATACTGCTATATTATTCTTAAGATTTAATTTACACGTGGGGTAGCGTGCATTTTGTTGCTCTTATGTTTTACTAACCGAGTGCCCCAAGCGCTTTAATTAACTGCTTAACAAGCACAAAAAGGTCCATGAATTCAAGCACCTCTGATCACTTAATACAGTAACTTGTGTCTCCACCATCTGAATTAGACACACAACATGATGTCTGACAGCAGCTTTTATGTGAAAATACTTCAAAATATTAAACAATGAAGATGTAAATTGTGCGCCCTGCGGAGGGATAAAATGTGCTGGACTGAGTTTAGAATCTCAGACAAAATTCCAAGTGAAGCCCAAAAAGCACAAGAACACAGGATTTATACTTGTTATTTAAGACTTGTGCTGCGAAATACTGTGATGGATTTACCTTCAGCAGTTGGCTGTGACAAAAGGCGCCTCATTGAAGAAAAATGGCTAAAATCTCCTCAGGAATCCATCTGAAGTCTCACACCAAATGAGGGAGCGCTTTTTAGAGTTTTGCTTTGCTTTTTAACTTTGAGTGAACCTAAGTGAACTTCAGCAGACTATGCTGAATATTGCAGTGCGCACGATGTGAGCCAGCAACAGCCTCTGAATGCCAACAGAATGTGGAATCTGTTTCAGCTCAATGTCATGACTTTGAAAAGACAAAATGACTTGTTTTAACAAATGTTGTTAGCTTAAAAGATAAAAAAAAGTAAAATATGACTTCCATGAGGCTGTTCAGTCAGACAGTGACAGATTACATGCAATAAATTTTCATCATCACAGCTGTGGTGAAGGTCAAGCTCCATGCACCATGCACAGTGTATATGGACATTCATTGTAATGTTGATGGTGTTCTTCTGCCTCAATAATTATTACCACCAGATGAAACACTGACGTGGTCAGGTTTGGAACTGGCAAACTAGGATAGAAAGTGTCACTTTCTTGAAAATATGAATCCCTACTCCTCACCACACCATCACATCACCCCCCCCCCCATCCATTTCTGCTTTTTTGACTTCTCTGTGGAACAAAAGACCTCATGTTTCAACTTAACTGCGATGCTGAATCTGCCACCATTATCACTGTAACTAAGGAGGGTGGGGCTTGGCAAAGGGTCGATAACAGGCTGGTTAAGGTTACCTTACCTGGATTAAATTCTTGGAAAGTATTTTCAGCTTGAAGTTCAACCTCAAATGGCGATAAGGAAAGTTCTCCCACTCCTTGGTGAGGACTTTAATTTCATCAGCAAAACAGTTCATCGTGGAGCTGGGGCATTTCTGCTGGAGAGAGACAGAGAGGTGAGGCCATGTGTCTATTATAACTGTGTTATGAAGAGTGGTACAATTTGGACCAGTTATTAAAGTGTTATTTCACAGTCAAATGATTTTTTTCCATTGTCCTGAGATGGTACATTTTGGACTTGCTGCACTTTATTCTTAAGACCTTGTTAGTAGATACTCTTTTGTGCCATCTAGTGGTAGCCAGAGCACAATACACTTATCAATGTAAAGACAAGATGGCGGTAATCTCCAACAAAGGATATTAGAGGTAAACTAGCTGCATTTTTTTCTGACTGCCCGCCCTCAGGTCAAGCCCAAAACTCCCTGCTCACAGGACCACCAATGTAGGTCATTAAAGGTGCACAGCTACTTGGAAGCACCATACTTTATTACATTATTGCACATATGACCTGCAAATACCTGTAAATATGTCCTCCAATTCCTTATAAAGCAGCTAACTTAAATGCCTGTTGTTTTTAACTGTTTTCTAAATGAAATTATTTATTACCCACCTTTTTAACAATATAAATAACATGAATTGCAATTAGGCTCCTGTCGACCAGTTAGTTTTTTTTTTCCAACAAAACAGGAAAACAGTCTTGCAGAATCTCCCAGACAATTTAAGTGAATGGGGACCAGTTTTCAAATGTAAAGAAACAACCAAAAAACTCTAAAATGCCTCCATCCTGTTCATCTGGTGTAATCCAAGTCTCCTGAATCTTCACTGTAGGTCCTTAGCTTGGAGCCACGTTCACGCACACGAGCACACCGTCTGAGCTGGGGGTGTGGTTTTACAGTGTGCGTGCACAAGTGAACTGCATGTTGGGGCTTTGAGAGACTTGGATTACACCAGACGAGGAGTGTGAGGTACTTTGTGGTTGTTTTTTTGGCTCACTTCCATTGTTTGGGAGATTCTGTAACACTGTTTTCCTGTGAAACTCCAGCAGTCCAGCCTGGACTAAAAAACTAAACATGACCTCCAGTAAGCATGAGGGTGAGTAGAAAATGACTGAACTTTAATTTCTGAGGGAATTATCCCTTTACAGTTTCATGACCTGATGGTGGGTTCATGTGTCTCTTTCTTCACCTGTTAATGTTTCATTGAGGGCATTAACCAGCTGAGGACCTTTGTCTTTGTGTGTGTGAGTGTAAAATAGATATCAGATATCAGGATAAAATAACCAAGAGTGAATCATGACTCCAATCTGGTGGAAGAAGTATTCAGATCCTTTACTTCAGTTCTAATACCACACTGAGACGATACTGTTCAGCAAACTGCACTACAAGTTTGTGTCCAATTTTGGTGGAGCTAAAGTCTCTTTATTTCTCTGTAGTGAAAAACACAAGTTTCTGAACCAAATAATAACAGTTCTTTCTTATTTTAATCATGTGATGTGAAAAAATGTTGCCTGTGATTTTGTGACTTTTAAAAATCTTTTAATTTTATCTGCTCTGATTAGGCCTGTTCTTTGAAATAGTAGCCTTAGGATGTTCATACAGCCTCTCTGACAGTGTTTCCCAAACCGATTTTCTGGGGATCCACTTTTTAAAAATGACAAATCAACATGACCCACTTCACAATGAGCCTCATCAATAAAATTAATAAAGTAATAAAGGTAATGAAGTCAGTTAAGAGTTAATTTGTGCATAAATGAATATTCTTGGTCATTTTTACTGACCTAATTGTCTTGGTGTTATGTAATTTAAAACATAAGACACGCCTTAAATATAACTGGGCTATCACCTTGTTTTAGTTCCTCTATCAGGAGCACAGGACACTGTAGCCTCCCTCATAAATGAGACAAGAACATTTATGTGGAATTAACAGGCTTTCATTTTTTCCTCTTGTAAGTAAAACACTATAGATATTTAAATGCTTTACAAAAGCTGCACTGCAGATACAAATCTTATATTTGCAGAATTTCGTCTATATTCTTTTGTTGTTTGTGGCAACACAAATAAATGAGTAAATGTGCTCAGTCACTGTAAGGAAGCTCGTACCTCGAAGTGTTCGGTGGTTGGCGTGTACAGTCTGCAGTCCAAACTATTCTGAGGACAAAGAGAAAGTTAGCAGCTCAACATGTGCACAGAGAACAACAGGACAATCATCAGTAAAGACGTTAATCAATGGAAAACTTTGATAAGTCGTCAACCAGTCCATCTGGAGCAGAACCTCCTGGGGGGTGTACTACGAAGCAAGCTCAACACAGCCAGGCTTTCTTTGCATGATCTGGATCGACAAAGCCTAAAACCTCAATCAGAGATAACGGGTATCATGATGGTGGTTATCAACTCACTTTGTTAATCCAGGCTTTCATCTTCAGACTCATACATACATTTAGTCCATCAGTCATTTTCTGACATCATTCTTCTTCTCCTGCTTTATTTGCAGCAACAGTGTTGCTTTTTGCCGTAATGTATTTGTATGTTTTCCACAGCTCATAATTATACCAACTTGATGATTTTGACTTAAGTAAGTGTCTCGATCGCTTCATTTCATGCGGAAGAAGAGTCAAATGATGCAACAAACGCCTCTTTTATGTGAGCGCGCACAGAGTCTGAAGATGAAAGCCTGGATTAACAAAGTGAGTTGATAACCACCATCGTGATACCCGTTATCTCTGATTACGGTTTTAGGCTTTGTCGATCCAGATCATGCAAAGAAAGCCTGGCTGTGTTGAGCTTCCTTCGTAGTACAGCCCCCAGGACACCTGATTCAAATGATCAGCTCCTCATCAAGCCTCTGCAGAAGCCTGATAACAACCTGAACCTTTGAATCAGGTGAGTTGGAGCAGAGAAACATCTAAAACCTGCAAGGCAGTGAGTCCTCGTGACCAGATGATTGGGAAACACTGAACTAGTGTGTCCCCTGTGCTGTGTTGTCCCTCTGCTGTCCTCTCTGGCTCTGTCAATGTGTGCTAAATCTGATGTCTCAATGAGGCGCACCTGTCCTGAGAATGAAAAGCTACATTCTCAAACTGTCGTACACAAGCTCCAACTAGGAGTACTGGGAAAAATAACAGAAATATGATTTTAAAATTAAATAAAGTACTAAAAACTATAGAATACTACCACAATAGTACATCATTCAAATGTAAATACATAAAAAGAGCACTGAAATGTAATTTAAAATAAGTTTTAACTTTCCTGCCTTTTTATTTCAACATCAGCCTGCTAAGCAGCATCAATGATAACCTCATCATTATTCTTATTTTGATTGAAAAACATGTTAAAATGACTATGGTGTGATGATTTTTTTTGCAGGAATCTGTACCAACTGAAGATGTTATTTTTAATTCTGTAGAATCAAAAATCATTCATTCATTTAAACATTTAAAACACATTTTGTCTTTGACAAATATTTTCATATATTCAATTTGAAAATTGCAGAAAGCCATACTGCGATTTCAATGAAATATCAATTAATTGTGCAGCCCTGCTACAGAGACTGAAAATGAATGATGCTGTTTACCCAGCAACTTTTTCAACATGAAATGGTAACCTGTGAACAAATACAGGCAATGAAGGGAGCTGCAGGATAAAAAGCACCAGATGCTTCAGTAGATTCAAAGGTTTATGATCTACATGGATACCTTTGAGAATAAAAAACCTCTATCTGAAATTAGTTGAGAAATTTAGACATAGTGCTTTTTATCTTGAAAACCCGCAACTCCCCCGTTTGTTGTATTTGTCAAGACTGGCCTGTTAATGCAGTGACATTAACATACTATCCAAAAACCAAAGTGGTGGCTACGTATTTATATTTATGGTGGGGACTGCAGCACATTTTCTTCCCAAGTCATGAAATACTGACATATTAGTCTCATGCAGATGCAAAAGACACGTGAGGTGACGTGACGTGTTTTGGGCTGGTTTAAAATCCAGACGAGCCGCCGCGTTGTGGATCATCTGCAGAGGTTTGAACGTGTCTGGCAGTGAGGAGCTGCAGTAGTCGATGTGTGATATTACGAGTCTGAACTTGCTGCATGCTCAGACAGTTAGGGTCTGATCTGTCTGATGCTGAACAGGGCAAATCGACACAACCGAGCAACTGAGGCAACGTGGGCCTTGAAGGTTGGTTGGTTGTCAGTCATGACGACTTTGTGGGCACGAGCAGGGTTTTATTTTTCTACGTGCTCTATCTGGCAGGTGTCAGATGCCGATATTTTGTCACTGCTCCTCGGTAACTCATACAGATATGAATGGTACCCATAACCACTTGTTTGGACAGGAAATGTCTCATCAGTATCATACAAGCGTCAGTCTATATAGTGCCCGTCCTGTCCATGCATTTCAAAGCTTCAGCAGCAAAAGATCAGCCACACTTTCTGTGCAGTTTTCTTTCCATGTATATGAATATTCCTGATCTGTTATTCTATCAACATGGTGCATAAGTGCTGCAGTGTGTGAGGATGAAGAGATGAAGAAAAAAAGAGGATGCTGGTGACTGTACTCAGAGCAGACAGGTGTTGGCAGTCAGTGCAGAAGGATTTAATTTTAGCAGTGAAGTTGTCTAGTGGCAGTAACTGTACAGTTTGCTCTTTGGCTCTGGAGTGCACTCTGCTCCACTTAGGTTACAAAATGTGGGTAAAATGCATTTTCTGTGCCTTTTTACTGGGCACAAACCTCTCATTTATGCATGTATTGTCCAATAATAGTCTGGAAGCCTAAATAAAGGCTTCAGGTCATGTTTATGCAGCTGGGATGAGAGATGAGTGTGTCTGAAAAATGTGTCTGACTCTGTGGTCAGGTAAGGAGGTTAAAGTCTGAAAGTGACTGAAACACTCTCTCAGCTCTCACTGTAGTTTAAGAAGTTTGTAGACAGAAGCCCATGTATGGAGAAGATGGGGTTGATGCATGGCTCAAACAAACACACTACTTTCACCCAGGAGACTGAGGTTTGTGTCCTGTGGAAAACCTTTTTAAGTAACGGGTCACAAGGCTTTCATCTTGTGAGTTGCTTCATCACGTAAAGTACATAATGTTAAGTATGTAATGTAACCACAAACATGGTCTTTGGCTGGAGATATAATGAAGATAGTTTCTCAGTAGGGCTGCACAATTTATCAGAATCGCTATACGGCTTTCTGCAATTTTCAAATCACAGGAGGTGCAAAATCTGTTAAAGGCAAAATGTGTCAAAACATGTTCAATTGAATGAATGTGGTGAGGCAGAGACGTCGTGTCCTACACATCTTTATTTGGTACAGATTCCTACAAAACAAAAACAGTCATTTTAATGTTTTTCAATCAAAAAAAGAATAATGATGTAAAAAAAAAAAAAAAAGATCATTACCTCTAATATCACAAATCATATCACGATTACAACATCTGTCAAAATAATCACAATTAGATACTTTTTCAAAATCATTCATCCCTCTTTCTTAACCACGTGTGTGTGTTTGTGTTGTGTTTGTGTTGTGTTGTGTTTGTGTTGTGTTTGTGTTGTGTTGTGTTTGTGTTGTGTTTGTGTTGTGTGTGTGTTTGTGTTGTGTTTGTGTTGTGTGTGTGTTTGTGTTGTGTTTGTGTTGTGTTGTGTTTGTGTTGTGTTTGTGTTTGTGTTGTGTTTGTGTTTGTGTTGTGTTTGTGTTGTGTTTGTGTTGTGTTGTGTTTGTGTTGTGTGTGTGTTTGTGTTGTGTTGTGTTTGTGTGTGTTTGTGTTTGTGTTGTGTTTGTGTGTGTTTGTGTTTGTATTGTGTTTGTGTGTGTTTGTGTGTGTTTGTGTGTGTTTGTGTTTGTATTGTGTTTGTGTGTGTTTGTGTGTGTGTTTGTGTTTGTGTTGTGTTTGTGTGTGTTTGTGTGTGTGTTTGTGTTTGTGTTGTGTTTGTGTTGTGTTTGTGTTTGTGTTGTGTTTGTGTTGTGTGTGTGTTTGTGTTGTGTTTGTGTTGTGTGTGTGTTTGTGTTGTGTTTGTGTTGTGTGTGTGTTTGTGTTGTGTTTGTGTTGTGTTTGTGTTTGTGTTGTGTGTGTGTTTGTGTTGTGTTGTGTTTGTGTTTGTGTGTGTTTGTGTTTGTGTTGTGTTTGTGTGTGTTTGTGTTTGTGTGTGTGTGTGTGTTTCTGTTGTGTTTGTGTTTGTGTGTGTGTTTGTGTTGTGTTTGTGTTTGTATTGTGTTTGTGTTGTGTGTGTGTTTGTGTTGTGTTTGTGTTTGTGTTGTGTTGGGTTTGTGTTGTGTTGTGTTTGTTTTGTGTGTGTTTGTGTTGTGTTTGTGTTTGTGTTGTGTTTGTGTTTGTGTTGTGTTTGTGTTTGTGTTTGTGTTTGTGTTTGTATTGTGTTTGTGCTGTGTTTGTGTTGTGTTTGTGTTTGTGTGTGTTTGTGTTTGTGTTGTGTTTGTGTTGTGTTTGTGTTTGTGTTGTGTGTGTTTGTGTTTGTGTGTGTTTGTGTTGTGTTTGTGTTGTGTTTGTGTTGTGTTTGTGTGTGTTTGTGTGTGTTTGTGTTTGTGTGTGTTTGTGTTGTGTTTGTGTTGTGTTTGTGTTTGTGTTGTGTGTGTTTGTGTTTGTGTTGTGTTTGTGTTGTGTTTGTGTGTGTTTGTGTTTGTATTGTGTTTGTGTGTGTTTGTGTTTGTGTTGTGTTTGTGTTGTGTTTGTGTGTGTTTGTGTTTGTGTGTGTTTGTGTTGTGTTTGTGTTGTGTTTGTATTGTGTTTGTGTGTGTTTGTGTTGTGTTTGTGTGTGTTTGTGTGTGTGTTGTGTTTGTGTGTGTTGTGTTTGTGTTGTGTTTGTGTGTGTTTGTGTTTGTGTTGTGTTTGTGTGTGTGTTGTGTGTGTGTTGTGTTTGTGTGTGTGTTGTGTTTGTGTGTGTTTGTGTGTGTTTGTGTTTGTGTTGTGTTTGTGTGTGTTTGTGTTGTGTTTGTGTTTGTGTTGTGTTTGTGTTGTGTTGTGTTTGTGTTGTGTTTGTGTTGTGTTTGTGTTTGTGTTGTGTTTGTGTTGTGTTTGTGTTGTGTTTGTTTGTGTTTGTGTTGTGTTTGTGTTGTATTGTGTTTGTGTTGTGTGTGTGTGTGTGTGTTTGTGTTGTGTTTGTGTTTGTTTTGTGTTGTGTTTGTGTTGTGTTTGTGTTGTGTTTGTGTTGTGTTTGTGTTGTGTTTGTTTGTGTTTGTGTTGTGTTTGTGTTGTATTGTGTTTGTGTTGTGTGTGTGTGTGTGTGTTTGTGTTGTGTTTGTGTTTGTTTTGTGTTGTGTTTGTGTTGTGTTTGTGTTGTGTTTGTGTTGTGTTTGTGTTGTGTTTGTTTGTGTTTGTGTTGTGTTTGTGTTGTATTGTGTTTGTGTTGTGTGTGTGTGTGTGTGTTTGTGTTGTGTTTGTGTTTGTTTTGTGTTGTGTTTGTGTTGTGTTTGTGTTGTGTTTGTGTTGTGTTTGTGTTGTGTTTGTTTGTGTTTGTGTTGTGTTTGTGTTGTATTGTGTTTGTGTTGTGTGTGTGTGTGTGTGTTTGTGTTGTGTTTGTGTTTGTTTTGTGTTGTGTTTGTGTTGTGTTTGTGTTGTGTTTGTGTTGTGTTTGTGTTGTGTTTGTTTGTGTTTGTGTTGTGTTTGTGTTGTATTGTGTTTGTGTTGTGTGTGTGTGTGTGTGTTTGTGTTGTGTTTGTGTTTGTTTTGTGTTGTGTTTGTGTTGTGTTTGTGTTGTGTTTGTGTTGTGTTTGTGTTGTGTTTGTTTGTGTTTGTGTTGTGTTTGTGTTGTATTGTGTTTGTGTTGTGTGTGTGTGTGTGTGTTTGTGTTGTGTTTGTGTTTGTTTTGTGTTGTGTTTGTGTTGTGTTTGTGTTGTGTTTGTGTTGTGTTTGTGTTGTGTTTGTTTGTGTTTGTGTTGTGTTTGTGTTGTATTGTGTTTGTGTTGTGTGTGTGTGTGTGTGTTTGTGTTGTGTTTGTGTTTGTTTTGTGTTGTGTTTGTGTTGTGTTTGTGTTGTGTTTGTGTTGTGTTTGTGTTGTGTTTGTTTGTGTTTGTGTTGTGTTTGTGTTGTATTGTGTTTGTGTTGTGTGTGTGTGTGTGTGTTTGTGTTGTGTTTGTGTTTGTTTTGTGTTGTGTTTGTGTTGTGTTTGTGTTGTGTTTGTGTTGTGTTTGTGTTGTGTTTGTTTGTGTTTGTGTTGTGTTTGTGTTGTATTGTGTTTGTGTTGTGTGTGTGTGTGTGTGTTTGTGTTGTGTTTGTGTTTGTTTTGTGTTGTGTTTGTGTTGTGTTTGTGTTGTGTTTGTGTTGTGTTTGTGTTGTGTTTGTTTGTGTTTGTGTTGTGTTTGTGTTGTATTGTGTTTGTGTTGTGTGTGTGTGTGTGTGTTTGTGTTGTGTTTGTGTTTGTTTTGTGTTGTGTTTGTGTTGTGTTTGTGTTGTGTTTGTATTGTGTTTGTGTTGTGTTTGTTTGTGTTTGTGTTGTGTTTGTGTTGTATTGTGTTTGTGTTGTGTGTGTTTGTGTTGTGTTTGTTTGTGTTTGTGTTGTGTGTGTTTGTGTTGTGTTTGTGTGTGTGTTTGTGTTTGTATTGTTTTGTGTGTCTGTCTGAGACGCACAGCGACATGATAACACGTCTGTATGTGATGAAGTGGGACTCCAGCAGGTCTGTGGGTCAAACAGGTGACATCCAACAATTTAAAAGCCAAAGCTTAAAGGATTCTGTGTGTAAAATAATTCCTGCACTGCATCTAATTATGTTCAATTATTATGTAAAAGTGTTTCTTGACTATCAGTAATTGATTCTTAATTGTTTAAGTGTACAGGTGTTCGCCTGCACCTGTCTCACGTCACTGCCTCCCTGGTACCAGCCTCAGATGCCCTGTGGACTGTCATGGTTGTAAATTGTCATTATAAAACACTCACGTGTTTTTGCAAAGACACGGCTGAGTTAAATGAATTAAAGGGACATTCCACTGAAAGGGTTGGGCTGTTCTTGACAGTTGACCCACGTTAGGGACTTTAACTCAGGATATCTCTGCTGCTATTTTTTGTTTCAATTGTCTGTAATTCTGAATCACTGGAGGATAAAAGAACATTAAAAAACACACTGTTTCCATAAAAATGAGTCTTTCTTTGAATATTGTCACCCAGGTGAGGCAAGATCTGACTTGACTGACCGTCCTCTTCATCCCTGCGTGCCACAGCAGTGAAGCAACTGTCCCAACCAATTTATTCTGTATCTTTAATCACAGCTCATATTCTGAAAATTCAAAATGAATTAGTCGTCAGTTGATGCAGCAGTTTGACAGCTTGTAAAGTACTTTGCTGCCTCGGGTTAAGATGAGCTGAGGACACCACCAGGATCAATAAAACAGGTTCGTACAGCGTTTTTAGAGTCACATTCGAGCACTTTCAGGGTGTCTGAACCAAAAACGTCGAGACTCTTGAAGCCTTTAGCCTCACATCTAAATTTTGATACAAGGCAGAACACAAAAACACCCAAACAGAGAAACAAATTAAGATTCAAATTTAAAAAAAAAAAAATAATAAAAAATAAATAAATAAAATATTGACCAGGGCCCCGTTTCCCAGAGCCTTCGTAGCGCTACGTGCGTCGTAAGTTGTATTTTAAGGTCTCCCAACTCTGGGAAACAGACCCGTAACCTTAAGGGAGACCTTAAAATACAACTTACGACGCACGTAGCGCTACGAAGGCTCTGGGAAACGGGGCCCAAGTTGACTTGAAAGATTCACACCATGTTTTAGCCTGAATCTTCACTGTAGATCCTTGTGTGTTGTGTGTGCAGTGTGACAGTGTGTGTACAAGTGAACTGCATGTTGGGGTTTTAGGAGACTTGGATTACATCAGACGAGCTGTACAGTTTGTAAGCAGCTGCTCTCTGGCAGCGAGACAAGAGAGGAAGCATCTGGAGACACCCAGAGGGATGCAGCACGCTCAGCTGCTCATGTGATCCCATGATGAGCTCCTCGGTCGGCAGCGTGTTTCCGTTAACCGAGAGACGAGGAGCACAGATGTCAGTCACTTTTTGTGACTTGTCATAATGACGTGACATTTACATCTATGATGTGGAGACGACTGCAGCCGTTCCTCAGGTCAGAAAATATGACCATATTTCTGCAAAGGCTTGACACTTTTGAGAGTTTTAATTTATTTTGCTGTTGGAACTTATTTAAACTTAGTTATTTAGTGTTCAAAGGACAGTTCATGCCTAAATCAAAAATATGTTTCTTCACCTGTAGTGCTGTGCTGGACAGTTTTGTTGTGAGTTGCAGAGTTTTGGAGATATCAGTTGTAGAGATGTCTGCTGTCTCTCCAGTACACTGGAACTACATGTGACTGGTCCTGTGGTGCTCACAGCGCCAAAAAGAAGAAAAGAAAAACTAAACAGCAGCGCCTCTTTTCAGAAATCATGACCCAGCTGCTCAACATAATCCACAGACCTCATTGTGAGCAGTTTCGTGTTGGAAATACTTTCTTTCTGCAATAGAATCTACTGGAACTACTTTCTTAGATACAGTAGTTCCTACATGAACCTGCTTACAACAGAGTCTGTGGATTATCTGATTTCTGGAGAGAGAAACTGTTTTACTGCACAGAAGGCAAACATCTCTACAGCTGGTATCTCCAAAACTCTGCAACTCACAACAAAATGATCTACATGGAGAAATAGCACTACAGGACAGTGGAATTTTTTATTTTGGGGTGAATTATCCCTTTAACTTTTTGTCGTTCAGTTAGATTTTATTTATGTTGTGAATTAACACTAGAAGTGGCAGAAGGCGTCATTTTGACCTTTAACCTCCAGACTCTGTTTCTGTCATGATAAATATGAGACTGAGGGTCTGATTTACTCGCATCCCAAATACAGAATATTAAACTGCACATGCATTATAACATACTGCACGTTTGGTTGCTGTGCATTTTGCGGGTGTGTGAGATGTGTCCCCTGAAGCCTGAGCGCTCAGGTGGGACACTCACGCCATTGTCTCCCGCCAGGCAGCTTGTCAGCCTGTATCTGGTCTGATAATGGACATAAATGCCCTGATAGGGATGAAAGACAGGGGACAGACAGCGGTGAGGTCTCTGAGTCCAGTTGGCGCACGAGCTGCTGGAGAAGCACGATGGAGCAGAGATGTGCAAGCTGCCGTTTTTACACACGCAAACCTTTAGTAAATCAGGCCCTAAGAGATTAATGCATTTATTCTGTTAGCTTTTCTTTTAAAAAATTAATTAACACCAAAATGTAAATATTGTAAATTTTGTAAAATTAAATATTAATCAATATGCAGCCATCACATGTAGTAAACAGTAATCATTTCATATATTCACAGGATAATAACCATCGGAGATCTGATTCAGATATTAGATTGATCTATTTATCTAGAATCACTCGGAGCGAGACATAATAATCTTATTTTATAAGATTATAAACATGTTATTTTAACATTAATAAGAACAAAATTCCACCTGGAACCATCACAAAAAGATTTAGTAAATAAAGCTTCTTTGTTTCAACATTTGAGAGCTTCAGCACAAAAATTCAGTGAGTTACAGGTGATGCGAAAAAAGGGTTACAACTTTGCTTTTAACTGAGACTAATTGATCTTTGTATTTTTAAGCTGGTAAATTGTAAATGGAGACCATTTGTGAAGTTTTGTTGACAGAGACAATGATAGTCTCTAAGCAACCAAACATCAACCAAACATTGACAAATGTGCAAAAAGTAAGAGTATAACAGGGGCAGTTTCTGTGGGGTCAGTTTGACCGCCTGTGGCTGAAACAGGTAAGAATGAAACATTTCCCTTGTGTTTTTTGTCTATTTAAAAAATATTCTAGGAAAAGTCAGGTACCAGCAGTGCTGTGATTTTTACTCAATAGTTATTGCACAGATCGATTTGTTGTTGCACTGAATTTCAAATTTTGCTTTAGCGATGAAAAAAGCTGTTGTTTAATGTCATCACTTTTCATTTTATGCTTCTGTTTTTAAAAACACATAATTTGGAATAAAACCCAAACAAAACCCAGCTGTTATCATGAGTTCAAATATTTCTTTTAGTTCTCAGCTTCTGTAGTTCTTCTTCCCATTCTTTTAAAGCCACCAGCACTCAGTTAATGTGCTGAATTTTCTTGTTTTCTTATGTCTGTTTTTATTGCTTCTTCTGCATATGATGTGCTCTTAAATTGTGGTTTTATTTTTTTGTACTTTAACTTGTGAAGCACCTTGTAACTCTGTTTTGAAAGGTGCTGTATAAATAAAGTTTAATATTATTATAATAATAATTATTATTATTATTATCAGTAGTAGTAGTAGTATGTGTGAGACAGTGATTTCTCAATAATAAAGGACAGAAGATGAAAGTCATACCAAGCCAGTGTCATTCATGAGCGTCTGGATGTTTGTGAGGACGTCTACACTGTGGCATCTGGCGGCTGATTGCGGTGTCATGGCGAGCAGACAGATGAAACACAGACGCACACTCACGAGAGCTGGCCTCCCCCTCAGCATGGCCCAGGCAGCAAAACCATCATCTGCGTCACATCATTATCCTCTCCACTCTGCTACATCTTTAAAAAACCAAGCCTCGATGTTCCCTCTGGGATCTTCAGGATTCAGCTGCAATGTTAGAAGTTCCACTGAGCAACAAGCTGACGTTCCTGTAGTCCAGCAAGAGTCGACTCCCAGACCAGCTGACACAGTCTGGACGGTTTACAGATTCTTGTTCTTCAGCCTCCAGAGACTGCTGAGGTGCCTTAGAGCAAGGCACTGGCTTCCAGACTGCAGCTGGAGAAGAGAGATCAGCAAAAGCAAAGATTTAAACTTTCAAAAAGCTTATATGTGGTAGGGAGGAGTTCTGCACCAAAAGTACTTCAAAAATACCAATAAAAGAAAATGGCTGCAATCTGTCCAAAAACCAGGTTGCATCAAAGACTTGACAGCTTATCTCAATGTTTCAGGAAAATATGTTTGTCTGACAAGAAAAAGTCCAAAATTGTACAATAAGTCTCAGAAGAGTGGAGGAAAAAGAAGAAGAAGAAGAAGAGAGTTTCCCTCCACCAGCTGCTGGTCTGTCTTCACTCTGCAGGAGCTGCTGAGGTTCACCTCCACGTGGTTTACAGCAGCTCCCCTTAGCCTCTCCTTCCTGCCTCCTCTCCCCTCTGTCACTTTCCCCTGTCTCGCACTCCTGTTTTCACTTTCTCAGTCCTCCCACTCCTCCTCCTCCTCCTCCTCGTCTTCCTTTATCTCCAGGGATTGGAGGCGGTTCAGCTCCACCTCCTCTCTCAGACAGTTTCCTCCTCCCTCCTCTTCTTCTTGAGTGCTTTTTGACTTCTCCACCTCTCCCTCCTCATATTCTGGATGAGTAGTTTCCCCGTTAAAGCTTCACATAAACCAGTCAGTGGCTCCTCCTGTCATCTGATCTGTTAGTGAGTGAAATTTTAGGAGAACAGAGGTAACGATGAGTCACACCGCTGCCTGAGGAAAATGACTAACACTCAGAGAATGCTCAGTGGTTTCAACATGAGTATTATAATAGAAACAATAATTCAAAAGTTTGTAATCACCTGTTACATTAATGTGCTTCTTCTTTCCCTCAGTAACGTCTGTTTGAACAGATAAAACATCATTATTCACGTACCAAATGTATTATTTACAGTCAGCCCCAAAGGAAGAAGAATTTAAAACTTCTATGTAGTTTATGTCCAGGCAATCAGACTTGGGGAGTAATCGATTACACGTGACAGGATATTGTACAAAAAAGTCACTGTAATCCATTGCAGCTATAGAGAAAAAGACATGATCAGATTGCAGTTAAATTTAGTAAAAATGGGAATTATTTAGCAGGAATACAATTTGATAATACACACCATGTGCAGTGCACACACATTACAACACTTTATGAATCTAACCACTGTGGTCAGACTGAAACCAGATCATCTGACAGCTTAGTTTACTTATTTGATTTATAAGAGGAAAATGTGCAATGACATCGATCAGTTACAGGAAATGAAACCATAATTTCCATCTGTAGTCCTGCACAGAGAAATGCATCAAAGAAGAATTCAAGGTACAATACAGACTACAGTAAATCCAGGAGCCTACCATAGTAGATGCAGTAAGAACACACTGCCCAGCAGAAAATACAATATGAAATACACAATAACTACCTCATAAAGTGACCAGGTGACCAGTGCAGGTGCCGTTCATAATAAATAAACAAAAAAAAACATAAGTACATACTGCACGGTCAGAATACAATATAAAATATGAAATACAATTATTATATTTTTAAGTGACCAAGTTACCGATGTCTCTGCCTTACACAGTGAAAATAGTTGGTACAGGCTGCACAATATAAATGACAGTAATAAATATACATTTACTACATTATCAATGGCAAAGTTAGCAGCACATGTATCCACAAGGGTAACAGATAACATGTCTGTACCTGCTGGGGTAACTTCTAACATCTACCTAACATCACAGGAGAAACTGCTAATTTCTACTGTTTTTTTTAGAGCGTCAGGGAGCCTGTTCCATTCTTTGATGACTGACTGAGAGAAGGCAGAGCTTTGTTTGGGAACGCTGCAGTCGTCCCTGGAGGCCGAACCTCAAAGCTCTGTTCAACCACTCAGAGCGAGGCTGCACAAAGTTCTCCAGCGGGGGCGGGGCAGAATTATGGGTAATCTTGTGTACTAAATGAACATCTGAAAACATGATTAAGTTATCAAAGCTTAACATTTTATATTTCTCGAGTAAATCAGTGATGATGCTGTCGTGTTTTTTTACCTAGAACTTTCAGAGCTTGGTTATAAAGTGATCTAACTGGATTTCAAGCGGTCCCGTTAGCCTGAGACCAAGATGATACACAGAACAGAACGCAGGACAAGATCAGGACATTCAGATATGACTTCAGCAGCTTCAGGTGATAAAGAGTTTCTGATGTGATGAAAGTTTGCAACATTATTCTTAAGGACACGATGTGTCTTTTTAATATGTTTTTAAAGGTCAAAGAGAAGTCTAGGATTACACCTCGATATTTGTACTCATCAGTATTTTGTATCCTTTGACCACCCACAGAGATGTTAGGACGTTCACTTTGATTTCGTTTGTTTGAGAAGTACCTGCTCACTGTAAGGCAGGATAGACTAAACCACTCTGTTACTTTTTCTATTGTTGCAGATAATTTAGCCACAACTGTTTAAGCATCTTTCCCATGTGTGAAAATAACCGTGTCGTCAGCGTACGTCAAGGTCTCCACTTCCTCCATATGGAAGGCAGGTTGTTGATGTGTTGATGTACATGTTGAAGAGCGGGGGTCCCAGGACTGACCCTTGTGGGAGTCCTAAGTGCCAGTCCTTAGGGGAGATGCTTTGTCTTTGATCCTTACACACTGAACGCGATCAGTAAGATATGACTGAAACCATTTAAGAACATTGGCAGAGAATTTAACATTTGAAAGTTTGGGCAGAAGCACAGAGTGGTTAACTGTATCAAAAGCCTTAAAGAGATCCAAGAAAACCACGCCTACCATTCCTCCTTTGTCAAGACAAGCTTTGATGACCTTGAGGAAGGAGCGGCATGCAGTTTCGGTGGACTGGTTTGCCCTGAAACTGTAACAGATTTTCATTCTTGAGGTGTACAATTGGCTGCTTGGTGGCATGTTTTTCAGTAACTTTAGAGGTGGCAGGGAATATACTGATGGGCCTGTAGCTTCTGGTTTCCTGTAGGTCACCTGATTTAAATATCGGTGTTACAATGGCTGACTTCAGGGAGGACGGAAACATACATTCCTCAAAGGATTGGTTGACAATACACATGATGGGGTGGTTAGAAATTCCTTAAATTTTTTTTTAGAAAAACAGGGTCGAGTCCCCAAGTATCCTTCACTCTGGAGTTCAACAGTTTTGTTTGTTAAAACCATAGACTGCGTTTTTATAGAGGGGGAGGCTTCATTCTAAAACAGAGTTGATAAAATAATCCTCCTTCGGTGTGGCCTGTGTTTCTGAGGTGGTGGCTGAGCTGTTAGAACGGTTCAGGTGGAGCTCTATGGGTTCACTCCTTGTTCGCTCCCTTCCTGATAGTTGATCAATGCACTTCCATAATGCTTTGGTCTTCCTAAGCTGTCCCAATACTTTGTTTCTGAGGCTTTAAAAAATCAGGAGGATTTTTTGAGGGCAGCATGTCTTTCTTTCATTAAGTGCCATAACCTCTTGTTGAACCACAGCAGGTTCACAGCCTGTTCACAAGTTGCCCCAGAGGTTATACTTTACCAGTTGATTAATTTTATCTAATTTTCTACCTCATTTTCTTTTTCTTCAGAATAAATGAAGTGAGACTCAACTCTTTAAAGTTATTTTGGTTTATGTGCCGCATTTTAGACAGCTTTCGTGATACCAGTGTGAGATTGTGGTCTCATATGACTGTGGTTGGGTTATAAGTTTTACATATGCAGTCTGTTTTATTTGTAAAGATTAGGTCTAACAGAGTTTTAGAGGATCGTGTTGTTCTGGTTGGGTTTTTGATCATCTGGGTTAAGAGCACAGGTGATTCTGGACAGCAGCTCTTTCACATCATTGATGACTAAAAAGGCATTAAAACATGAGTCTAACTGGTAAAACACACTCATGTTGGCTCATATAGGAATTAAGTGTGGTGCACTGCACTGTAAAAAAATAGGGACGAATTGTGAAATGTGCGTATGGGACGACCGAATCTGATTTGACTCAAGAAAGTCTAAGTCAGGGAGGCTGTACTCTCTTCTTAAGTTCATCAACTGTTTGTCCAGATATTCCTTGCTTTCTTATACACAAACGCACATTCAGCTCAATAACAGTAATTATGCACATTTGAATGCACTTTGTGAAATATACTATTCACACTTCCCATTCAGATATCAGTTAAACAGCCATGAACTTATTCTGGGGTTGTGTTTTTACCCATCAAAATATTTTTTGGTAGTAGTAGTATTGACAGGGCGGCTAGCTAACTGGATTTCTATTTAGCTACCATTAGGTTCTACCTGTAACATTAAGAGCATTTCATATTCTCATCTTAAATTCCTCTTATTTTTTCATATAAAGAGCTTGTAGGAATGTGCCACATCAGATTCAGATTCTGTTGGTCTGTTTCGTTAATGATAGTGGCTGGTCTGTGTAGCTAATGTTAGCTGATGGTCTGTGTAGCTAATGTTAGCCGATGGTCCGTGTAGTTAACATTAGCCAATGGTCTGTGTAGCTAATGTTAGCCGATGGTCTGTGTAGCTAATGTTAGCGGCTTGTCTGTGTAGCTAATGTTAGCCGACAGTCTGTGTAGCTAATGTTAGCCGATGGTCTGTGTAGCTAGCTAACATTAGCTGATGGTCTGTGTAGCTAACGTTAGCCGATGGTCTGTGTAGCTAATGTTAGCGGCTTGTCTGTGTAGCTAACGTTAGCCGACAGTCTGTGTAGGTAATGTTAGCCGATGGTCTGTGTAGCTAACGTCAGCGGCTGGTCTGTACAGCTAACATTAGCCGATGGTTAGTGTAGCTAACGTTAGCGGCTGGTCTGTGTAGCTAATGTTAGCCGATGGTCTGTGTAGTCAGTGTCAGCCGATGGTCTATGTAGCTAACGTCAGCGGCTGGTCTGTGTAGTTAATGTTAGCCGATGGTCTGTGTAGCTAATGATAGCGGCTGGTCTGTGTAGCTAATGTTAGCCGATGGTCTGTGTAGTTAATGATAGTGGCTGGTCCGTGTAGCTAATGTTAGCCAATGGTCTGTGTAGTTAACGTTAGCCAATGGTCTGTGTAGCTAATGTTAGCCGATGGTCTGTGTAGCTAATGTTAGCGGCTTGTCTGTGTAGCTAATGTTAGCCGACGGTCTGTGTAACTAATGTTAGCCGATGGTCTGTGTAGCTAGCTAACATTAGCTGATGGTCTGTGTAGCTAACGTTAGCCGATGGTCTGTGTAGTTAATGTTAGCGGATGGTCTGTGTAGCTAATGTTAGCCGATGGTCTGTGTAGTTAATGATAGTGGCTGGTCTGTGTAGCTAATGTTAGCTGATGGTCTGTGTAGCTAACATTAGCCGATGGTCTGTGTAGTTAATGTTAGCGGCTGGTCTGTGTAGCTAATGTTAGCCGATGGTCTGTGTAGTTAACGTTAGCCAATGGTCTGTGTAGCTAATGTTAGCCGATGGTCTGTGTAGCTAATGTTAGCGGCTTGTCTGTGTAGCTAATGTTAGCCGACGGTCTGTGTAACTAATGTTAGCCGATGGTCTGTGTAGCTAGCTAACATTAGCTGATGGTCTGTGTAGCTAACGTTAGCCGATGGTCTGTGTAGCTAATGTTAGCCGGTGGTCTGTGTAGCTAATGTTAGCGGCTTGTCTGTGTAGCTAACATTAGCTGATGGTCTGTGTAGCTAATGTTAGCGGCTTGTCTGTGTAGCTAACATTAGCTGATGGTCTGTGTAGCTAATGTTAGCCGACGGTCTGTGTAGTTAATGATAATGGCTAGTCTGTGTAGCTAACATTAGCTGATGGTCCGTGTAGCTAACGTTAGCCAATGGTCTGTGTAGCTAATGTTAGTGACTTGTCTGTGTAGCTAATATTAGCCACTTTTCTGTGTAGTTAACATAAGCCAATGGTCTGTGTAGCTAACGTCTGCGGCTGGTCTGTGTAGTTAATGTTAGCGGCTGGTATGTGTAGCTAACATTAGCCAATGGTCTGTGAAGCTAACGTTAGCCGATGTTCTATGTAGCTGACGTTAGAAGTTGATGTTTCCTGTAAATGTTTTCTTCAATCAGATGTTGAGTTCTTGCATGATGACAGTATTTTCACAGATGAAGGTAGAACTGTAACTGAATTGCGCTGCTGTTCCACCCAGTGAAAGTATATTTTTACTGGAAGCTGTGATAATGACCTGTCAGATTAGCTGGTTACAATTATTTGGTATTTCAGTAATGGCCTTAATAATGATTGATGCTTTGACCAAACAAAATACTGGCAGGCTCAAATGTGTTTAACAAACTCCGACTGTTTTTAACATCTGTGGAAAATGTTCCTCCCTAGGGATGGTGATGTTTTTCAGGAGAATGCGTCTCAGTAACAGGAAATGCTGAATTTCATGTGAAGTGTAGGAGAAAATGGAAAAGTGGATTACTTGAATCATTTGTCATAATTAAAAACACCACGGATGTGGTCTCTCTAAAAGATTCAATATGAAAAATGACCCTGCCGATGATTTATCTGTTCTTAGGGTCTATTCCACCCTACAAAGGAAAAAGGCAACTTTATTTTTTGTCACCTTGTTGGAAACATTTAGGATAAGCTTGTGTTTTTGATGTAGAAATGTAGCATATTCTTGCTTGAAGAGGTTTGAAACAGTAAATGTTACACATTTTTTGCTTGAAAAATGACTTAAAAGTTCAACTAATTATTAAATTACTTAGGTACTTAAGCTTATTTAGAAAGCTCTAGTGCTAAACTAGGATGGTAAACCTGGTAAACACTAGCTATACCTTCTAAACATCAGCATTTTAGCATTGTCACTGTGAGTACAGCCTGACAGAGCTGCTAGCATGACTGTGAACTGTTTGTGGTGTTGTTACACCTCTGCTAAATGTTATCAGGCCCTTGAGGATTATTTATTTAATATGCATATTTTGTATGTCTGTGGAACAGCTTAGAAGTTAAAACCAGCATCTGATGTAAGAAATGGAGGCGAGGAGTTACCTTGAGAGCGTTCCAGTGAAGAGAACAGCCGCAGACTGAACTGAAGCTCAGCAGGTGGAAACTTGGGTCAAAGTCTGCATGTCAGGTTTAAAACTAAAACTGAAACTGAGTCTCACTTATCAGTAAGATTAAACATTTGTAGATTGCAGTGATAAGTTTACAGTGCACCATTCACTCTGCACAGCTCGTGACAAACACTGAGTTAAGAAAACAAGGTCCTAAGAAATGCTGCTGGTTTGGATCAGGTTTTATTGACTGTGTGTGATCCATGCCAGAGCGGTCTCACTGAAACACTGTCAAACCTCATACCAAGTGTGGTTTGTGACGTATAATGGTTTAGTAGTATAATATGTGACAGAGGTCTGTAGTAATCTGGTCGCCAGGGTGTGGAGATAAACAAGATAAAACAAATGACAAAGGTGAACGAGATGAGCATGTAGTCAGTTACAAATAAAGTTTACTGTTTGCTGCAGATACAGACATAACCCTCTGCCCATACTCAAAGTTTTTCCCTCTCTGATTGGCTGGTACTTGTTACCTTCATTGGTTTGGGTCATTTTGATTGCGTAGGTTTGGGTATTAGGGTTGAGATTGGCTAGGGTTAGGGTAAGAATATTGGGGTAAGCCAGTCAGAGGCAGAGTAGGGTGGGTCATGTCACTGTCTTCCTGGGGACAAAAAAGTTTTAACTGTAATTTTCACCTCATGTTGTCCACCTCCAACAACCAGTCAAGTTCCAGTTTACATTCATTCTGTCCAGTAGAGATATCATTATAAAAATTACAATACCAGTACCCTAAAATGATAACAAGGGAGTACAGTTCATTTCTTATTTTTTTTAATGAAGAAGGCTTGCAGAGATTGGCTGCAACATTTTGGATATAAAATGTCATCACCTCATTATTTTATCGTGTTGATATCTGTGTGAAATTCTGTCATAATTAACGTATGAATTCTTGACCTGCTTATAGCCAAAAATGTGTTTCACAGTGACCTTGGTCTTTTACTACCAAAATCTCGTCAGTTCAAAGTCCCCCCAGGTGAGATATCATGTTTGCTAAAATGGGACCATCTTGAGGTCACAGCGACCTTTGACCAACAAAGTCTAATCAGTTCATCCTTGAGTTCAAGTGGACGTTTGTGCCAAATTTGAAGTCATAGCAGATAACATATGGGACAGATGGACATACAGACGTACGGGTGGATGGAAAACCTGCAAACATTATGCCTGCAGCCACAGCTGTCGCTGGCTTGGTTGCATAAAAATTCAACAGTATAATGTCAATTTATGTCATTGGTAACCTTAATGGGAAAAAAAACCCTGCCCACATGTTGTGATGTATTTAATGTCCGCCGCTGTTTGAAACACTGCCTCTGCTTTTACCTGGTTTTATAAGATACATAAAAACTTCCTCCAGCACTGCACTATTTGTTGTCAGAAGCTTTTGACTCTTAGTGGCGCCCTCTGGTGGATGTATTGCTTAACAACCAATGCAAAATGCAGGGCTCATGGATAACAATGGGTAGAAACAGATTTTCATGTGCAAAGGAGGCGTTACTGAGCCTTTAGTTGTTGGACACAGTGGATAAATAGACTAAAATCAAAAGCAAGAGTCAATTCATTTTGATTTTGCACCACATACCTTTATTTTCCAAACATCTCATCAACTCTGTGAGGATTACTGGATGAAGATCTAATTCATATTTCCCTTTTCACCAGCTCCCATAAAACATTATATTCTCTCCAGTTTGTCAGCAGTGCCCTGCAGATAACACACATCTCTAATTCCACCACCAAATGTTGTGTGGCACCACAGTTTTACAGCTTTATATGTTTATATTTGTTTAAAGTAGGGCTGTCAGTTTAACGCGTTAATTAGATTAATTAATTACGCTGCAAATTAACGCGCTATAAAAATTAACGCAATTAATCATGAGTGGCAAGTCAATGCACAAGCATTTTAAATTTGGCCCATTGAGTTCGGCACGCGTGTGATCCGCGGACCACATGTGAGCATCATAGTTTTACTGTCACTGTTACTTTTGTATAAGTTATAATACCAGAAATCTCAATGCAGTTGCAGTGAAAAGAGGACAAATGCGGCTGTATGCAGCGCATCTCTGTGAAGAGCGACTGATTTAAAAGTCGTCAAATCGCCTTGAGTGAAATCCAGACCGTAACTTTTTTCACTGATGTAACTCTGCTATCACAAAGAAACAGATCATAAAACTGTCATGTTGATTGAAACTTTGGTGATATCAGCTGTCTTAACTTCTACACAGCTCCTCTCTGCTCACCGCTGCAGCTCTGTCTCACCCCGTCTGTCACACAGTGTGTCTGCTGATTGATCATCACTTCTAACCAATCAGATGTGCTGCTGTAGGCGGGACATTGAGTCAGACTACAGAGCGTAGTTGTATATTATACTGTACAGTGTATAATGATCTAATATATGTATAGTATATACATAGTACAGCACTGTATACGTTTGAAGTTTTTAATATATTACCATTATCATTACTATTATCATTATTATTACATTACATAACTATGGTGATAATTACAGACAGACAAAGATCGAAGACAAGTGCATTTTTAAAATAATTTAACTGTAATCCCACCACTTTTTTCTTTTTTGCTGATCCAAAAAATGATCCGATCCGTGACTCAAACCCGTGATACGATCTGAACCATGAGTTTTTTGATCCGTTGCACCCCTAAGAGCGAGGCAAGCTTACTTGGACCTTTGAACGGCAAGTTTATTTATAAAAAGAACAAAGACGGGACTATTAACAAGAACGCAGTGATTTGTACCTTGTGTATTCAATTGATTAGTCATGCACTACAATTTTGTAATGTCCTAGAATTCAAATTCTTTATTTGGGGACCTTTAGCAGATATGAGATTAAAATGCGATTAATTAGATTAATTAATTACAAATCCTGTAATTAATTAGATTAATTTTTTTAATCGCCTGACAGCACTAGTTTAAAGGAATGTTCTCTATTGAATTTAAAAATTGGGAGGAAAAGAAACTCCATAAAATTGGATTTTAAAAATCCATCTTCAACTAGTTGTATTTCTTAAATATTTTTAAGTCTGGGGTATAATCAGCAACACATTTGTGTCTCCTCTTTATTTTTTTCCTTATTTTGCATCACTGAAGTATGTTCTGAGCAGTTTGAACAGAGGAGAACTGCCAGAATGACCAGTAGAAGAAGATGATGATGTTATGCAACATGAAAACATCGGTGCTCAGCTGCAGATCTGCAGGACAGAAACACTGTGAGCCCAGGCACAGAGTGAGGCAGCGTGCACTGCAGCTGCTAGGGGTCACGCCGCAGCCTGAAACCAGAAAGATCTATCTCTGATATATTACATGTTAACATATTCATAGAACTATTCTGTAGGAATTAAGAAATCAATGAATTTTGTTAACAATTTTGGTGAAGTTTGGTGTTGGCTGGCGGGGAACGAGTTAAAACACATACTTACCAATTTCGAGACCTAAAAAAATTTCAAAACCAAAGCAGGTGGAGATTCAAGCACCTGCATTCTGGTAACAAAATAATAAGTACATATTTTTTGGCAAACAGATGCCTGCTGTAGAATGCAGTGAGATCCATTTCCTGGGAGGACATTGGCACAGGGCAATGAAAAGCTGGAGCCCACTGCGAAAATCAAGAGGGTTGGTCAATATGTTAAAACATGACCCTTGAGGGGTGCATCCAGAAATGATGCTAACTGAGTACCTTTAGCATCAGTTTGAAGCACAGAGGCACTGACCAGGCTACTATATTGGATGAGTTGGGAGTGAGAACAGGCCAGAACGTCATGGAAAATTTTCCAGCCAGCTGACTTTCTGAAAACCTGGTAAAGGTCAAGATATTAGGTTTCTGAAGGACACTGACAACAGTGGAGAGCGTAAAGTCCAACCGACCGAGTATATTGATATGGGAACAAACACAGAACTAAAAACACACAGATATTGGCTTGGTCTGAAGTTAAAGGAGAACTTTCCCAGACACGTCATTTCACACACACACACACACACACACACACACACACACACACACACACACACACACACACACACACACACACATGTTTGATGCATTCAACCGAGAGCTGAGAACACTGTGCAAAATACCAACATTACTTTAAGGATAATAAGTGCCACAGAGAATAAGACTAACTTCATAAATAAACAATAAAATAAAAATGAATAATAAAATGGTTAAAAAGAAGATTATTAATAACCACAGTTAACCTTAAACACTGGCTTCAGATAGCCAGACACTGATGTTTGTTCAACAGAATATTAAAAAAATAGAGAAACAACAAAATAACAACAAAATAACAATACATTAAGCAACTGTGATTGCATACAGCACTGGTTGGATGCTGGACCTTCAACACATGTTTGCAGGATTAGCAAAAATGGATGTACTCCAGCTCATTAAATGCTAAAAGGTACTACTTTGACTTCCTATTACAAACGTGTCTAAGCTGAATTGTTCCTCCAAGAAGTCATCACAAAGAAAGAGTCCAAAAAAGTGTAATCTGTGGACATTCAGGGTTTTGGGTGCTCATCCCGCCACATCACAGCTAAGTGATTCATTTCTATTTCTTTTCTCTTTACAAAATAAGAATAAATTCCATTCAGTGTCATTAGCCCAGCTTGAAAAGTATGAGCCATGTGCAGGTAGAATTTTCATTCTTGACAGGTCATCTGTGTAATGCCTGGGTAAAAATTTTTTTTCCAGAAGCTGCCAAGACTCACTTGGTAGTTTGCATTACATGTGACC
The DNA here is from genome assembly GCA_020091685.1 of Lutjanus erythropterus. Lineage (NCBI taxonomy): Eukaryota > Metazoa > Chordata > Actinopteri > Lutjaniformes > Lutjanidae > Lutjanus > Lutjanus erythropterus. The sequence goes on from CM034594.1 coordinate 7,911,365, forward strand.
TCAAACAGATCCCATCACGCTGCAGGAGTAGGGTTAGGGTTAGGTCCCTCAGATGTGACCTTATTCCTAAGTCGAAGTACGCCATGCTTTGCCATCTGATAAATATCATATTTTACATGAAGGACTTGTGGTGTTGCAGGAAAAAAAAGTTTGTGATGAGCCAAGGAACATACCTGGAGGTGTGGACCACTGAATCCTGACTGGAAACCAGCAGTGACACAACAACCTCTGATGATTCCTTTGTGTCTCGGCGGTATGGGTAATTCACAAGTCTTTTCTAATGCGTTTTCTTTTTCTTCCTGTCACCTTCTCTTTTGGCCTTTTTTTCTCTTGCAATGCCAGGAAAGAAAGACTTTCGTCTGTCTTTCATGGCCTGTTACAGTTCTGAGGAAGAGGGGAAGGAAAGTGTGAAAGTCCATTGATGCTCACTCTTCTTGTCACCTGCCCCTGCCCTGGTCCTCCAGCACTGGTTCCACCCTGCAGGGTTTGGGTCAGGCTGACCTGGGCAGTGCTGAAGGAAGTTATCCGGCCACTGCCAGCGATCTTGAGGTTTACTGTGGTGGCATAACTGGTCTTCTGGTTCCCCTGCTTGGTTGAAGATGAATGGGCAAAGGGTAGTGGTGATGAGCTTGAGGGCAAGGGGGAGGGGACTGAGGGTATAGGAGGTGTTGTGGTGGCAATTTGATCCTGAGGCTGGGGTTTAACGTGGAATTGGTAGTTATGTTGCTGGTGGGGGGCAAGTGGAGGGGAGGTCATGCCTGAGGAGGAGAGAACCATGCATGAGGTGGAGAGGTTTTGTTCACGGGAGGGCCGTCCAACATAGGCGCAGATCAGCTGGCTACGACAATTTCCCTCCTCTAACTCTGGGTTTTCCCATTCTGTCTGGCTGACTGATGGAGCAGGAGAGGAGCTGAGGGTTTGAGAGAGGGAGGAGAGAGGGTAAGGAGAGGAGGCGGTGATGGTGGAAGGAGCACTTGTATCAAGGCTTTCAGTTCCCTTATATTTGTTTGAAAGCTCTCGCACGTCTGGCCAGGGCACACTGGTGAAGTGCTGCCCCCCCAGGGTGCCTTTCCCTGGGGTAAGCCTGCTCGGTGATATTGGGGACTGAAGCCCAGCTTGAGGGCTGAGGCAGGATGGTGAGCCACCGTATGAGGACCATCCACTCCTTGGGCTGGTTGGACAGGACTCATGCTGGTCAAAGGATCCTCTGCCACTGCCACTAAAACCAAGGGATCTCCTGCTGCTTTCTGCCCAAGAGTGGCGCAGTCCACTAGAGTTGCTCCGGGCTGGGCTTGAGGGTGTGTCGGCCAGGTTGGAGGAGAAGGATCTCCGGAGGTTTTGGGAGGTTGTTTGTGATGTGGGAGGACAGGAAGCAGAAGGGGACGAGGATCTAGAACTACGCAGTGGAACCAAAGAAGATGAGGAAGTAGGGAAAGAGGCATTCTCTAGTGCTGGTGAGCCTAATAAGGAAGAAAAAGAAGGCGAGGGAGAGGGAGAGGAGGAAGCATATCTAGGGTTTCTAGGTTGAGGTGTTGCAACATTATTTGTCCAAGCATTCACTGACACGCCAATGGGAGGCGGTGAAAGGATCCGAGGGCTCACACATGACGAATACTGGCTAAATGCTGAACTTGCTGAAGAGGCCCTGGGTAGCTCTAAAGTGAGTCCTAGTGGGTTGTGGGAACTTGCACTTCCTGACCGTGTGCTCCTACCTGAGTGGGGGGGTTTGTTTGCCATGGGGGAGGAGTAATTATGTTGAGGAGGTGGGGAGCAGAGGCGAGTAAATGAGGCAGGGGTTGGAGAGGGCAATGGGGACTGAACTCGTGAGCTGGGTTCAGATGCAGAAAAAGGCCGAGCGACACGGTTGTGTGACCCCGACCAGAGAGGATCATGGGTTTGTTGCATCATGTTAGTGCTACCATTAGCTAGTTGTGCCTTCTGTGGACCTACTGACCAACCCCCATTGCTGATGGCATGGTTAATGTTACAGCTGCTGGTACTACTTACATTGTTATTGTTGTTGTTGTTTGCATTCTTTGATGAGTCATTTTTGGAGTGAAGGAATGAGGGCCGAGGAGAGGGAGAAGAAGAGTGGGGAGGCTGATGATGGGCCAGACTCATAGATGGGGAGGGAGAGCGTTGGGAAAGAGAGGGAGGAGATGACTGCGTGGGAGATGGAGAAGACGGGCAGGAAGACCAGAGAGAGGATGGTGGACACCTTGGGTGTTGGTACCCATCTTTAGTGCACCCAAGCTGGGCATATGCAGGCGTACTGGAGCCTTGCTGAGTAGGGTGGAGTTTAGGTGAAGGGGAGCGCCGTCGTAGATGGGAGGAGGAGCTTTGGTTTACTGGTGGGGTTTGCTGCAGGGCACTGGTCTTTCTTGCCATACTCTGACTGATAGACTGGCTGATACAGGACGCAGCTAAAGATTTGGTGAATGCAGAGGAAGAAGCAATGGGAGAAGAGCATGGAGGAGAGCAGAGAGAAGAAGACAGTGTAGGGGAGGAGGGAGGACCTGCTCTTATGGATGAAGATCTCTCAGAAAAGAAAGCAGAGGAGGGTGTAGGAGAGGCGGCAGGGGGAACCCGAACTGAAGTACTCCTCCCAGAGGAGGGGGTTGGAGAGAAACAGGGAAGAGCCCTGGAGGCAGTGTTCAGGGAGGTATCTTCAGCAGATACAGGGGTGGGGGAAGATGTGGGAACCATCTTGAACGGTGAGGAGGGAGGGAGTGCTTGGACAGAAGAGTAGGAGGAGGAAGAGAGAGCTCTGACAGGGGAAGGGGAGCTGTGTCTGACACTGGGTCTGAAGGCTGAGGGAGCTGTGCTCAGGTCCGTGTCCTGGTCATGAGTGGCAATATCTGGTTTAGGTCTATCCACCAGGCTGGATGTCTGCACGAATGGTGTGGAAGTTGGGTGGCAGCCTGAAGGGAGACTGGAAACGGGCAGGCCAATGGGGGATTGTGAGCCCTGCTGCTCTGTTTCCCTGGAACAGAGAGAGAATCACAGATTAAAAAAGAACTGGGCTTAGTGCCACAACACCTTATCAGCCTTATTAAAAAAACACAGTTATTATTCTTATTTTCAAAGTTCAGACCATCATTAAAGGAAGAATCAGAAAAAAATCAGGAAGAATCTGGAAGAATCACTCAAGGAGCAACAAGTTCTGCCATACGAAGTTTATTGATCTCTCTGGTGTAGAAAAATCAACAAGCATGAGTCAAATCCGGGGTTAGACTGAAGAAAGGAGCTCAAAACACTCTATTATATACCATTTTTCTGTGAGCCTCTTCCCTCTTTTATCATTTCAACTCACATCCAAACATACCCATGTATCAGGCATTCTTGTTATTTGGCCTTGGCCTTATTCATATCAAAAATCTACTTCCCTTAGGTTCGTGTGGTGTAGCTTTTTAAAAAAGGGCAGCTGACCTGTGGTGTGTCACTTGTCAGGAATGCATGTCAGATTGAATGTCAGATCAAATTGGTCTAATTAAAAATCCCCTAGGAAAGTACCAAGATAAGGAGGATGCCAAATGCAGCACTAAATGGTGAACATCTTGATGAAAAAAATGTGCCACTACATCAGGTGCATGACACAGGTGTCACTGACACAACGTTTAAAATGTTACCTATTATTCTAAACTCCTCCATTACTTATTGAATTAGTATGTTGTGATGTCATGGTTGTACTTATTATGAAGGTCTAGGGCTCCTAGTCTAGGTCTAGGATGCTCAATAACCCAGTACCAAATAGTATCAAAACTTCTCCAGTCAAATGATACCTGCATCCAACCATATCCAGCCCTACTCTTTATAAATGTTTATAGTCATGCATCACAACTCATGTAAAGTATTATAAGTGGTGGACATAATGTATTATAAGCTCAGCATTCATAATGCTTTATACCTCCAGTGTTTGAAAGACACATCCAGGATTACATGAAAAATCAAGATCCTACTGTATAACAGAAATGTTAAATAAATCAATTTTGCTGAATGGCTTCTTTTAGCATCTTTTGGCCAGAAAAGATATCCAATGAAGATGTACAAAATCACAAACTGACGCAATGTGGGAATGGAAATTTAACAGCAATGGCTGCAATTTCTTGGACATGTCCTTTGACTGGACCAGGACTGCATTCCTGAAATTGTCCTGAGATGGACTCCACCTGGAAACAGGAAAACAAGGGAGGCCAAAAAACAACTTTGCAGAAAATGTGCCCTTAGAATTGAAAGCAGCGAACGTAACTTTGGGTGAGGCGCAACATGCTGGAGAGGGCGAGATGGAAGCAGAAGGTTGCAGCCTCAGAGAACAAAGAGGATGAAGTAATAAGTAACCCTGGATTACATAGCGGCACATTATAACAACCACAACTTTGACCAGTTATAAAGACACACAGAGAACTAAGGCATCATAACGGATTATAAATTCTAAGTTTCTTAAAGAGAATAATGTCTTATAAACATCATACAATTGCTGATAACCTTATATTGTGCTGTCACTTTAAGCTCACAAAGTCATGCCATAAATTAGCAGTAACATATGTTTAATAATACCTCCAAACAGTGGAGGTAATAAAGCATTATGAATGCTGAACTTTAATGCATTATGTCTACCACTCATATGTTTATAAATACTGATATAAGTTGTCAATCACAATGACACACATTTATAAAGCCGAATGAATTCATTATAATGTCTTACGTATATGCTTGTGGTGCCATAAAGACATGACCTTCATAGAAAGTGTTACCAGAATTATACTTGATTATGTAAAATTCTTGCCAGTGCATGTATAAACCTGCTAACCCTGACCCTTGTTCCCTGGGCACAGAACGAGCTGAAAATATATAATTACTTTAGAAATCCTTGAATACCTTTAACCTCTGTTTTTACAAACTGCCCTGAAGGAAACGTGGATGTTTTATATAATCCTTCACTTGTGCTGGTACGACCTGTATGCCTCTTATTTTACTATTTCTCTTGTGTTATTTTTATGTATTGTATGCTTCCAAAATTGTTTTCATGTGAAGCTGATTGTGCCTCTATCTTGACCAGGACTCCCTGGTAGAAGAGACCTTGCATCTCAGTGGGACCTATCTGGCTAAATATGAGATGAATAAAAAATAAAATAAAAATGTGCAGTATAGCCCAGTGTAACTGTGATTATAAGAGACGTCACCTAGAATCGGAAAGGATAGGAAATAAAAGACAATAATGCAAAAGTGAAAGTTTTTTCCCTGTGACTGAAAAGGTTTAGTTAGATCTCCATTTAAGTTGCCAAAAATAAAAAAAAATACATTTCAGCTTATGTGCTGTTGTTTATGTGTAAGTGAAGTGCAACTCACACTGTTATGTTGCTGTAGGCAAATTTCCTACTGATAACAAGCCAGTGTGACATTCCACACTGTGTTGTAACAAAGTGCTCACAGTCCACAACAGCTTTTATGCCCAGAGAGACACACTTGGCCTAATTCAACCTTTCCATTTGATTAATCACAAAACCAATCAAGTCATGGTCTTGTTAAATGGTCGTAGGTTTCTTTGCTTTATCAAAAGAAAAACAAAGAAAAAGGGGGGCAACATGTGAATGAGCACAAGTTTGCACTGGAGCCTGAAGAACAAAAAAATAGGCTGAGCTGTTTGTTTTAAACATGTCTGGGCTGGAGTCAATCTTAGAGCCTGTTTAGACTGGATACTACATTTCCTTTGTCTTGGGTGAATGGTCTTTAAATGACCACCAATGTCTGCTGTGATCACTCAGACCACTTGCCTAGGTGGTCTGGGACAGATATGACCAACTGTCTTTTATAGAACAAATGCTAATCCCTCCTTGTTCACACTGACCCATAACCAACATCCTCTGCTTTCTTAATGTTTTTAAAGCTTGACGTCCTGGTGCCCCTGTCCATATCTGAGCTCCTCTGCCCGCTTTCCGACCCCAGAACGCTCAGATCCTTGGACCAGCTGCTCTAGCTGTCCAAAAGTTGAGGCAGAGCAGCCAGGGGACATTAGAAGAGCAGAAAATATTTTCTTCAGAATATATGATCCAAATTCATGAAAATAAGTGAATAAAGTTATAAAGTTGTGTTTTTGTACAGTAGTCTGTGAGGCCCCAGCCCCCGAAACACTCCTTTGCAGCAGCGTCCTTCATTTTTTCAACCCAATTCTTGCCTAACTTGTGGTTTGATAAACTCAATATAAATTCATCAAATTCAGGTTAAAAACAGCAGATTTGGTCTTAGCAAACAAATGATGTAGCCTACATGATTATTAGCGGGTGGGCTTAGTGAGATCTGATCACAAGTGGTCACCAAACAGACTCTTATGCCAAGGCAGGGTTGTGTTTTAGGGATAAGCTGAGACCAGGGTTTAGGATCAGGTTTATGTAGACTAAGGAGATTCTGCAAATTAGTAAGACCCATCTACTTTCTGCGCCCCGACAGTAAAAAGCTATTAAGCTGTTTTAGGTCATGGCTTTTAACAATTTTGCTACTTTTTCCAAACTTATTGTGTTTTAACTTACCTATGTTCATATGGAGAGGTGATGTTGACATTCTTGGTGTTAGACAGAGCCTGTTTACCCATTGTAGTGGGCAGGTCTGGCGGTCTCTGGCTGGTGAATGTGGGTAGAAAGTCTGCAGATGGCACCGATGGAGGGCGGGTTTGGGTAAGATTTGGTTCAGAGTTCTGAGCCCATGAATGTGGGCTTGGTGCTACACGTCCTCTTGCTTTGTGATCCACTGGAGTTTTTGTCAGTGTCTGACCAGTAACCTCCGCAGGGTCAAAAGTCACATGTGAAGGCTGACTCAGTTCTCCTGAGAACAAAGCTGGCTCTTCTGTAAAGATCACTGTTGAACCTTGTAGAATCGTCCTTGTTTGTGATGAATTCTTTGTCTCATTTAACTTCATCTGCTCACTTTGGGGCTCATCTTTCTTCGGGCCTCCAGAGGCCCCTAGGGTTGTGGCACCTCCCTCCGGCAGTGTTCCCTCATGGGTCTGATCTCCAGCCACTCCCATGTGAGTCTGGCTCTGTGTAGATGCTACCAGCAGTACCAGCTCTCTTGGGGATGTCTCTCCAACAACTGGTCCCGTGCAAACCAAGTATTCAGACCCTGCAGAAACATTCTGCACAGTTTTGCTAAATTGATCTTTGTTCGTGGAAATTCTGTATTCTGGTATATGTTTATCTTGCATATCTTGTGCAGCTGGTAAATCCTGCTTATATTTGTCCTGCTCATCTCCATCTTTGGAAATGTCCCATTGTGGTATGCTATGAGCAGAGAGGTTTGGCTCAGAGTGTGCTGGATGACTAATGATGTTTACAGATGTTGAGTCTTCTCTGACCGAGTAAACCGGGCATCCACCACTCAGCTGTGAGCTGCAGAGAACCAGGAAGAGAAACAAAGAATGTCTTTACAATATAAGACCAGTCTGACAGAGTTAATGCGTAAGATTCCGACTTACACACAATCACTGCTGTAGTCCATAGCTTGTAGTAGCATAGTGGCCTCACAGAGAAGCATGGTCACAACAACAAGTGGGGGGTACATGGATGTCTACACACACACACACACCCTCTGATGACAAAATTTCCATCACATGGACCCTAGTTGACCCTTGCATAGTTGTGCACATGGAAAGTATAATTACATCTAAATGGGTACCACTTGCTGGTTCCATAAAACCCTGAGAATAGGAAACCTGCCAAATCCTGTCTTGTTTACATTTTCCCAACACCAAGTTAGGGTCTCTCTCTTGCCAATTTTACTTTTTACCAGCGTATGTCTTTGTAAAGGTTTGGAAAAATACAGTTTTGTTAGAAAGATTAAATAAAGATTCATTATTTGGTCAGGTCTATCATCCAATTACACATAGCCATGGTGGCTGCCACCAGCGTATCCCACCTCAACTTCTAAAGAATAGTTTTTCAGCCACTTTGTACTGATTTCATCATTAAGCTCTCCAAATACTAAACTACTATTAAATACAGGTCATTGTAGTAGGCTGTAGGATAATGCTCACAGTGAATTCCCTGTTCACACCTGGTATTAACTTGTATCCTGGGTGATACAATCACAAGTGGACAGCTCTGAGTACAGGTGTGAATTCACACAAGATGCATTGACATTGTCTGTCTCAGATCACATTCAGAGGTGATCCAAGCTGCATGTGAATATATTCTTTCAGCAGAGTGTCCTCAGCTGGCCACAGAGGGTCTTGAGTCAGTCGGATGGTATCCCGTAAGTCTACACAAAGCTGTCTGATTTCAGTTTGGTTCAGTGTGATAAAAATAGCTTTTTGGCCTCCAAGATTAGCAGCAGATGTCAGAACACTATTTGTTTCAACAGTCACCACAATGCTCTGTTATATAACTCCCTTTAAAAAAAAGTCGTTACCTACTCTGTACTCACAGCAGTTTGAACACACTGTTTCAGTTAATTTCATAGGAGACAACATTTTAATGACAATCAAATTTTATAAAAACAATAAGCAATAACTAAACCTTTGTTAGAACAAACTTTATAAATCCTTACAATGTTGCAAACTTAGTTTTTTCTCTCTTTATGCAAAAAACATTGTCCTAGAAATGTATGTCTTTATCTCCATATAGAGCATGGAAGTGAGAATCAATCGTAAATGGTCATTCAAGACACGTGGCGATGCATTCCAATACCAGGTTTGATCTGTCATACATAGAGCTGTGCTCACTGGATCACAAAAGACACATTTTAATGTCAGGTGTTCTCTTCCCTCTTTACTTTGAGCTCATTCTGCTGTTTTATCATTCACAACCAATCATTCACAATTTCTGTAAATATTGTCTACTCACCCTTTTGTTTTCTCTGCCTCTTCAGTATCTGAATAAACCTCCTTGTTTTGATTCAAACCTTCGTCTCTCCCTATGAAAGAAGTAGAGCGATCATTCCTGAACTCTGTGACTCGACAATCCAAGGTCTTGGTTGACGTCAAGGGGCTATGTTCTTCAGGTTGTGTTCTGAGCGGATGGCTTGATGCTGCAGAAGCCATGGATGTGTCAGTGAAGGTATACCCCGAGTTGCAGCTGTTAACCTGGGCCTGATTGGATGGATTGTCCCCAAGCATGGTATCATCTGATCTACAGTCTCTTTCTTTGGTCAAGGCAGAGATGAAGTCCCTGGGTCTTGAGAGAGTGAATCCATTTGTCTGGTGGTGGCAGGCCGGGATTAGCTGCTCTTTGACAAACACATGACCAAACAGCAGAGGTTCGCAGGGGGACGTCACTGTCTCCTGGAAATCTAGAGAACAACAGAGAAGAAATACATCAGTAATGGATAATAATCGAAAATAAAGAAATGAGTTGTTAGACATGCAGCAGCATGGCTCTAAGGATGGCAATGGCAGTTTGTCTGATGGTCCAGTACTTTGGTCCAGCACAGGAGTTTCACATTGGCCATAGCCGCTGTGCCCCATAAGTTTGGCCCTATACAAATCAAAATATTATCTGCCCTGCGGCCACAGTGGCCTTGATGCCTGCACTGCCCAGCTGATTCTCCTCTGCCTCTTTCCTGTCAATACGTTTTTTTAGACACCAGTGTCTTTTGTTGAGATTGCCAGTTCTTCTTGGGGCAATATCACATACCCAATGGTGGTTTGGATTTCCAGCCTGGTATGAACAGCTGCAGGACTGAGCTATTTATAGCGACAGTTTGATAAAAATCTAGCATGGGCCAAATGGGAGACTTAATCGAACTTATCTTGAGGTGCCAGTGCTGCAAAGGTGTGACTCAGTGAACTTCGACTGAGCTAAGAAAGTTTGAGGAATTAGCAAACAAAGAAGACAAGAAACCATAGCTGGGCTGGCCATCAGGAGCACTGTGAGAAATCCTGGGGGACTGTTTGCTCTGTGGCCTTGCTGCCCTGGCATTTGGCTGTTGTGCCATCAAAAAAATGACAACAACAAAGGCCAAGTGGACATGCCCCTACAGCCATAAAATTACAGGTCTGGTCTAGAGAGAATTATCTTGAGGCCCAGATTACTGAATCTCAATTTATTGAAGAGGGTCAACCTACCACATGTCAGGCTCTCTGCCCTTTTTATCCTCCTCTCCTCTTGGATCGTTTGGTCCTCCCGGCTCATGGTTTGGGTCTGGTATTGGTTGAAGGTCTTGGTCTGGCTTTGAACTTGGTAATGTGTCTGTGCCTGACTCCACATCTGGCTTTTAGTTTGGATCTGTGATTGCTGCCTAGTTTGTGTGATGACTTTGGAGTCTGAGTGAGTTTGAGTTCCATGTTTGGTCTCCGATTGACTGTTTTCCGTTCGTTGTTGTGCTTGCTGCCGGCTCTCAGTTGTAGTCTGAGATTGAACCTGTTTAGTTTGGGTCTGAGTTGAGTGTCCAGATAGTCTTCCTGAGCCCCATGATGGGTTCCGTACACTGCTGGCCCATTTCTGATGTAATGGGACCTTCATAGTGCTGACTTTGGCACTGTACATCTGGGCCAGGGTTTGGACCTTGCTCAGAATACGCTCTGAGTTTTCCATTAGCAAGGGGTCCACCACAGGACTGGCCTCAAATAATCCAATACCTGCTACGTCTGATCCCATGCTCTCAAACAAGGCCCGGTTCGCAGTGACAATTCTGGAGTGGTGAGACCATCGACCCACTTTTATCTGACTTGAAAGTCCATCAAGGTTCTTGCTGTTCTTAGCCAGATCTCTTTGTTTGGTTCTAGTCCAAGAGGACTGAGTTTTGGTCCCAGTTTTTTGAGACTGTTCTGCCAGTTTTTGAGGTTCTCTAAATGGTTCTGTGTGGCTTCCATTTGGTTCTGCCTGGTGTGCTTGGTTAGGTTCATGTCCATTAACCACAGCTTGGTTTCCAGCACTGGTTTTGGTTGTTTCTTCTCTGCACTTATACTGTTTGGTAATAGATGGGCCATCTCCTTGCTGTCCAGTCACCACAACATTTGTCTCCCCCTCCTGCTTGTCCTCCAGTCCTTCATCCAATGATTCACTGCAGACCCTTTCATTTCTTTCCTGCATCTCAGCCTCTTTTCCAACAGGCTTGTCTGGACTTGCCTGCAGTTTCAGACCCACTTGTTTTGGGTTGTCCTCGTCCTGCATGCGAGTAGAGACTGGTGACTTAACTGGGCTGTCTGCATCAAAATCCAGGGAGCTGATTGGTTTTTCTGCCTGTCCATTGTTCTCTGAATCTGCTGGAAGTGGAGTAGGGGAAGATAAGGAAGCAGCAGTTGAGGAGCAGGGCTCTCTCTCTCGATCAGTCTCCTCAGTTCTTTCATATTTGGATTGCCCACTCTCTGGCTCCCCCTGGTGTCCACCTACATCAAAGCGTGACACCGACTCCTTCACTAAGCCGGATGGGATTTGTGAGAAACTGTTTCTCCTTCTTGCTGCCAGTCCTTCTCGCTGTTCCTCTTCCTCCTCTGGCTCATCCTCTTCGGCCTCGGCTGCTGCCTCGTAATAACTTCTGATCTTTTCAATGATCTTCTTGTCACGTTTCGTGAGGTGGGAGCCTCTTGTTGGTGGCTGGCGTTTCTGGAGCGGGTGATGGAAATCTAGATTTGGAGAGGATCTGGTGGCTTCAATGTTCACCTCTTCTCTGGCTAAGATACAACTGCTGCTGTTCTCACTTCCTTCCTCTGCTGGGATGGAAGGATGAAGATCTGATGTCAGGGCAGGGATGACGCTCTCTCTTTCTCCTTCTTCATTTGTTTTCTTCTCTCCTCTCTCTTCTTTCTCTCCTTGTGTCTCTCCATCATCCTTTTCTTGTTTTTTCACTTGAGTGGTTGCATCTGGTATTTCTTTGACTTGATTTGTGATTGTCTCATCTTCAAGTCCATTTTCCTCTCCAGAGCCGGTGGTCTGACTTTGAAGGGTGCTGTTGCTCTCCAAATCTGCTCTTTGCTGCTCCTGTTGCATTGTGGGACTTTGCTCTGGGCTTGAGGGGCAGGTGACTGGGGGCAGTGGGCAGGTGAAGTTGGTCTGGTCAGGTGGAGCCTGACTTTCTTTAGGCTGATCCAAGACCTGCTCCTGGAGGAAAAGAAGGCCATAATTACTCTGGCATGATTAATAGTAGTAGATGATAGTAGTACTAAATATTCAACAGTTTTGTGGGTTTCATTATTTTGATCAATAAAGGTGTGGCATAGCTTCAACGAAGCTTCACAACAAGAAAATACAGAACAATGTATATTTGGGTGTTTGTTGGTCTGTCCAGTACTTTGACTTGGACCAAGATATCTTGATAATTATTGGCCAGTTCATGGTCCAGAGAGAATGAATGCTAATGGTTCATGTCCATTCATGCTCCCCGTATAATGACCTCCAGACTCCATCATTCATGCTTATTTTATTTTTGGGCAATTTTGTTTTAGAAAATATATAAGGCTGATAATATATGCTCTTGTTAAAAGATAATAAATTACATTTTAACAACTTTGATAATGAGGCATTAAATGAGCTGCAAGAGCATAAAACAGGGATAATCACTCAGAGATATAGGTTTTGAGGCCTATACTCTATAGATAATCAATAATATAAATGGTTGAAATATGTAGTACTCTATTTTACTCTTAAATATGTATTATTGATTAATTTTACCAGTGTACACACATTTTTGAATTATCACTGGTCAAAATGCTCAACGTTTTCCTGTTTCCTCAGCTTCTATAGTCAATAAGACACTGTTGATGTGGGGCACCACAGGGAAGACAGATAAAAACAGGACAATCAGTGGTGAAGACTGTATGTGGCAAAGACTTGACAGTATGTCTCAAGCAGAGCTGCTCAGCCCTATACGCACACTACACTAGTTGCATAGGACCCTGCGAGGTACGTAAGAGCCCCGCCTCCCCTTCATTTCAAAGCAGGTGTCATCATTCATGTTCCTCATTCTGTTCTGTATAGATCTACTTATTCTTTGACTGACAGATGGAGCCAACTGGTTTAACAGAGGGAGGACTGTAGTGGGAGCACTGGGCTGTGAGCTGTGACTGTGTGGTAGGTACATGGCTCCCCAGTCAGTTAAGAGGGGCCCTTAGAATTTTGCTTAGTGCCTCATGGAGGTCAGGACCGGCTCTGCTCTCAGGTAAAATTAGTTTTATATTTGTAATTTGTAGTCTGTTGCGTTATATAACTGTTGTGTGGCTACACCCTGTAAAATTCAGGTGGATTCTGATTGGCTGTCAGTGTTGTTTTGTTCATCAAATTGCTGTGAAACTGATCCTAATGATATTGTTTGCCAATGCTGTTGTAATAGTTGTTGTGTGGACTTGACAATACATGTTGGTGTTTAAAGTACATGACAGCCTGTAGAGCTTTACACTGTGTGAGTCTTTTACATTAAATAGAGTAGAGTAGAGTAGAGTGTGTTCTAACCGTTGTGTCAGTGCTGATGGCGGTGAGTCCTTCTCTGGCTCTGCTCTGGTTGATAAACTCCATGATCTCCTCGGTGATGGAAAGGGTGGGAGGAGGGCTGAGGGGAGTCAACTCCTCCTCTTCATCTTCCTCCTCATCCAAACAGAATGATAAGAGTAAACACTAAGATATGTTGGTATATTTTCAGTTCAATTCAGTTGCCATCTCTTCTCTTCTTTGAAAATTGTCTGGGATTTTGTGTTTTTTTCCAACCATTTAAAAAGCTGGTGGGTCAAATGTCAAACATTTGATCTCCTCCTCTCTCTGTGCATGTAATGAGTTGTTTTTCCTTTTTCCAGCTCTGACTTGCCAGAACATTATGTAATACGTCCAAAAACACCAAACCACCACAAAAAAGTATTTTGCACTGAAACCAAACTGAACTTGAACTGAACTGGATCAGAGTTGGCTGTGTGACAGGGACCATAGTCCAGGTAACATTTTCCACCTGAATTTTTGGTTTGGATCAAACTGGAATGTCAGAAAGTCCAGACCAAAGAAAGTGTGAAAATGTCCCTATGTCAAATAAGTTCAAGTTTATTACTTCCCTGATAATTTTTGAATCCAATTTTCAAATATATCTCTGTACACCAGCCTAATAATCTAACTGAATCTAATCAAATATTATGTCACTCCCAATCCAATCTAATGTGATTTAATCTAATATAATATAATCTAGTCAAGTCACAGCATGACTCATCTAATGTCCTCCAATGTCTCATATAATCTAATTGTAATACATCTAATGTAATCTCCCTGTCAAAGTGAAGTACCTCTTCCTCGTGGTTTAGTCGCAGCTGTGGCGTCGGGTCTGGTTCGGGCCTTTCGGCCTCCACCTCGATGACGGAGGATGCGAGCGTGCTGCTGCTGCCTGCTGAGCCCAGACTGTCTGCCTGGCACAGTTCACCCTCGCTGCCCGCCTGCTGCAAGAACATCACACCAAACAGTCAACATGAAAACAAGGACACTTTTTCACCTTGCTGTTGTATCTGTCTGAATGTGATAAACAGACTCCCAGCCCAGTCCCTTCCTAAATCCAGTCCCTTTTTAATTTCTCTCAATGAAAAGCTGACAAACTGCCACAAATGAGTCAATGAGATGCAGCAGAGAAACTTGGTGTTCCTTAGGTTCTCTTACGGATACAGATGGAGGCAGAAAACGAATGCAAACACCTGGAAACCACGCCCGATCATATAATGTCCCCTCGAGCAGTCCATAGCTTTACAGTGTATACAACTTCTGCACAGTACAATAACTGAATTTGTAAAGTCATTTGAAAATCATTACTGCTTACTGTGTTTAACTTCATTAAATCACCTAAAAACAGCATCAGGCTGCTGCAGTATAACCACACAGACCTCTGCACACATCAGGCTGGTCCTTTATAACTCCATATTCTGCTTTTTTATGAAGGAGACGTCTGATTATCAGGCTCGTCTCTCACCGTACAAACACTGCTGTGTAACATTAATTACTAAACTATGTGACCGTGGAAGAGGTGAGACACATTAGAATTATCGTCCCGCTGTGATCATCACTGAATCCATTTCTCTAATTTTATTTTGATTGTTATTATCAGATGGAGAATCAGACTAATCTGTGCTTGGGTGCAGATTTGTGGTGGTGTGTGTTCATGCTCTGACTCTCTGAACCATCCAGACATATTGGACATTTCCTGAGCTAAATCTTTCTGTTTGCTGTTGTTATAATGTCCAGTGCAGCTGCTTCAGATGTGTGAATGAAGACCGCCAGTCTGTGCACCAGACCTTCTATCATTTGCTTAACATTTAATATTCAAATTTCAATAATGGTGCAAAAGAGGGTGCAACATATGACACTGATGGCCCTGTTCTTGTACCCCAAACTGGACCTGTGCCAGTCAAACATACAAAACAAACAAATCTCTAAAACATGTAACAGCTGCTGCATTTTCCTTTAAATTATTATTTTAAATGTTAGGGAAAAAAACGTAATAAATAATACTGAACTAAATATATACAACGATATATAAAATATCCCAGCGAGCTACTGGCACTGCTCATATGAGTGACGTAGTGAGGTGACGTGCGATGAAATAAAGCTTCCCTGCTGATCTCTGGACAGTGACTTATTTTTAACAGTATGGGGGATACTGAATGGTGGATCTGCTACTTAACACAGACCTTCACTATATTGCATTGTTAGGAAAGAAATGGTCCTGCTGGAGACGGCCATGAAATACACGAGAAACCTGAAAAAAATCAGGTAAGTATATCAGTCAGCTGGTGCTTCACCCAACATGACCCCACTCATCCCTCGCACGGTCTGTGGAGGATGAAAGTGCTGAAACATCATCTTACCTTCAAAGCTGCAGGATTAGCCAGATGGTGAGAAAGTCGGTGGAGGCGGAAGAAAGGAACAAGAGCGTGACACATGGAGGGGGGGCAGACAGAGATGTTATCAGGGTTTTTTTTTTACTTCACTTGGCATCCTGACTGAAAACAAATGAATCACCATCTTTTATGACCTGTTAGAACAGTTCAGAGCCAAGCCCTGCACTCACACTGACAGAAATATCATTCAGGTCCAGACAATACCAGCAAATCACATTTAATAACACTGTTCTTACACAAATCAGCAATTTGTTGTAATTTCTCTAGTCATTCTCACTAACCCTGCCTCCTACAAACTGCATGTTCACAGGCTATCATTAAATTATTTTCACAAACATGGTAAACATGTATTTTTGATTTTGGGGTTAAATGTCCTTTAACCAATGAAAAAGCCACTGAGATTAGAATCAAGTCATACCACAACCCAACTACTGTTTTGTTTTGTTACTGTCTGATTTTTTTTGCAAAACAAGTTCAGATACTCGTCATAAAAAGTTAAAATTTATACTTTTTTATCCAATAATTATGACTTTTATTTGGGGACCTAAATAAAATCTCCAGTGACCCACCTGTGGGTTGCGTCCCAGTGTTTGGGAATGACTAAGACTTGTTTGGTTTCCTTTACTGTCCCTTGTAAGTAAATCATTGACAGCAGCTGCTGTCAGTTGCTGCTGGTTGATGGAAACTGTTTCACCAGTTTGTCCTTTTAGTTTTTGAAGAAAGATGCCTGATAAGTGTGAATAAACTTTCTCACCATTGGGATGAAACGCTGCTTCAATGTCTTTGGCCGGAGCTGGAAGAGAAATAAAGATTTTATTCAATCTGCTGGCTCTGCTGCACCACTTTATTGCGAAATATTTTGATTATTACACGATGTGAACGTATGTCAACAATATACACTGTGGTTGGGATATCAAGGAGCTTTTCTTGTCAAGAGCAAGAAAAAAAATACTCAATCAAATGAACTGAATGAAATGAACCTAAATAAACAAATCATTCTTCTCTAGATCTGACCACAAAAAGGACTGAATGCAGGAAACTTTTGACTGGAGAACTTTCAGTACTACTTGGCACTATGTCACTTCAACTGATACCAAAGAAAGAATAAAAGGTCTTTTGATGGGTTGTGTTGACTCTGAGCAGCTGTGATGTCTCCATGCTGTGATAATGTGGACACTTTCAGCAGCTGTCTGTGTCTACCTGACTGTCTCCTGGTGCGTCTGTACGGCAGGTTTCCCTCCAGCAGCAGTGGTAAACTCTTCCTGGACTTCTCAGGTGTGTACAGCAGCAGCTCTGGGGGCTCTGCAGGGACAAACACAGTGATGAGACCCTCAGTCATGTTAGAGGACCTGCTGACTCACTGGACTGACGCCAGTCTCTGGTTCTAGTGCAGATGCATCGGCCAGTGACAAATAAAGCCTCGAAAAAGGAATTTTCAGGAGTTTGGAACAATGTTTTTAACAAATTGCATTTGTTCAGTAATGTTTTCAAGTATTTAAATTCAGTTTTGATTTGATTTTTAACTTCAACACCCAAAAAATGTCAGGTGGTGCAACCAAATATTAAAAGAAATATTCAGATTTTTAGTTAAACCTTTGGCAAGTGTCCTTTAGAGTGTCTTTATGTCTATTTGTGGTCATTATTATTTTGTGGTTGTGTTTGCATTTACATTAATTTAAGATTATTTCAGACTAGTGACCAAGTATTTAGTATTTCAGCATTCAATTTGACATTTAAAGACAGAAAAATAATTATGAATTCAAAACATTTTCTCATCTAATTTAAAATTATACAGAGGCTCCATTACTTGAAGGAGAAGCTCAATAATATAAACCCAGAGGTGTCATCTATGTGTGATGAATGCCAGTCTTCTGTGGCGACCCGTCCTCATAGCTCTGCTTTGTGTTCAAAGGTTCAGTGTTTTTGGACTGATGTCGGTGAGGTCAGGGATATTCTGATCGAGCCAGAATCATTCATAGCACGTCTGAAAGCTTTAGCAGATTAAACACGACACTGCCTCTACCAGCAAAGAAATTCATTCTCATTTTATGGGAGAGTCCAACTGTTCCTGTGTGGAAAGGAAAAGATATGCCCTGACAAACCTGGACAGCCCTCATATTATATGTTGCAGCTCCAGGAGTCCATATTCTAACACACTACACAACAGCTGAGAGCTGAAGAGTGAAGCATCTCTGTGAGCAGAGAGTGGAGGGGGATCCTGGTCAACTCACTCTTTTCTTATTCTTCATTTTATTTCTTTTGTTTATTTGTCTTTTTTTTGTATCAGATGTTCTGCACTTTGTTTATTATTACTCAGGGCTGGAAGTAACTAATTACAAATACTCAAATTACTGTATCTGTTTTTTTGGGGTACTTGTACTTTTATGGGTAGATTTTCAAATCTGTACTTTTACTTGTACTCATGTATGCACTGCAAGATGTAATCTACTTGGTTACTTTTAAAATCACAGTTGAGTCCTGAGTACAATTTGAATTAATATCCAAACCTTTCATCTGCATTTTTGTAGCCAGTCAGGTGATCTGATCACAAATGGACCAATGAAAACAAAGACATACAAATGAAAAACAAAACAAAATGCTGCGGGAGCACACGTTTAGCATTAATCGATTAATTGTTGTTAAGAATTTCACCAATTAAAAATGTATCCATGGATATTTAATCAATAGGCGTGAGAGTAACTGCACCTCATCTGACACTGTTTGTCTGACGGAGCCGTTTGCAGACATTCTCCGACTTAAATTAAAAAAAAAGAGCATGAAAACAGAAAATGAGGTGGAAAACATGTTTAGGAACTTATCAATTAATGATTAACTGATTTGTTTTCAACTATTGGTAACGAATATTCTGAGTAGTTTTTTGTTCTTTGTACTTTTACTTAAGTATATTGCTAACACCAGTACTTTTACTTGTCATTGAGTAATATTTTAGTGATGTAACAGTACTTGTACTTGAGTACAGATTTTCAGTACCTTACTTAATATTACCTTTGTGCCTACTACATTATTTCATTTCACTGCCACAAGCACAATTATAATGGTCATCAAAATGTGCCTTGAATGCACAAATTAAAATTGAATTGCTCAATAAAAATATGTATATACATATACAGAAAAATAATCATGAAAACTTGCAAAACACCTGGACCAGGCTGCAGTGAAACAAAGTCAAATGTCCAAATGCAATAATCCAAAGTAATCCAAGATTTTAAAAGGTGAAATGCAGAGCAAGTGGAATGAAATACTATATAATAACTACATACTAAATAAAATCATAAAGAGTTTAGAAAGTTTTAATAGTCTTCTTAGTCCACACATGTTCAGGATTTGAGAAGCTAAAACATAAAAAATATATCATTTAAATGTATTGAAACAGGTTTTATAGAATAAAGTGAAATCTGTCAAGAATTATTTTTAATATAAATAATGAACTCAGACAGAAATATGGACGCCACATCATTGACCCATATGTTTGTCCACATAAATGATCAAAACTATTCTTGCACAGTCAGTAAGAATGAGCCTCATGCAGGAATGTTTTCTTAACCTTCTGTTTGTTCTGCCACAGAACACTGAGGGGAGATTACAGAAGATTTATCAATCTGTCTGTTCTCTCACCTGAGTGTCTGGAAGTGCGCAGACTGACGACTGTGACAGTTCATGTTAAACTCATCACAGACATGGACGTGTTGCTGCAGAGGTTTCAGTGCTCTCACCTCGGTCGACGTGTTCAAGGTTCTGTGCATCACGTCTTATCATCCAGATATTTAATGGATTTTTGTTTTATTGAGGAAGGGAAACAGGTTTGGAGATGAAGTACAATGGATTTATCGGTTCTGCTGAGCAGCAATGTGGAAACTGAATGACTTATAACTTATTACCCAACTCTCTTTAGAGGGCCAGGAAACTGACAGCAGTGAGGACCTGCAGATGGATTTGATGGTTCAAAAGTTTAAAATGAGCTCTCGTCTTTGTCTAGCCTGTATCTCTTTGGCGTAAATGAGCTTTGATCATTTTCTCGTACTTGTTAAATTCGGTTCCTGAGAAGTAGCCTTTATCTCGCCTCAGCCTGAGACTAATTTGAGCCAAAGTAAAGATCTTTAAATTTAGCCTCACTGCAGTGAGATCTAAAATTAAACTTAGTGTCTCAGTGGTCAAACTGAAGTCTTGTTGCTCCGTACGGTCGTCAAGGAGAAACATCTGAGGCATCTGTGAGCTCAGCAAAAGATCGTCCACAGGGGGAGGCTTGAATGAGCTCAAACTAAGAATCTGATTTATTTCTCAAAAGACAAAGAAAAGACGACTGTGAGAACCGCAGTTTTCTTCAGCCTGAATACTGGTTCAGCAGTGGACTGACGTGTGAGAGACGTATCACCAAACACTCATTAGAAGGACCTGCAGACCACCTGGATCAGCAGAGCGGCTCACAGCTTTTAAAGAATATGTCTCAATAACCTGCTCATCTTTCAGTGTAAAGATTTCAAATTATTAAGGGAATAAATAGCTGTAGAACATTTTTCTTCTGTGTTTCCAAAGTTCTTTTTTTTTTAGATATTTAACATTTAAGACATTTAAGAAGCTGAAATCAGAGAATTTGAACTTTTTTTTCTTGGAAATTGACTAAAACCGATTAATTGATTATCAAAATAGTTAATCAATTAATCACTGCAGCTCTATTTTAGTCCTCAAAACTCTGCCAGAGTTTCACAGGGAAACAGTTGTGCAGAATCTCCCAAACAATGGAAGCAAATAGTGACCAGTTTTCAACCAAAAGACAACAGAATAAAAACATAAAACTCGTCCATGCTGCTCGTCTGCTGTGATCCAAGTCTCCTGAAGTCCCAGCATGCCAAGCTCGAACCAAAATGTTTAAAAATTTTCTCTTTTTCACAGCCTGTTTAGATCCTGTTAAAACCTGCTTGCAGGTCTTGTCATGTCTGTTTTTTTTATTTTCACTTTATGTTTGAAATAAATTCATTCATCCATTTATAAATCTCCCAGACGGTGAAACGGCTTGATTCTGTCTGATGTGCCAGATTTCCTGTTTGGAATAAAAAGATGACTAACCCTGACCTGACTGACGTCTGCCTCTGTGATAGCCATGGATGTCGCCCAGTCGTGACGGCGTGGAGGACTTCTTCAGGTTATCCTGGTCAAACTGAGGAGCTGAAATACAGGAAGTGATGTCACTACATCTAGCACATGCTCAAACCAGCTGTTCAGAGTTCAGTTATTTATCATTCATTTTCTGTAACCGCTTATTCTGTAAGGGTCGCGGGGGGTGGAGTCTATCCCAGCTGACATTGGGCGAGAGGCGGGGTTCACCCTGGACAAGTCGCCAGTTCATCGCAGGACTGACACACATAGACAGACAACCACTCACACTCACATTCACACCTACGGGCAATTTACAGTCACCAATTAACCTGCATGCATGTCTGTGGACTGTGGGAGGAAGCCGGAGAACCCGGAGAGAACCCACGCAGACACGGGGAGAACATGCAAACTCTGCACAGAAAGGCCCTGATCCAGCAAGCCGGGGGATCGAACTCAGGACCTCAGGACCGGCAGTGCTGACCACTGCACCACCGTGCCGCCCTCCAGTTATTTATTATAAATGGCAAAATTCTTATGATTAAAACTGGAAAGAAGATCTATTACAATAGAAATGCAGTGTGTGTGTGTGTGTGTGTGTGTGTGTGTGTGTGTGTGTGTGTGTGTGTGTGTAAGAGAGAGAACTCACACTGACAGAAGTTGTCTCCCAGGACCTGCCTCGCCTGGAAACAACATCAAATTTTCTCACGTCAGTTAAACTTGATGATAAGAGACAGGAAGTAAATATTTCCTCCAAAATCCTAAAAACCCATCAGACTGGAACAGAAATAAGAAAGAACAACAAAGAAGGAACTGAGGGGAGACTCGTGTCATATTTAGAGTGAAGGTGAGGACTCGAGAGGTCGCTAATACATTTAAAGGAGGTGCTACTGGTCAGAACTTTCACCACACCGCTCTTTCCCAAACTCACCTGCATCTCACTTATCAAACCACCTGTGCCTCCAGAATTAGCTGGTTGCACCTCACTATTCCAGTCACTGGGGTACGATGATAAAAGGACATTTAACTGTCTCTTATTTGTCTCATTTCTCATGACCTTGAAAATAATCAACCAATAAATGAACGATGACAATAACCTTTAGTTGCAGCATTACTTTAATATTTTGATACTTGGATCACACTACACTTTTTAACAGGTAATTAATAACTGCATCAGAATACATATTTAAAGTAAGTTTAAATATATATTTTAGTGTGTGTATGAAGTGACAGATCTCTATAGAATATAAAATATATACATGTATTCTGATCATTATTATTCAGTCGGCGTGTTTTTTTCTAATGAAATATATATTGAAGATCCTGTTATGTGTGATGAATAGCAATATAATTTACAATGTCAAGCATAATGTTAATATATAAAATGAAAACAAACAAAAATAATAATAATAAAATAAAGAAATAGACATTGTTTATACACATATATATTGGTCAGCAGTCTTTCGTGCTTCTGTGTTGCCTTTAGTCTGGATTATGATGGTTATAACAGCCTATTTATTCCTTATGTGTAAAACGCCGTCCGCGCTGTGATTGGTCAGATGCTGCAAATTCCTCCCCATTTATGTGAATGTGCTGATGTCTAAATTGGGAAACTTGCTGAGCTGATAACATTCGATAACCTTCATGCCTTAATGTGACTGCCTCTCTTAGGTTTAGTTAAGCCAGATCAAAAGAGACCCTGGGTATGTTGAACCTGCTTCGTAGTACAGGCCCCAGGTCTCCCCTCTGACTGATGCAGTCTTTTCATTGCAGTGAAGTTTGTGTGAACGACCAGCAGGTTGCAGCAAAGACCAACAGAAGCTGCTGATGTCCAACTGACAACTGCCAGTTCTTCTACTACAACCAGTACTACTGTTAATAAAAGTTATTCAGCTACTCAGTGGTGGAAAGTAACTAAGTACTTTTTCTGTACTCCAGTCCTTCTTGTCTTCTTACCTTCTGTGGGAGTGAAGCAGGATGGTTTTCTACGATCAGTCTCTTGAGGTAGTGAACCCACAGTCTCTTCTCCTCCTGGTTCTTTGTCTGCAGTCATGATACAAAAAAAGTATTAAACCTGTAATTGTGGACTCTCAGACGTCACCTGACTTAATGTGCAGGTAACTTCACTCACCTGGACGACGTGCTGCTGTTTGGGAATCGTCTGATCCGACACTCTGAAGCACAGAGGGTCCTTCAGAGTCTCCACCAGCAGCAGATTACAACACTGCAGACAGACAGAGGGACAGACAGACAGAGGGACAGAGGGACAGACAGACAGAGGAACAGGGAGACAGAGAGACAGAGGGTCATGGAGACAGAGGGAGAGAGAGACAGAGAGACAGAGAGATGGAGGGACAGAGAGACAGAGAGACAGAGAGACAGAGAGATGGAGGGACAGAGAGATGGAGGGACAGAGAGACAGAGAGACAGAGAGATGGAGGGACAGAGAGACAGAGAGACAGCCATGAGAAAAAATGTGCAGAAGTGACGGAGCAGCTCAAAAGGAAGGTTAACGGTACGTTACAGAAATATAAAAGATTATTTTTGATTTTTTTTTTTTTTTTGACTTCACATTTCAATCATACGACTACAAAGACCACAAAAAGACACAAAATGACTACAGATATACAATATGACAAAAGACAGAGACACAACTATCACAAGGAGACAAAACAACCACAAAGGGACATAAATGGACAAAAGACAGAAACAACACTCCCACAAGAGACGCAAGACTACAAGACAACAGAGAGACAAAATTATCACAAGGAGACAAAAAACTACCTAAAAAGGACATAAAACTAATGCAAGGGGACAAAAAAGACAACAGAAAGACACAAAACTACCACAAGGAGAAAATACAACTACAGAGACAATGTGTCTCATTCACTCTGACTGTGCTCCTATAAAGGAGGGACGGGGGACATTTGACATGTCTTTGCCCAGGTCCTGATGTCTCACAGTCCGTCCATGGGTCAGTCAGCGTCAGTCCAACTGTTTCAAGCAAAACGTCCATAAAAACAAATAAAAAGACGTACAAATATGTGCGTGCTGTACACGAACTGTTCCAGCCTCTTCTTGGCGATCAGCAGCATCTTATCAAACAGGAAGAACGCTCTCTCCTTCTTCACTCTGTGGACCTTGAAGGAACCTTCTAGAACCAGCTCTCCAAACCCGCTGAGGTCCGGCCCCGTCCAGTTCACCAGCAGGGACTCGATCTCCTGTGAGGGGGAGCAGGTCAAAGGTCAAAAATCAGACACTCATCAGAGTACAAACTCTACAGATCTGTGCACTGAAGTGGAAATATTTCATAAAAAGGGTTCTACTGGTCAAAAACGACCTTAGACTTCTTTAAACCAGCAGGAACCTTTAAAGAACTGCACATAAATCAGTCCGATCACTGAGGCCTTCATGTTGTTTCTTTAGATCGTCAAAAGGTACTTGAGGTAACTACTGAAATGTCCACTTCTAGATCAGGGGTCTGCAACCTTAAAAGAGCCATTTGGTTAAAAAAAAGAAAAGAAAATCTGTCTGTTCAATTCAAAAAGGCACCGAGCCACGCAGGTTCTGACGCACATTTTAGCTGACAAAATATTAAAACTTTTTTTTTTTAAATTTGGTGTAAATGTAAGAATCACTTTACACTGTAAAACTGTGGCAAGTTTTGCCAACATGTAATCTGAGATTGAGGTAATTTACTTTTCTTGTTTATATAAACTTGAATCTTCGAGTTTTAGAAACTAAAAAAAATGATGAATTTCAGAAAAGTCACAGTGAACCGTGAACCTGATTTGTCTTTAAAAATTAAACGTTTTAAATTAAAAATATTACAATTTTAACCATCAGTCACTTTCACTTGAATAAATTTACCCTACAATGTTTTAGACTTAGACTGAAGTTTATGTAGAGAGGAAAAGTGAATTACCTAAACAAAATATTTTTTTTTTCTGAAAGAGTTCAACTGGGCTGAAACTCAAAAAATAAAAAAAGATGAGTCATCTCATCTTTTTCACAGACCTACAACAACATAAATGAAAATGATTTGTATTTTTGCTTATTGTGACGTCATTCTCTAGATTATCTTCAAATGCTTCATATTCTTACAATCTGCACAACCTAAGATAAAAGATTATATAAGTCAATGAAGCATAATAATTGATAAAAATATTACAATATAAAACTTTAACCTGTTTTTTTTACCTGTCTTTTATCCAATAAATATGAGTGTGTCTTTGCTTACTTTCATATCTCTAAAATCTGTTCAACCAAGCTAAAAAAACTAAGCTCAGCTGACTCTGAATATCTCTCAATAACTCCCATTGAGCTGCTCCTCTGGCTCCACCGTGAGTTTCACACCGCAGGTAATGTAATGATGTCATCACAGGTGTGCAACATGATGACAGGACAGACAGAATCCTGAACAAATGCTTTAGCTGTTACAGTTTTTATTTTAGATTGTTTTAAACAGGATCTCCTGCAGACATTTCTGAGCGGCTCCCTGGAGACTCGTGTTAAAATCAAATCTGTATGACTGGTTCTTGCAGGACACCAGTTGTTCTAATGAAGGAGAACCAGCAGGTCCTATTCCCTACAGTGGTGAGTATTTTTCCTGGAGTAACACAGGTGACAAGGTCAACAAAAAGAATCATGCAGAGTACTACTGGGGGTTAGTTCAGGTTCAGATCTCCCTGACAGGAACAACTAAGACACAAACAGGAAGGAATTTTTGTGAAAAATAAAACGCCTCTTGAAACCATCTGAAGCCTCCTCCATGTGGGCCGGCGTGAACGTTTCACCTGCAGTCCCAGCTGAAGACAGGTCAACACCTGTGCACTTCCTGCTCTGTCAACCTTCAGTGGTTAAAGTTTAAACTCATGAAACTCTGAACAGCTGTCAAACTTTTCCTAAACACACAACCCTGATATTTGAATTTTCAGTTTGTGAATTAGTCAGCTTCTCTGCCGAACGACAGGCAGCTGTGGAGATGACCTTTGACCCGAGAGAGATGTGGAAAAGTACACAAAGCTGTCAGTCTGAGACAAAAGATAGTGTGTTAACTGGATTACTGGATTTCATTGTGTAGACTTAGGAGCATTCAAACTGCACCAAAAGTTACAGACCACCAATGTCCTACAGGTCTGTACTTCATTTGAATTTCTAATCACCGACACAGATCTAATGACAGCGTCAGTAGGAAAGTGTACTGGCAGCTTTGATCTTTTTAGATTCAGAATGCCAAATGAAACATATGGAAGACTCAAAAGCTGTTTTCATCCAAGCACATTGCAAATTTGAACAGAGTTTCAAGTAAATCCTCAAAAGAAAACATGAATGTGAGTATGAGGAGTTGGTTCATCAAGAAAGCAGCAGGTGGCGCCAGACTCCAGTCAGAAAACCATTACACCGTTGCAGAAGAAGAGGGCACAACAAGATGTTGTAATTTAAGTGTCAGCTGAAGCTTAAATGGTGAAAAACAAAGTAGAAAACAGGATGGAAATCAGACATTTCTGTTAGTTTCATGTATTAATGTGAGGAAGGTTCCATCAGGTCTGTCTGGAGAACATCATGGATGTGTTATAGAGCCAAACAGCTGATCAGTCACGTGACTTAAATCCTCACTATATCAGGACTGATTCAGAGAAAGTGCTGCCATCTCGGTCTGAGCGACCAACTCAAAGAGGTGACCTGGCAATGAGGCTCAACAGTCAACTATCTTTCTCTGGACTATATTTATTTATTTATTCACATTTTCTCCCCAGTTTATCCCAGTTCCTGTATGTATCGTCCCCGTCTCTGAAAAGTCCTCATGTTTGGTGCACAGAGGGAAGCTTGTTGAGAAAAATGTCAGGCTTTGGCTGAAATATGCAAATGAGGTCAGTTTTGGACAGAATTTTGTTGGGTTCAACTTTTCAGGCATTATTAAAGTGATAATTAAAATATGTTGATGTAAACAATAATACCCTACACTTCATCACAGTCCCTCAAATAGTTTTCATATGAATGCAGGTATAACATGAGTCACATCCATTCATGCTAATGTGATTTAAATCAGATCATAAAGATTTCATAAAGTGTTACTCCAGTTACATAATACAGCTGATTATTGGTTGGAACATTTAGAATTCATAACTGAAATGAACTAAAATTACACATGAACAACTTTGAAAAAAATATCTAATTGTGATTATTTTGACAGATATTGCAATAGCGATAAGATTTGTACCAAACAAAGATGCTTTCTTAAAACTCATATGAGGAACCTTCATGTTTCTGTTGATTTTGGAGGCCTCCGTGCACAAAATCAGCTGTGTTTCTACCATAATAACCACAACATATCACTTAGAAATTAAAAATCATCTGAATAAAAATCTCATTCCGCTTGGAAAAATATAAAGACAGACTTATAGACTAGAACAATTATATAAAAACATCCAGCCTCCTCGAGGATGATCTCGTTAACTTGTGTAGGTCATAAAGAGACATCGGTATTAAATTGAGACTATTTTATAACCAGTTAAAAACTTCTTGTAGTAGCTTTACGAATAAGATGAACATCTCTGCAGCACCACAATATTGAATTTAAAACGGTATTTTGACACACAGTTCACCTTTAACTTGAAAACTGCAGTAAGCCATAATGTGATTTTCAATAAAACTTTTGATTAGCTCAGCACAAACTGAAATGACTGAAAGAGCAGAATCAGGGGAAGAACAGAGCGTCACAGAACAAAGGCTGAAGCAGAGAAACAGCAGAAAAGACAGGATACATGTTAAAACCCAGCTGGAGACGAGACGGAGTCCACACACACACACACACACACACACACACACACACACACACACACACAGTCAGGTCTGTAACACGTCCATGTGTGATGGAACAAGTTAATAACATGTTCCTGTGTGTGTAATGATGTGAACACGTGTCGGGGGAAGTGGAGGAATGCAGCAGTTGTAGAGTTTGACACCTAAAGGTCGAGCAGTCGACCTCCAGCCGCCCGTCTCTTTATGAGCCTGAAGAGGAAAAGCTGCAGGTCTGTTAGCTGCTCGAGTCTTCACACCGAGTCAGGGAGCAAAGAAAACAGCTCAAAGTAAAGTTTTAACACTGTGCAGAGAAGAGCTGAATAAACTAAAACGTTGGAGACCTTTCTCTACTTCTGTGGCAGTTTGAAATCCTCCCAGGTTAAATTCTGATCTAAGTGTCATCAGGACTGGAGGAAGCACTGGAAACAAAGCGTTCAGCTTTATTGAGAAGACAGCAAATCTTGATTTATGTCTTCTATTTTAACCAGTGGGCTTGGAGCTGAAAGCCACAGACAGGTGAAGTCAGACCGTACTGAGAAACACTCTAAAACACTGTTTATTCCAATCATTTTATAGGATTTATTTCAAAATGAGATAAATATCATCAGTCTTATTCTTTATTCTGTTTTTAAAGAAAACACAGTCTCATGTCGTGTTGTTTCAATATCCAACATCCACGATTAAATCATCAGGACTCTCCAATTTTCAAGCCGTATGTGTTTATAATACAGGATTCTTGGATAAATTAAAAATATAGATTTGAATGCCAAAATACTTGATCACATGTAATTAGTAACAGTAATTACATTTGTATAGTGTTACATAGCTTTGCTGAATACTCGATTCTAATTGGTCAATTACAGCATTCTCAGGTCTCTTATTGTTTTTATAGCAGACGGTTGCTCTGTATAACAGACTGTAAAGGCCAAAATGCACTAAAGACATCTGACGAAGTACAACCATCGTTTTAGATGACAGAAGACGCACTGAAAGCACTTTGACGTGCGTCAAACTGCCTTGATACTCGCACTCCGAACTTGTTTTGATTTTGGAGAGTCGAATGAATGAATAGCCAGAGCTTTTTTTCTGCCACCGCAGTTTGTGCTTGGTGAAAGTGAAATGGAATAAAAAGGGCATGGATGTGAGGAGTGAGTGCTGATGGAGCTGTAGCTCCACCTGAGACCAGGTAAAAGAAAAAAAACGTCCCGCAGTAGAGAGAGAGGGAGGGACGGAGGCAGCGTGTGAATATGGCCAGATGTGCCAACTTGACCATAATGTTACTGTGCAGTGATGTGGTGTGAGAATTTTAACTCCAAGTCTGATTTGTTTACTTTTAAATACTTGATTACTTCACACCAATTAATCATAACTGCAAAGGAGAGGAGAGCGGCAGCAGAGAGGAGGGAGGGAGAGGGAAAATGTGTGTCAAGTAAAAACTGTGTTTGATGATGAATCCTGATGTTACTGTACAGTTCTGTGGTTTATACACTGCAGACTAGAGTCTCTGTCTCAGGAACAGACGCTCGTCTCCTCACAAAACGTTTGCCTCAGTGCTGTATTATTGTAAGTGATGATGAAGAGTCCAGACTCTGTCTCTCCTCTTCATCTCCTCGATGTGTGTCTGTGTGCAGTTTGTTGTCTGCTGTGATCTAAAACATCCTCACTGATGTAAACTGTCAGAGTGACACTGATGTAAATGATCCTGCTGTATTAATACAAAAACATGAATATCATGCAACGTTTGGTCATTATGTCGACCGAGCTGGAAAAAAATTCCCTCAGAGGACAATATTTTATTAAAGAAAGAAACTATTAATAATAATAATAATAATAATAATATTATTACTAAAGAAATAAATAGATGCATATAAATACTGCTGGTTTTGTTGTGTTGGATTTTTAAATCTGAAGCCTGCAGTGCGACACAGAAGCTTCTATTGATGTGTGTGTGTGTGTGTATGGGAAAAGGTACACTGATCAGTTGTTGGTGAAAATCAATCTGACAATAATTGTTCCACTAAGCGATTAGTTGTTTGGTCCAAAAGTGTCTAATAATGAAAACTGATTAGTTAATCCTGTCACCTGTGATTTGAGAAATAGGTTGTGAAAACAAGACCTGCCCTTTTCTTTTGTAGGACAGTATTAGCAACCCAGTTTTAGACAAATATAATTCCAGACAGACTAAAGCTCATCTTGAGTGAAAAACTGACATCAGTGATGATTTACTGATGATTCACACATTATTTTTTAATGTAGAATCGCAGAGCAACATCTTAGTGATGTATCATAATGTTAATGCTGACATGTATAAATGGAAATAAATATGAATGCTCAAAGATATTTTCTTTACAAAGATCACAGAAGTTATTTCATGTGCTAATATAATGTGTGTGTGTTTACCTGCAGTCGTACTGCGTGGTCCTGTTTCCTCTTCATGTCATTGATGTACCAGGCGACCGCTGTCATGGTGATGATGGCGTCCTCAACAATCTCATATCCGGGGTCGCTCTTGTCAAAGTGCTTTGAAAGTTCCTGAGATGAAACGAAGTACTTCAGTAAGTGAATGGTGACCAGTTTTCAAATGGAGAAAAATCAAATGCCTCCATACTGCCTGTCTGCTGTAATCCAAGTCTCCTAAAGCTCCAACATGCTGTCACACCACACACACACAGTTCAGACGGTGCTAAAGATCTACAGTGAAGATTTAGGCTAAAAATAATTATTTAATTTCTAACTGAATTACAGTTGGCAGGCCCTCTAGTGGTCGATATGTGAACAGGAACCAGCCTTTGAGTGTGAAGAAAATGTTACCAGATCTGATTTTGTCAGACTAACATTTTATGTACATTTTTTATAATATATTTTTTCTTTTGTAACCCTCCTTTCTCTCTGGATACTGTAGTGTCTTTAATAATCCATTGATAATTTTGTCCCTTTTTTTAGATGATTGCTTGCGGATCTACAACCTCTCCCCATTTAAGACGGCTTCCCATTGAAACCTGATGAAGGCCTGGTACCGAAACATTGCAAATTAATCTTATATTGTGAGTTAGACACTGTGCAGGAGTTCTTTTGCAACTTTTTGTGAAAAAAGTTTAGAAAAGTAAAATTTGCAGATTATAATTGAGGTCTTGCAGAAGACAAAACATTTATAATGTATAAGTTTATGTCTCACACATTATTTCTGTCCAATGTTCTAGAAACGCTACTTTAAAGTAATGAATAAAAAGAAAAATTAAACAATGTAAGAGGCTCAATAGCTGACACAGCAGCTCATCACAGAAATGACTGAAGCAGGACCAGCAGAGGATTATGGGAAAATCCCTGCACCGCTCCAAACACATTTGACCAGTGTTTAAACTGGCCACTGCAGACAGAGAACAACAACACAACACATGATGCAGAGCAAACAGCAGAGAACAAAGAGCAGTGTGTGTGTGTGTGTGTGTGTGTGTGTGTGTGTGTGTGTGTGTGTGTGTGTGTGTATGTGTGTGTGTGTTTCTCTCTGTTTCATCATCCTCTCTCCTCTCAGAGGTGGGCTTGGACTGGAACTCAACAAGTTTATTGGGAAAAGCTGTATGTGTGTGTGTGTGTGTGTGTGTGTGTGTGTGTGAGTCTCTCTCTCTCTCTCTCTCTCTGTGTCTGTGTGTGTGTGTGTGTGTGTGTGTATTGTTCCTATCTGTGTCCTTGGACGTGTGTGTTTTGTGTTTTAAGGATGAGACAGTCAGCTGAACATCTTCAGACAGTTGTGTTAAGACATCTGTAGATTGTGACTGATAGTTTGAGTCAGAGCTGGAATTTATTACAGATATAATTCTATATTTTACTATGATTATAAATGGATTGGCTCCAGGCCCCACAGAGCCGCCCAGTAAAGAGTCCCAGGGGCCCTAAAGACGGGGCCCTGCCAAGTATACATGATTCAATGTCACTGTTTGCTCTTGATCCTTTCATATTGACTGTCTAAGTGAAGTAAAAGTGTTTTAAAGGCAAAATTCACCACTTTCTTTTGGATGTCTCAAGCTTCTGATCACCACCCACATCTATATCTGTTCATTTATTGGCCAAAACATAGTGTGGCGTACTCATATATTTTCATCTGTGGACCTCTTTGTGGATTTTTGTTTTTCTCCGCCTTTGGTTGAGGCATCACTGCTCCCCTGTCAGATTATCCTATCAGATTCTCTCCTGTCCATCAGTACTGTGGAGGTGTCACCTCCTCAAACATGGCAGCAGTAGATCCAGTAGACCCACACGTGTATATGATCTGTGTCAGGTGGCTGTGAATACTGTCATGCTTTGAACTCAATCAACCCACACAGTTTTAGTGAAACCAAACTGCAACTGTGACCTGAAATGTTTCTCAGTGAGTTTTATTTTGAAAGTCTAACTGGACATTACATATTTATTGTTGCTAACTTGACAATGATGAATGACAGTGATGGTGGATAGTAAATAACTTTGAAAGTTATTGTTGGGGTTAAAGGGGAAAAAAGCTAAATTTGTGTCCATAAACACAAAAGGTTTGTGACTATTTAATGAACTGCCACTGGACTGTGTTGAACTTCCACATTTAAATCCCACTCTCTTCACTGGCCCTGAACTGACATGATGATGTCACAGTCTCGTCCTTGTTTTATTGGCTGTTGGCTCTGATGACAGTGCAGATGTGAGCTGCTGACATGACATACGACAAAGTCCACATGTGGGACACACGCTGTGGCCGTTCATCTTTGAAATCAAAGAGGTGACGCTCTGAGGGGTCCGTGTCCTCAGCTGTCCTCCGTCTCTCACTGAGACCAGGAAAAACTTTACTGCTGTGCGACTTTAGCCAAAAACTCTGTTTGCTGACAGTAAACAGACATGTTGCCTGGAAACCAAACGAAGGTTTATAAAGATCTATGAGCTCTGAGAGACTTTTCAGCCTCAGTGAATATAAATGTTTCTATTTGAGATATTACCTGTTGTATCAGAGGGTATTTAGGTACTTTATGTAGTACTGACAGCAATGCCATGAGCAGGTGGGGGGTATCTGAAGTACTACATGCAGTATTTGTTAGTAGTCAAGTGTTACCTGTAGTAGCAGGTGGTATTTGAGGATCCTCTGCACTGGTTTGAGCAGGTACGTCTCCAGAGGTAAAGAATGGTTCAGGGTCGTCTGTCTCTCCTGGAAGAATCGAACCAGACTTTTGTTTTTCATACATTCCCTCAGAACCGCCACCGAGCTGCGGAGAGAGAGAGGATGGGGGAGAGGGGGGGCAGGGATATTTTGTGTAGTGAATAACTCAATCATTCAGTCATTTTCTGATCCATCACATTTCTATGCCTCCAAGCTTATCAGTCCCTTTTATTGATGCCGACATGTTTTTTCCTTCACATTGCAAAACAATGATGTTAAACTGATGTTAAACGCCATGAGCACTGCTGCTCCTCATGTCTGATAGATTCTGTCTTTAAATAAGAAAACTTGAATGAAAACAAAACACATTTTACATGATGTCAGACAGACCTGTGCTACAGCCAGCTCAAGAATCCATAAAGAATCAATAATCACATTGGTATCAATCCTCAGCGTTGCATTATGGGGCCTAAGTTTTTTTCGGTGTTTAGAAATGATCTGGGTAAAGACATTCAAGCAAAAACACATTTACATTCTGAGTTAATGTCTTCTCAAAAGTTTGCTCACAACTGCTTGATGATTTTTGCATTTTCACGTCTGACAGTAAATCAATAGAGAGAGTTCCCTCATCCATGGATAGATGACAAGCTTTCATTTGCTGCACATATTGCTGCTCTAGTTAGGAAGCTTGAAGTGAGGACCGGCTTTTATTTTAGAAATAAATCTCAATTTACTCTCAGTGCTACATTTCTGTCTGTGATTGATTATATATGCATGCAGCCTCCTCCATCTTACGTAGCCTTGATGCAGTGAACCATGCAGCTTTACACTTGATTACAAATGCAAAGCCCCTCATTCACCACTGCATTTTTTATGATTTGGGTGGGCTGGACATCACTGACCACTCGCAGACAACAACACTGGTATATTTTCATCTATAAAGCAATAATGGGAAAACTTCCAGCCTCCCTTTGTTCCCTTCTCTGTGTCAGCTCTGGCAGTTACCAGCTACACTCCTCCAATAGCTTTTTAATAAACCACTGGTTTCGACAAATCTGAGGAAAACTGAATTTTCCTGCTTGCACCCTGGGCGTGGAACAATCTACAAAAAGATCTTACATGAGATACCCTCATATCCATTGATGAATTTAAGGGCAACAGGCCAACACGTGCAAGCATGCAAACTTGACTGGCGTATTTCTGCTGTCTACATTGACTGTTGTTCTGAACGGGTATTTGCTCACCAGGAACAAAAGTACAAACTATGGGAACACCTCCTAATTCATGAAAAATGACTATTTATGGCCCAAATCTGTTGTAAATTTAGCTTTTTGTTAAGGTTCGCAGCATTTTGGTTTCTTTTCTCAGTTAAACAATGTGACAAGAATATGATTCAAGATTCAATAAGAATGTGAGAACCACAATCTAACACACCTAAAGAAAGGGTGATGGATATCCAGGTAAGATTACAATCATCAAGAGAGGGAGAGAGTTCAGCCGTCGACTCCTCTGATGATCATTTATCACTACATGATGGCAGAGGGAGTAAAATTTAATAATAAGATGAGATGAAGGAGAGAAATCGGGGTGGAGGAGGTCCAGAAGATGATGGAGCAGCAGGAGGTGAGCAGGAATTCGTCCACTCTGAAATCCTCTGACAAACATATATCTGGGCACGAAGGGATGGAAGAGGAGGTGAAGAAATGATGGAGAAGGAGGAGGAAGAAAAAGACAGATGGAGGAGATTATGAAGGAGGAGAAGGACTCCACAGCTGTTTGGAGCTTTGACAAACATCCACATTCATTGCGAGTTTAGGGAAGAAAGAAGCTGAAGAGATGGGAGAAAGAGCCAAAATGATGAAGGGAGGTCTGCAGAATGAGGTGGTTGTCAAGTTTCACAAGTATTCAGCACAATTAGAACAAAGAAAGGGTGTAATCGAAGAAGACAAAGACAGAGTAAGAGAGAAGATGAAGACAAAGATTCATCAAAAAGTTGAACAGACAGAAAAAATCTGAAGACGAGAAAGTTTGAGGATGTCTTGATGATAGAGGAGAAAGAGACGTAGGAGAGGAATGATGGAGATTATGAGGGACTGCGTTGTTCTGGCACAGGTTTTGCTTGGATTGCCACTTTGGCCAATGATGCTGTATCTCAGAAACGAACGGGTGAACTTCTTAGAAACCATCTTTTAATATTCACAATCTCCAGAAGATGAAACCTTTATGCAAACTTTTCGTCTAACGTCGCAACATCCGGCCAAAATATCACCTCTCCTTCGACAAATTTTGAAGGAATGGGAGCTGAAGAATAACAAGATGAAAAGTTGTCCAGATGGTGTAGAAGGAGGTGGTGGTGAGAGGAGGTGATGGAGGACAGAGGAGACTCCTCAGCTGTTGAAGTCGACTGACAAACATTCATCACAGCATGAAGCCAAAGAATCTTGGACGGTGGTGAGATAGGAAAGAGCGACGAGAGAGCAGCAGAGAGGGGAAATCTGAAAAAAGAGGGATGAAAAAAGGGGAGGAGGGGTGGTGGACAGGAGGAAGGAGGTCAAGGTAACGATGGGGGCAGAGAGGGACGAGGAGGCTCTTTTCCTCCAGATAGACGTTAATCACAGGAGGGAGTCCAGGAATTCAGAACAGCAGTAATATCTTCTACAGACTCATCACTGATGTGTTCAACAGGAGCAGAAACAAACCCCAAAATAAAGTTTATCTCTAGATCTGTGGAACCTCAAATTAATACACAATCCTGTCCTGGAAATTATATTTAAATACGCCCAATGTTGAACAGCAAATATACTCTGAGAGACATGCTATGGCAAAATGTTTTGTCTTTCATCAGGAAATATGCACAGATATTGGAAGATCTTACTGAACATACTGAACATACATGTCACACCAAAATACCATGAACCTGAACACTGATGCACTGCAACCCTGAACCTATCTAGACATCACCTGGAGGAAGACAAATGTCTGTATGAGTTGGACCAGACATTAAACACACTTTACCCTCCCACCTCCCTTCTACAAACTCCATGTGATGTCCCATCGAGTCCATGTGTGAAGAGAGCAGGTCATTGTCCAGAGAATTCATAATGAACGATCAGCCATGTTGATGACAACAGCATTGTTTCACACTCTTTTGTTGATATGTAAATACATTCAAATACATATAGTAATGATATAATGTAAAAACAGCTGAGTCACTAGCCCTGTCATGTCCTCCCTGCTGAAAGCTCTACCTGGGCACCAACCCTCACTTAAACCAAACCAGGTATCTCCAGCAGGTGAGAAAGCACCTGACACGCACACTCTCCTGTTGGGTAGCCTGACATCTAGCTCACAAATGTGAATTAGCTGAAGTTTCGCTGTTCATTTTTGATTTCCAAGGCACTTCATCAACCAGTCGAGTCTAATGCCTGAAGATGCATTTCAGTAAACCAATGAAGTGGTGCTTGGTCTGTTTTCAAGCAGGAAAAAAAAAGGCCTGGTCACAAACTTTCTCAAATTACACCTAAACAGTACACTATAGTGTGTTTCAGACAACATTTGAGGCGAGAGTCAGGCAAAGTTGTATCAGAATTTTGAATGGTATTTGATCAGTTCTGCCTAGTTTGAGTTTTGTGAGCCTGCTGCATTGTCAGTCATAGTATAAAACCTACCAAATATTAAATAAACAGTTGTGATTGGCCCAAACAGATCCAGGAAGGGTGGAAATCTGCTTAAACGGGAGGGAAGCCAAACATATCTGCCAGAGCAAATGAAACATGAGCTCACAGATTTGTCTGGTCCCCAGGCTACCTGTTGTCTGCTACATGTGATCTGAGAACACGGCTTTAGTTTGTTTTGTTTGTTACAGAAAGACGGTGATTTTAGTTTAATACTAAAAAAGTCAGTATGTTGTGTTTTGTGTATGCTCCCAATCAGTTCATGGATCGTAAACTTGTTTTCCAGTTACTTTGGGTTCTTTTCACACAGAGAAAAACCCAAAGAACCCAAAACACATGAAGACAAACCACGTGAGGATGTTAAACCACATGGTAGGTCGGATCACGTTCCCACAAACAAACCACTCCAGAGTTTTTTTGGGACTGGACTGGGACCACCTCCTCTCAAGGGTCTCATTGTGATGTTTTTCAATCCGCATTCAAGTGCAATTACTGTTCACACCAGCCCAAATGAACAGCACCAACTGGACTTTAACTGGACTAAAAAGTGCAGGTGTGAAAACAGCTTTAAACAGCAGTGAAGTAAAGCTGTAATCTGTGATCTTAGACAAAACCAGACTGAAGCAAACTGACTGCAGCCTCAGATAAACACTGACCTCTGTGTGAAGAATTTAAAGCATATGGATGACATGAAAAATGTCCACCAGAGACAGTTTCCTAGAAACTAAGCTTGGAGAGATTCCCATCCAATCACCTTCAGAAAATGAGATTTCCTGCACATTAAACTCACCTCTGTGTTGTTTTCCAGCAGCATATGAGAGGCTTTAATTTGTTCATTTCTTATGTATTACTTCATGTAGTATTCATGCTCTGTGCACAGATATGTGATACACACAGCGCTGCTCTGTTAGTCATTATTAAAGAACAAATTGCAGGCAGTTTTCATCTCTGCCTCCATATTCTCACAGACTGTAGATAATTACAACTGCTCCCAGGAGCCTGAATTCATCTCCACCAATCAGAGGTAACATAACACCAGCCTGCAGTCTGCACAGCCACTCAAACTACTATTAACCTCCTCCACTCTCTACTTTCCTCTTCCATTTACCTTTAAGCTTTGTTTGCATTTACAAAAAGTACTTTCCAGGTATCCAAATGACTTTTCCAAAGTCACCCACGAATCACCCACAATGTCAGAAAACACTGACAGCAGACTCACTTCAATATGATGCCCTATTTATTGCCTTATGACTAAACTTTTTGCTGGTGTTTCCTCTCTCACATCCTCATTTCTCCACAGTAAAGGGGCATGGATACTGGTGTGGAGATTTTGGATGTGCTTTGGGCAAAGTTTTAGGTGTTGGATTGGTTCTACCACTGCTAGACTTCAACTCATTTAAGTTGTTTAAAGTTTCAGTCACCCCTTGGCTGCATTTTTCCCAGACCTAAGTTTTCTGGGATATTTTTTTCCTTTGTACATCTATCAAAATATTAAAACCACCTGCCTAATATTGAAATACTGTGTAGGTCCCCCTTGAGTCCAAAAATAGCTCTGATCCATCCAATCACGGACGTCAGCAGCAGATCCTTTAGTCCCGTAAACTCCATGGACCAGACTTGTAGTTCCAGCATATCCAACAGATGCTTGATCAGACCGAGGTCTGGATAATTTGGGAGCCAAGTCAACACCTTGTCAACACAAGGCCACCTTCTTTCATTGCTGGTCCACTTCTGTTGCCTAACGTGGCCACTATAGGAGTTTTCAGCTGTGGACAGTCAGCATCAGTCTGCAGATCAGTCTGGGGCTACGTGCTACAGCTTAGACCAGATGAGCCAGCCTTTGTTCTCAACCAACATCAATGACCCTGTCACTGGTTGACCGGTTGTCCTTCAATGCACCGCTTTTGGTTGGTTCTAACCACATAACAAGTCCTTATGTTTGGTATGGTCAAACCAAAAGGGTTTATCCTGAAAGAGTTCATATCAGTTTCCCCATTTTGCTTTAAAATGACTAAATGACATAATTTCTTGAAAGTCAGTAAGTCTTTTCAAAGACCCTTTCTTGAACATATTACAAGACAGAGGTCTTAACCCAAGAACTAGTTTTATTGGACTGTATTGTGCTTTGATCTGCCAGTTGTTTTTAGTTTTCTAATTTGTGTCTTGGGCCTTCCTCAACCTCGCCTGGTCTTTCTGACCCTTGATCCACTTGTAAACATAATAATTTGCTGTTAGAGGCAGGCTAACATGTAACCTCTGTCTGGATTGGCCCTTCAAACAGAGATCAAATCATCAGAAGAATAAAGACAAGAAGGACATTCTTCTGTTGTTAACAGTAAATCATGTCCAATTTAATGTTCAATCATTGTCTCTGCTGCTCATCAACTTTCTTGAGCCAAAGTGCAGCAGTGAGACATCTGTTTGGAGGAAGAACTAAGCTGAAGTCACAGAGCCAAGTTCTGTATTGGCGCACTGCTTCAAATAACAGGAACATGCAGAGAACAATATCTCTGGCTTGCCTTGTCATTTTTTTGTCCATCAATGAATCCAAACTGTTTTGTTCTTAAAAGAAGCAGAGCTCCATTTACACTTCTTATTTTATACCCTTTCTTTTTTCTTCTGAAGCAAACTGTT
Source organism: Lutjanus erythropterus (assembly GCA_020091685.1). Taxonomy (NCBI): domain Eukaryota; kingdom Metazoa; phylum Chordata; class Actinopteri; order Lutjaniformes; family Lutjanidae; genus Lutjanus; species Lutjanus erythropterus. The sequence goes on from CM034594.1 coordinate 7,950,495, forward strand.
CCGAGTAAAACTTCAATGCCCTTCAGAGCCTTTATTTTAAAGAGTCTATAATGTCCGTGTACGTGTCCGTATGGGATCATGTTATGTTGTCACCATATGGACCACTGCTCTGTCATCAGGGATGTATGATCGTATGTGTCCCAGAAAGATGGATACACATACACTTTTTTCAACATCTGGTTAGAATGAGACTCAAAGCTCCCCCAGAAATGGTTTACACAATTTTAATCTGATTCAAATGCTTCATGGAGGCATTTAAACTTGACTTTTTCATATCAGACAAGCCTGTGATCTCTGTGAAGATGCATGCTGCATTTTCAAACTTATAACCAGAACCTTGATAACCAGAAGTGGACAGTGAAAATCATTCTGTAAACAAAATATTTGGCTTTTTTTCTGTGACATGTCCTTCTTTTGCTGCTTAATTTCTGAGATTTGCTGCTCATGATCACATAAATATTTGACATTTGCTCGTGTTCCTTATATCATGAGAACCAACATTTGCTCATATTTTGGTCACAATAATTGTTCAAGGCTTTCCTCCATTTTGTTTTGGTGATTCTGTTGGCAGGATGCAGATTCCTGCAATGCAGAAGGAAGGAAGAGGGATGAAGAATCAGGTTGTACAACCAATAATTTCGGCCCAAGACGACTGTGAACATTTTCCATTTAGGATCTGTTATAAACTCAATAACCTGCATGCTGAGATAAACTTTCACTTTCATGCGTGTTGAGTCTGACCATTACTGGAACGTTTCCCTGTACTGTTAAAACTTGGCTCAAAGACGTCACCCCCGCCTAGCCTCCACAGCACACACACAGACACACACACACACACACACACACACACACACACACACACCGGCTCTACTGCATTACAAACAGCACTCGCATCCAAGTGGAGCTTAGCAGCATAAATTAACTCAGCATCTGTCTCAATCCTCCCTCTGGATCTACCTACTGAGAGTACATCCACGTCTGTTAATGTCATTTTAATGGCTGCCTATTTCATGATGCATTACACTGATACGAAGTGTTATGATATCTGTGAAAGTAGGAGATCTCTTTAAAGCACTTTAATTCTACTGTTGGCGACTACAGATGGCAGAGAAGCTGCATTCCTGGAGCCATTTTGTTATTTCTCCTCTGACGCAGGAGAACAAACCAAACAAAGACCCTCAACTCGAGTTCCCAGTGGAACTCTGGAGTTCACAAACCTGCAATCGAGCAGATTTCCCTCCAAATCTGACCCAGCGGATCACAGTGGAAAAATGTAGAGCAGAGACCGACTGTCTTCTCCTCTGCTGATCACATTACTGTCTCAGTGTGACTCTGTTTTAAAGGAACACATGTACACTTTAATCAAGACAACATCACCTCCCAGTGAACACAGAGACCGACTGCAATTTTCTTGGCCAGTTCTGATCTTCGATTTATTGAGGATCTGACAGGTTGACTCAGAGTTTGGCCCATTGTGATTTGTCAGTCTTTCTAAGAACTATAATAGATTGTGACTTCTCTTTAATGTAAGATTGAATTGTATGTTTAGAGTAAAACATTGACTATTAAATAACTTTTATATTTTCTCCAAATGTGCTCCTTATTAAGATTATGAACCAGAGGGAGGACAATCTCGCAAGACTGGTGAATCCCTAGTTTGCCTGGGTGTAGTGCAGCAGGAGCAGACCAGAACAAAGCTCCATCTCTTCTTCTCCAAGTGAGGAAACAATAATTATCTGTTTTTTTAAGTGCTTGAACATCCAATCATCACTAAAGCATACACCCCAATCAGAGAGGTCAGTTTTTACCCAGAGAGTCGTCTTTTTCCAGCTGTTTATTATATAGATGAGAAAAGTGTGATGCAGACTCGCAGCAGACACAGAGAGAGAGAGAGAGAGAGAGAGAGAGAGAGAGAGAGAGAGGGGGGGGGGGGGGGAGTTAATGTGTAACGTGATGTTCTGAACATGATGAAATTACTGATACAGTCAATATTTGATCGTTGCACATGATAGCTGTGCTCTGGTACTTAAAGAAACAGAACTGCACCTCTGCAGGTTTGGCTTTTGGCCCTCAGGGACTGAGTCAGCTAACAGAATATCTAGCTGCATGGCTAACCCAGCTAACTAGCTAATGCCAGCTAAAGATCAGTTACAAGTTAGGCTAATACTAGCAACACATAAATCTAGCTAAAGCTCAGTAAACCACTGTACTCTGTCAAACTAGCATCCTTATAATCTTTATGAATCCAAATGGTACCACTTCAGTTGATAACAAGGAAAATATTCACGACACCAACCACATATGACAGTTTAATATCATCTTAATATATAAAGCTGAATAGTTTCTGATAATAAGGTTTGCAGCAGCATGTTTCTGGCAGGTTGTGTTGTCTTGATTAAAGCTGTTAAAAGGACCTTTCATATTGTGTTGATTTTGGAACCCCTTGTGGACAAAAGTGGTAGTGTGTCCACTGTAATAACCACTAAATACAACTTCAAAAGTACAATTATCTAGAAAAAAACATCTCCCCTACTTCTTTTTAACTGGCTAACATGAAACTCACTGTAACTTTTCCTGGGAAAATGTAAACATAAGCTCTTCCGGTCTGCATGTGGATGCGGTGGCAGGAATTAATAATAACTCTATATAAAGAGCCAATCTTCTCTCTGATGCTCTCATTTGCTTATGTAGGTCATAGAGAGGCATCTAAAGTTAACTTTAGACTGTTTGCTTAAGAGTTAAAACTCTTTTTAGTAGGTTTAATGTTAATGTTCTCATAACAAAGACACCTCAAATAATGTCAGCTTTGCATTAAAAATTACTTAATCGACCAAATGTCAATGATCATGAATATTTAAAGACTCCATGTTAATGTCAGGTGTTGTGTCACTCCTTCAAATGAAGTGTCACCAAAAACTCCTGCCTATCACTGTCCTGAATTGTACCCAACACACAGAAGAGTTTGGACGTGTGAAGTCTGCCAGCGATGCAGCGCAGAGCGCTGGAGACGGACTGACTCTCTGAGGTTCAGATTGGTGGTCTGAAAGTATTTGACCTACTTATTTTTATTGGAGTTTAATGGAGCTTTAAGGAGGCGACAGGCAGAGAGCAGCGAGTGGAGCGAGGTGAAGGAGGGGTCGACTGAAGGACAGACGCTGGAAACTAACCCACTGAAGGCATTTAAACACACACACACACACACACACACACACACGGGCATGTATGGATGAAGGCATTTAATGTATATGCATGGAATGATTTAAGTGCATTAACATGCAGAGAGATGTAGAAACACACACACACACACACACACACACACACACACACAGCTGGGCAGCAGTCCAGTCAGGTCAAACATGTGTGTGTCAGATTGATGGAGAGGAGATGGAGTGTGAGATTAGCAGCGATTCTCTCTGCAGAGAATAAAAGACAAACAGAATGAGACAAAGAGGCTGAAGACAGAGAGAAACAGACACACAACTGCTCCACATCTGTCCTGAAAACAAAACAAAACAAAAAAAACAGCTCAGCAGACAAGTTTCAAGCTCGTACAACAGCAACATTTAGAAAACATGAAGACTTTTAAAGAGAGCTTTGATGGGGCGTGCGGTCACTAACACAAACACATGTTTTTGTCTTTCTGACTCAACTGGACTTTATTTTGCAGCTGCCAGCAAAACTGTTTCAGTCTTTTCTACTGCAGAACATCTCTTCTCCATCACTCACTAATGAGCGTATTATTTTGCTGTATTAATATGTTGTTGTAGCCTGGAAACTAGATGTGTCTACTGTCTAACCAAATGTCATTTCGTTGCACTTGTGTAATGACAAATAAAGGCATCTATCTATCTATGAATCTGCAGAGCTCACTTCTTCTGGCAGATTCGTCTCAACCCGCGTCCATTCAGAGGGATTTTCACCACCAATCCAATCACAACTGCACATTTAGTACGATGACACCAGTCCACATTTGAAAAGTCACATCTTTTGCTACTCTTCTTCATTGTAGGTCTGTCCTGCTGTCCAGTCAGATGACAAAAACTGAATGGCCCCCTGGTGGCTGGTTGCAGTATAGGTCATAAGCCCTGCCCCCTCCATGTTAGCAGATGGGGTGCAGGCCAAATTAAAAACTCAAAGGACATGTCAAATAAATGTTTCCCAAAGATGGTTTCTGTCATTTTAGGTAGTTCTTATCATGCTGATGTTTGTTCAAATGTTCATTTTTCTCATCAGTTTGGTGTTTATTAGTTATTTGTTACCACAAAAAGGGGGTTTCATATCATGATTGACAGCTGAGCTCTGCTCATGACTGAGTCAGGTCTGTGGGAGGGACCTGAATACCACAGATCACACCCTGATCACTACTGCACAGACTCTGGCTCTACATGATGTCACCAATGCAAGATGGCGGCCCTCTATGCAGTGGGAGGAAGTGAAGAGGCAGCGTCCATCTTTATTTTACAGTCAGCACTATGACACACCTCCACGTTCACGTCCTGTCACCAGTCTTTCTCAGTGGAGGATCTGACCAGTCTGACTGTAGCTGAGAAACAAATGCCCCCAAAAAGGCTTTAGTGTTTGAGATGCACCTATAAGAGATAGAACAAATCATAAACCACATTTTTCATGTTTAATGTGTCTAGTTTTTGAAATGGATGGTTGTCTGAAAATACTGTTCTTCATTTTTTTTTTTTTTTTTTTGACATTTGGATCTTCTCCAGAACTGAAAATAAGGAAAATTTAAGCTTCTCCAAAAGAGGCAGCGCTGAACTCCATCCGGTTTTTAATATTTTTATTCTGAGTGTGACCATATTTAGCTGCTGGAACTGACTTTTGATAACTTAAGCTCAACTTCACCGCTCACCAGAGCTCCACATCATAATAACCATCTGTGTGCGTCCATGAGGAAACCACACCGGACTGGATTGTGAAAATAAATACCAACATTTCACTGAGAATAAGAGCTGAGCAGTGTCAGCTGTGACACACAGCGGTTATCAAAGTGTGTCAAAGGTGTCAAATTATACTGATGGTCTTTTGTCGATCGTCAAAGAGGACATCAGTGTGACACAGCAGTGTGACACATCAGTGTCTAACTGCCTCAGACAATAACTAAAGGAATGTGTGCTGTATGGTGACAAAGTTTTTATTCATTTTAGTTCAGTTCTGAATGAAGTGTTTCATTTTACAAAGGATCTGATGTGTGTGTGTGTGTGTGTGTGTGTGTGTGTGTGTGTGTGTGTCAGTGTGTGTGTGTGTGTGAATTGTGTGTAGTGTTTTGACAAAATTAACCCTGGTTTCAAAGTTGTGTGTACAGAATTGTAAAAAAAAAAAAAAAAAAAAATTCTGTAAAGTTTGTTTCAAAACTTAAGAGTTTGAGTTGGGCTCAAAACTCAAAAATCTATTGCAGTGCATTGCCTTAAATGTTTAAGTTTTTTTTTTACAGTGACTTTCACATTCTTTAACTGTAAAAATATGTAGCCTTTACACCAAATTCAAAAAAACCTTTTAATATTTCATCAACTACAATGTGTGTCATAGCCGACATCTTCAGCCTTTTCCTTTATATTTTGACAGTGGCTCGTCTTCTGGAGTCTAATAATAATAATCATAATCTCACTGTCGACGCCAAATCAAACAAATCTTCAAGGAAAAGAGAGAATTTAATGGTTGCAGCTTCAGACAGACTTTTTATTTTATTAACTAAATAAATTATTCATATTAACAATACTAAACAAATAAACAGACACATATGAATAGCAAGTTGTCTTAACTATTTTTTTTACAGTGTGCAAATACAGTCACTGAATCACATGACCACGAGATCAGAGAATCAGCACTGATACGTCTGATATACAGAGAACAACACGCTCACTTTTATTTTTATTTATTTTTTTATTTTATTTTTCACTTATTAAGTTTATTGTTTTTGGTTCAGAAGTTTTCTTTCTACAAACTGTCCTTATTAATCTTATATTTTACAACAATCAGAATCTGAAGAAAATAAAAACTGACATGTGACTGTTTTCATTTTGTTTCTCACGAAAACAATCGAGGTTCCAAATTCAAAAATTCACGACTTTGTGTCAAAATCAAAACCAAAACTTTGGTTTTATGACAAAAGATCCATAAAATACACACATGCACACACACACATACACACACACACACACACACACACACACACACACACACACACATACACACACACACACACACACACACACACACACACATACACACACACACACACACACACACACACACACACACACACACACACACACACACACACGGAGAGAGAGCATCATCAAACTGTCTGACAGATGTTTGGCTTCACTGTGTGTGTGTGTGTGTGTGTGTGTGTGTGTGTGTGTGTGTGTTGGATCTCTCTCGGCTCTCAGCTCCTCCTCTGTCTTCACTCTGATTCTATTTTACTTCTTTTTATGTTTCTACTAAAACACATTTAGTCTGGTCATAAAACAGACGCTTCACACGTCCTCGCTGTCCGTCTGTCTGAGGACAGTCCATTTACCAGGAACAAGAAGAAAAGCGTCTCACTGACGTCTGTTTGTGTTGACGCTTCGGAGCACGATGTCGACATCAGGACCACCACGTGAAAATGCTCTCATAAACTGCTTAAAGTATGAAGATTATTAGATCATTGATGATGAAGAGTCGGTGCACTGCAGTGGTCCCTGGATGTTTGGTTGTTTAGTCCAGTGGTTCCAAACATAAGGGTTGGACCCTTCCAGATGGTCACAAAATACATCTGAGGGGTCATGAGACACTGTTACTCTGTGTCTCATACACACTGTAAAGAAATAGTTGAGAGAACTTAAAATTTCAAGGCAACGCACTGCAATAGATTTTTGAGTTTTAAGCCCAACTGAAACTTTTTTTGCTAACCTATAATTTATGGTTGAGATAATTTATTTTTCTTCTTTAGATAAACTTGAATCACTTCGGTATTTGACAGCAGAACGTGACTTAAGTTTGGCGTCTAGGCTCTGACTTCATCACTCCCCGCAGGTGAAGTTACACAGAGATAAAAGGGGAGTGATGAGCAAATTCTTGAAACGTCGGAGCCAGCAATGCATGCAGGCAGAGGGGGAAATGGGAGTTTTTTTTATCAATGTTTTAATTTTTATCGTGCAGGTGCACAAGGTACCGTTTAGTGACAGAAATCCTTTTGAAGTTGTGGTTAATGTTGTGAAATGGTTGCAGTTTGGTTAGTTTTAGAATAAAACCATGTTTAGGATTAAAACAACTACGTTGCATCTGTCACATGCTGCCACTGAAGCAACTCACAAGACAAAACTCATGTGACATACATGACATTATGTACTTTACCATTTTTAATTTAACTTACAACATTTACATCATAATGGATTCACATGAACCTCCGTCTCCTGGGTGAAGGTCCTGAGTTTGTCCACCCCACCTCCTCCATCAGCAGACATTGTCCCTCTTTATACCACGTCAGCAGCTCACACAGCCGCTCACAGGTGATGTGTGTGTCTCTATGAGTCACAGTCGCAGTCAGAACGGCTAAAACTCAAGGAACCTGAAGCTCTGTGTGCAGCCAGGATGTGTTCACTCACATGTTCTGCACTAAACACTGTCGTAGGCAGAGGAGTTAATGGACATTTATCACAAGTTGCACGATTTTGTGGAGGATTTTCCATCAGTGAATCAGGATTTCCCCATCTGCAAACACATCTGCATTTTCACAGCAGCCAACAGGAGCCAGCCCTGAAATGACCTGCGATTGGTCAAAGTCTCTCGTCACAGGATGGATAAAAGCCTGAAAAGCAAAGAGGCGGAGCACAAGTCCTGTTTCCTTTCAGACCATTATGCTGAAAGGTTATCATGGATTTTTTGTCCAGTGATGCTAAAAATGAGCTTCTCAGCTGTACCTCTGTGTGGCTACAGAACATGACCCCAACTCCAAACACTAACCCTGAGCATGAGCAGAAACTACAAAACACAAGAACAAAAAGAGAAGGAACCTGAGAACCAAATTTCCCTCCCAACCCAGCAGATGATACGTGAACATGTTACATTAACAGCATGTCAACAGAGTCCCAGTGGGAAATCAGAGTCTGAACTGAACTGAACTGTACTCACTTTGGGTAGTTCATGCAGTAGAGTGTGTAGATGTCAAAGGCTTCACTCTGAAAAAGGACAAGAGAACAAAGTTAATGTTGGAAAAACAGACAGATCAACTCATGGAAGCGTCGGGCGATTCCCCTCAACGATGGGCTGAATCTGTCGTCGCTGGGGTGAAATTTGTCATACTGTTTTGCAAATGTAACGGTCTGCAGAGTGACAGCTGCTCCATCCAGCAGCACAGGACACGCCCACTGAGCACATGACACGCCCACTGAGCACAGGACACGCCCACTGAGCCAGAGCAGAGTGCAGTGAGCTGGGTGAGGAGTGAGAGGAAAGCAGCCTGCACAGTCAGACAAACACAAACAAACAAAGACCGTTTTGGTGAGTTTTACGTTTTTCTGTCGAGTTTAAATGACGTGTTTATCGAGGAGTTAACGAGCCAATGAAACTCGTCTTAGCTCAGTAAAACTGAGAAATATGATTTCAGAAGGTTGTATTTTTCTGTTTAAAAGGAAAAATGTGTGAGAATGTTTACTTTCTTGACATGTTTATTTTGTTTACTGGACACAGTGAACGTACGTTTGGGAGGTGCTGCTGGTGTGTAAAGGTGCTTGCTGTGATTTTTTTGACGTGTTTCATCTTTGTATGTGCAAATACAGGACGACCTCAAAGACGCTGGACATCTGATTTTAAAGTCCCACCCACCATCTCAGACAAGTCAAAGGAACTGGCACTGAATTTGTTGAACAGTACAAACATCTTGGAACAAAAACTGATAATGTCTTGAAATTTGATGTTAATTCTGATTCAGTCTGCAGGAACGGACATCAGCGTTTGTATTTTCTTAGAAAAACTGAAGGTTTTTTGAACATAAATGGGAAAATGATGTCCTTGTTTTATAAGTCAGTTACTGACTCAGTCCTCTCTGATTGGCTGGTCTGGTAACCTGAGCATCAGAGATGAAAATCACCTGCAGCACATCGTTCAGGTGGTTGACAGGATGATCTGTGTCCCACAGACCTGCTTGGTGACTGTTTTTAAGCAGCAGGTTCTCTGCAGGAGCAGGTCCATGATAGACGGCAAGAACTACCCTCTCTTTGATGAGTCTGTGACTCCTCCCTCAAGCTGTAGATTCAAAGTACAAGTGCAGTAGGACTAAGGCTGAACAATTAATCGAAATTTTATCAAAATCACAAACACAATGATCCTTTTCTTTAATATCACAAATTATATTTCAGTTGCAATGTCAAAATAATCATAGTTACATATTTTTTCAAAATCGGTCAGTCGTAGTTTTTATTGTATTCTGTATTTTATATGTTCAGGTGACATGTCTGTTTTTCCTGTTTGTCTGTACTTTTGCTTGTCTGTTTTTTATGCATGCAGTTTTTTGATCTTGTGTCCTCACTGCCAGTCAAAGGATAATAAAGAAGTCTTTGTCTCCGTCTGAAGTACACAGTGGACGTAACATAGTGAACTTGCACACATCTCTCAGCTGAGACTCGAGAGGACGAGAGGAGGCGGGAGGCGAGGGGACGAATCTATCACCAATCACCGTCTGAATGGCTGATGGTGGCCTGGTTGGAAATTTTTAACTTATGGCCCAAACCAGTCTAAAAAAACAGACACTGTGATTTCAGTGTGAACAAATTCATCAAAATCAATGAAAAAGACCATTTAAAATATGTGATATTATTATCAGACTCATCAATAAGTCTTATGTCTTCTCATAACTGTGCAGTTAATAATAGTTCAACGTATAGGAAAGACTCAGAGATGAAGTGCTTCATCTCCCAGTTAAAGTTAATATGAGCAACAATCTTATACATGATGTCATGTAGCTGGTTTTAGTTTCTCCATTAATTTGATTTATGTATTAGGGAACATTTACAGCACAGTTAGTCATTTATTTTTTTTTTTACTTTAAGTTCAGCCTTTTAATTTTATTTTCCTGTCACTTCCTGTGAGTCCATCAGTGAGTCAGGAGGTCAGAGAGAAGAACAGACTCTGCTCTTTAAATAACTCTGCTCGCCTCTAACAGTTTAATCTAATGTACACTGGTCTGAAACAGCTCAGCTTCAGTCTGAACAAAAACCCTGAACCTACAGATACAGAAAACTCGAAATATGAAAGTCTGTTGTAAAGACAGCACAAATATACAGGAACCTGCAAACGTACATTAAAGTAAAGAACACAATAAACCTGAATATGTAGCAGTACTCAGAAATATTGAACCAATCAGAAGCCACAATTTTCTTGAGTTCATAAAGTCAAAAATTGAAGTTTATCAGCAGTTAAATATTTGGAGTTACTGTTACATGATTGGAGTTAAATTAAAATCACTGATTGAGCCAACTCAAATAAAAATATCAAATATTTGTGTTTTAGGGACTTTATTTCCCTCATGGATTAATCACAAAATATGAGTTTAATAAACTCAAAAAAAAAAAAAAATAAAATAACTTCTTGCCAACATGTAAGTTGACATGAAAAATAATTTGATTTAAATTTTTGTCTATTTGAATTGATTCAGTTCAGACGTGATGCCACGACTCTTAAAATGCTCCGGACTAAACAGCCTTAAATGATAAATGAAAAGCTTAAAATGTGTCGACACGACACATGAAATGTTGTTCAAAGTGGCGTGCTGTTCATTTCCTGAGGCCTGCAGCTGCTCAGAAAACATTTTCATACTGTACGTCTCTGAGAACAATATCACCACTGTCACACACACACACACACACACACACACACACACACACACACACACAGTCAGCATGTCTTTGTCGGGTGTTGGTCTGATCAGCAGCAGTAGCTGCTGTGTGCTGCAGTGAATGGAGGGTCCAGTTCTGCTGCTGGTTTACAGGGTGTGTGGGGTTCATGGTGTCATGTTTCCTGTCAACTAACAGCCCCTCTCTCTCTCTCTCTCTCTCTCTCTCTCTCTCTCTCACACACACACACACACACACGTTAACACAGCTGTACTGTACTCACCCTCTCTACGAAGCACTCTGCGATGGCTGCAGCGTGAGGACTCCTCTCCAGATCCTCCAGCAGGTCACTGAGGAGACACAAACAGACGAGTTTGAGTGGATTTTCTTTGAGCAGTCAGTCAGGATCACAGCGACATGGCCACAGGTATGTAGACACCTGAACACCGCAGCTGTATGTGGGAGTTAAATCATGTGCATCCAACACCAAGCTGCTCTAACAGACTCCACTCTGCTGGTTCCCTCCAGTCTGCAGATGTTGAACCTGCTGCAGGTGATTTGCTCCTGTCCAGACTCCAGAGCATCAGTGAGGTCCAGCGGTGGTGCTGGTGATCAGGTCTGCCTCTCAGTCGGTGTTCCAGTTCATCCTGCAGGTCCATGCTGGCATCATACTGAGGTCAACCTTGAGTTTAGATTTTTTTTTTTTTGTGTCAAATTCACCAAAGAACTGAGGAAATAAATTTACCTGCCATGCACTCTGCTTCTATTTCAATAGTTTCACCATAAATTATTGACTGTATATTGACCATAAATGGATTTAGGAACACCAAGTTGTAAAGGTTCAATACTAGCTTTAGCATTAGCTTAACATTAGCCTTTCCTGTGCCACTATTCCAGCAGTTGAGAAACAACAACTGAGACTTTTCTCAGTGTTGAGAAGCTGCAGCGTTTGTTAACTGACACACTGACAACTGACAGTTCAAGTTTCTTTACCACAACAAGGGAACGGTAATTGATTGTTATTTATAGTGATCCTAGTTTGATCTAGAAGCTTTATTACTACCAAACATAAAAAATAAAAAGGGATTCCTTCAGACAAAATCCAAATAAAGTTTCTGAGGTCTACTGTGCATCTTTTATGGGGGTCTTTGACATGAAAAAGTTTGACATCCCCTGGCCTACATTACAGTTCTGCACAGACGTGAACATCATTGACATTATTAATTGGGTCGGGTATCTGTACGATGTGACTGAGCCACATTAACATTACAGTTTCTTCGTCTGTGTTGCTCTTAAAGTCTTTGGGCTGTTCAAGTACTGTATGAAAGATTCTCAGACATCTGGGTCATGGTTATCCAAGAAAGGTTGAACTGAGGGCAGCTGGACTCAGTTATAGATCCTCGGAAACATTTTGCCTCTCATCCAAAATGCTCCTTCAGTTCTCACCAAGAAGAAGCCCCTTGGATGAGTCACAGAACATTTTTCAGTCCAACTGCCCTCGATTCAACCTTTCATGGTGCTGAACATGTCGGGCATCAGTGTGTCATGCCACAACTATCTTTGGCCTCAGATTAATGTTAAAAATGATCCAGATGAGCTCCACTCAGTGAGATAGTTGGGTTTTCATTGGGTCTTGCAGGACCTGCAGGATCCAGTTCATGCTGCAGCCCTACAGCCTGGAGCTCACAGATAGCACAGACAGCACATATTTCTCCCACAGAGTTTTAGCAAAACTCTGGTTCACAGCCAGTTTACTATGCTGGGAGCAATGGAAAATAATAAGTAAGAATCTTATTGTAGTTCAGTCACAGTGGGAACAGTCTGCAAGAGTCGATGAGGGTTAGTGTGACACTAAACTGACTCCAGGACCTGCAGACTGTTACAGCTGGCAGACATTCATCCTGAAAACTCTCGCTCCGTTCCCACAATCCATCCTCATCATCATCCCTCCATCCTGCCAAGTCCCAAACACCAAACACTACTGCTACACACACACACACACACACACACACACACATACCTCCATCTTCATCCTCTCGTATTCATCCATCCATCTGTTTCAGCCAAGACTACACAAAAAAGATATTTATACACAAGAACAAGTCCAAATCCAATCATCTTTTTAAATACACACATGTGTGATAGTAGTTGGTGTGTGCTTGTTTGAAACTCTGAAACATCAGTATCCTCAGAAAACCTTCGACAAGTCAACTTTTATTCATTGATTTTCAGTGCTTTGACTCAGACTGGATGTTTCTGATCCCTGAACCCTGAGCAGGATTACAGCTCTGACCTCTGACCCCACTGCAGAGAGAGTCTCACATGGGTCATAATGTTCCTCTCTTCAGGTTCATCACAGCAACATCTGTAACAGCTGCTCACTTCCTGGTTAGTGAGGATAACTGTCTTGTGGAGGGCAGACAGTTATCTCTCTACTAATCTCCTCCCAGGCCGTGTACTTTCCTCCACTTCACAGACCTGCCACGCTCCACCTCGCTATCAGATGCCTTCACAGCTTCCCTGCTTTCCAGTATGCTAACTCATCAAATATGGCAGCCTGGTCATCGGCCCACCATGATGCGGTGTCAGTTCTGCATGTTTTGCAACATACTGGTAGACTTTTAAAATAAAGACACAAAAACTACTTTGTTTCTTTGACTAATCCATCCACCAACCTCCACTTCCTCCATACACAGACTTTCCTGCTCTTCATACCCTGACCTGAGAGGGACGCCTCACATCCTCACGTCTCACTTTGTCCACGACTTGAAAATACTCAGTTTACTGTCAGAGAGAAGTAAAGAAACCAGAAAACATTCACATTTAAGAAGGTGAAATCAGAGCTGGGTTTATTAGTTTGTTCAGCTGTTCTTCCTTCGTTGTGTGTAATTTACTGACTGATGCGTTACTCTCCGAGTCTGGTTACCTGGTATACCGCTCTTCTTCCTTTGTTCTCTGCCGTGTGCATCACATCGTTGCTTTCCAGCCTTTGTATCTGTACTCTGTTGATCTACTGTATCAGAGACCTGTTACCTGCTTGTTTTGGACCTTGCTTTATGTTTTTTCTGGACTTTGGAATTAATTGTCTATATTGGACTGTTTCCTGGTTTTTCCCTTGCCTGCGTCACTCTTCAGTTAGGCTGTGTACCCCGAGGTTTTGATCATTAAATCGCTGAACTGCATCTGCTCTGCATCGTCTGTCATGACACCACATTAGTTCAAGCTAGTCCTGTCTAGCCTTGTGGTGGGAACCAAAGAATAGCAGCAGTCCTGCTTGAGTCTGGAGAAGAAAAGGTATTTGGGTCAAAATCAAGCTGTTCCTCCTGACAGTTGACTGGATTATGATGAAGAAAGAAAAGAAGGGAAAAAAGCAGATTTCAGCCTGATGACCCTGACATTACAGGTGACACAGCACTCCTTCCACTCACGCTGATACAAATGTAGGAGAAGATGGACGGACTCTCACAAGCTGTGACAAAACTTGGTCTTACACCAAATTCAGCAAAGACAGAGGCGATGAAGATCCACACCAACACCAGCAACCCTGTCCTCATGCACAGCACTGAGAGGACGCAGACTTTCACATACCTACGCAGCGCTGTGAACAGGACAGGAACAGGATCAACTGACCCTTCGATAAGTTCCGCCCTCCTTAGTTACTGTTGCTATGCCTGTCACACTTATTCAGTTTACAGTGATAACAGCAGCAGATTTAACATGTAAACTGAGAGTAACTGCTGAAACAGGAGCTCTGTGATTCTTTAGAGAAGGAAACTAAAGCAGATTCTCATTTCTAGCTGACGACGGTGCATTTGGTGGCTAAAATAAAGACTTACAACCAGATTTCATGAGTGTAGCTGACTGATGTAAGCTAATGCTAATGCTAATGCTAACTGGACTTGAGTCAGCTGAGAGTCTCCAGCTGATGTTTTAATGTTTCCATCTGACACGTTTTAAAACAAGAACCCTGTGAAAGTGTTTATGTAAAGTTAGCTAACAGATGTGTACATGATATAACATTAATGCTAATAGACTGATGCTAAAGCTAGCTTACATCTCAGCAAACATTGGTCAGATGGTGAAATACAGCAGGTATATCTACATGATAGATGATAGAAATACACTCATTAACGTGGGAAAAGGAAGAGCAGGGACTCGATTAGTGCAGCGGACCTTGAGACGGGTCACCCAGCCAGACCAGCTGGACCACGATCACCACAGGAAGAGAGCCGGGATAAGAGCTAAGCTAACCTGACTTAGACCTGAGACAGCGAGACAGAGAGAGATGCATCGTCATCAACCCGCTTTGATTCTTCATCAGCTCACATCCTCCTCCTCAAACCCCCACAGAACAAATGCAGATGCAGTGGATCTAACAAGTTTGTCTGGAGGTAAAGTTACTGCAGATAGTCAGCTAACATTAGTTAGCCACACATGCTAACGTTTGCAGCTTATGTTAGAGCAGATGAAGACAGAGTTTAATCCACTAACCACACATGTGCTCTCGTGTGTCACGTCTTTGAGAGATGACAAAAAGGACGCCACCTTCCAGGTTGATGAAAAGCTGAGACTCGTTCTTCTCAGAGCCTCCTGCACACCTTCAACATGGAGAGAAATGGACCAAGCTTGATAGACCAAGTTACGGTTGCTAAGCTATGATTGGACAGTTACTGTTTGGAGGTGGAGCTAAGTGAAGGGTCAATTAGGAAGATCTGGAGCTCAAAACATCTCTAATCGATCCCCAAAAAATGCATCTTTGACCTTAATGTGAAGAGGAGGGATAAGAGACATGGAGAACAACAAAACACACAATAAACTGGCTGCAAACATCCATTAACAGCTGCCTCAGGAGAACACTACACATCTGGTGGAGAAACAGAGTAAGCAATGTGGACCTTTGGAAAAGAACTAGCCAGGATCCCACAGACTTAGTGATTTTTGATGGAGAAAGTGGAGTTGGATTGGACAAACTCTAGACAACCTGCCACAAACATCACCGACAAGTCCTGACATGCAACCCCCAAGGAACGAGGGAAAGAGGCTGACCCAGGAGCAGCTGGAGAAGAGCTGTCCAGGCAGAAACGTCTGGGAGTGGGTTCAACTGGGGAGATGGTGAAAGAATCGCCAACCACCGAGTGAGATGGAGGACATTTGTCCATGACCAAAGTTATTTGGCCTCAAAGTAAGAACTGAACAGACCCACTTTAGAGCCTAAGAAGAAGCCAAAGCCTGTTTATTCTGAGACAGAAACTAAAATCTAGCATTAGAAACCCTGTGACCGGAGTAGGAACCAGGATAGATGGTAACAAATAAGAAACACCAACTGCAGCAGTACAGATTACACTGTATTTCCTCCTCCTTAGTCTGGCAGTCGTTCAGTATTTCTGCAACACTGCTCTCATGAAATAAAGGCACATGAATACAGTTCTGGTGTTTCTGGCGTTTATCTTCTTGATGGCTGAATATAAAGTTTTCACGGTGCTTTATGTGCTGAGTGTGAGTCATCGCTTCTTCAATGAGCAGTGATTAAAAAGGAAATTAAAATGAGTGATGCAGCAGACAGAGAACAGCTGCAGCGTCACCTCTGCTCATCATCACTGTACCTTCCAGGAGGAAAGAAACATTCATAAAACAGTTCGGCTCGACTAGAGTCATTTCACTGTTCTCATTTTCTGCCTTCACTGAAGCACTCGACTCAAGTTTTTTTTCTAGTTTTCTCTCTTATGTTTCATTTTCAGACTCATTCATGTGTTGAGTGACTTTCTTCGCCCCTGAGTGTCTGAAACATGTTAACACCACATGCTCTCTTTCAGAAACAAGGTCAGTAGCTTGGCTCAGAGCTCCAGACATTCATGCTGTTTATATATGCTGTATGCATGTAATTTATGCTGTAATTTCTCACAGGTTTGCTGAGTGATGTTCATGCAAGAAATTTTCTGCTAAACAGGAAACCTATTGTTCAACATTCAACCAAATGGAAAACAGAAGAAGGCCATTATTTTCAGCGGACAGTGTGAAACAAACTGATTTGATTTCTTGGCAGGATTTGCAGTCAACGCTCAACCAAACTGATCTCTATGATGTCCAACACTCCAATAGCAATTCAGAGGAGGCAGACATCATGACAATAAAAGAATGACTGTAAAAAAGCATGGAGGGAAGTTAAAACGTCTATCATGGACCCCATCAGAAGGGAACATACATCAGCACATCGTGGGTCAGGTACAGCAGGGGTGTGGCAGCCCAGGCCTTAAAGTCAGCATACCAAGCTGGAACAAGGCAACTCCATGTCAGAGATGCAGGCCGGTGGTGCATGAGGGCCCTGGCTCAAGCAAGGCAGAGGCAATGGATGAGATGACAAGCAGTGGAGGAGAGGAAGATCTCTGCCTAGGGGAGATGGAGACATTCAGAGTGAGCTTCACCTTCCTGGCTGCCTATGAAGTTCTACCATCTCCCAAAAATCTCAGCCAGAGCAAATCTAAACCACACAGTGCTACAGTACCCGACTCACAGTGTGATACACCAGGAGTCACACCAGGTGTTACTGTGTTTCGCAGCAGTGCTGGAAAACTGTTGGGTGACCGTCAAAGCCTTTCCTCCCTGTTCACCTTCCTGCAGGGGCCGGAGTCATGTTTGGCAGATCGAGGCCAGATACCACACTGCTGGGCGGGGCTCATGCCAGAGTTCCCAGCTGGGATCTCATCAACCAACCTCAGGCCAGACCTGGTGCCATGGTCAGTGTCACCCAACCCTATGTGCATCAGTGTGCTAACGGGGAGACGCAGAGGATTTATAGCCATATCAACATCCACGCCGCTCTGGGAGATGGAAGTCTGAGTCCAACAGAGCTGCTGAAAAGGGCAGGCAGAGAAAAGACTCAGATGGCATCTAGGGTGATGCT
This sequence comes from Lutjanus erythropterus, assembly GCA_020091685.1. NCBI lineage: Eukaryota > Metazoa > Chordata > Actinopteri > Lutjaniformes > Lutjanidae > Lutjanus > Lutjanus erythropterus. Next base: position 7,968,225 of record CM034594.1, read on the forward strand.
GGAAGGCCAGGAATCACTGCTGAACCCTCTGGAGATCAGCAAAACACAAGCAAACCATCACCCACTGGGCCGCTGGGATATCAACAACCGGCTCTATAGAACAGATATGAGTTATGTTAAAGGCTCAGTACATTTACCGCCACTGACAGCTGACTGTTCAGTTTAAGTTTCTGCTCCACTGTGAGCAGCACCAGCCTGCTGCTCACTCGCCTTCACTCGTATCACACACACACACACACACACACACACGCACACACACACACACACACACTGTTTTATTGCTCAAAACCTAAATACCTAAACCTACAATGAAAAAAGTAATTATTTTGGTAGTTGTGGTAAAATACCACAGGAATATGATGCTTTGTCATGGTGGTAAGAAAAAACACAATCTTTACACAAGTACTGTGTATAAATGATCACAGCACCATAAACCTCAAATTTATGGATTGATTATTTAGTGAAATGACATTAAAAGACAAAACAAAAACTCTGATGAGGTCCTTCAGCAGCTCTCTTTTCTGGTTTTGGTTTTCTTATTTCTTACTGGGTCTCTTCTTCTAAATGTTTGACTTTATTCCCACAGTAAAATATGTTTTCCTGCTGCTTCTAATTATCAGCTGTAATTTTTTTCTCTCTCTGTTTACTGATGTCTTCTCTCTGACCCTCTGTCCTCTGTCTGTCTGTCAGTCAGTCCGTCTCCTTTTTGTCCTTCATATTAAACTGTTTTAACTGTAACATGGCTTCTCTCTCTCTCTTTCTCTCACAGCCAGTCATTGTCTCTCTACCAGCATGGCCTCCTGCCCCCACCCCCCCCGTGGTCACTCCATGAAAAAACAAAAAGAAAAACACCCAGAATTCCCTCTTCCTCTCCCACAATCCCCCACTAATGATGTCCGCCGGCCACAAAATGAGGCCTGACGCCAGAGGAGAGAGAGAGAGAGAGAGAGAGAGAGAGAGAGAGAGAGAGAGAGAGAGAGAGCAAGAGAGTGATAATGAGAGACTTGATTTCAGCTTGTTAACTGAGAATGCAGTGAGAGTTCAGCGGTGTAACCTCATACGTGGGGTATGATTGTGTGTGTGTGTGTGTGTGTGTGTGTGTGTGTGTTGGCGAGGAAACAAACCTCACATATCTCTAATTTAATCTCCTGACTGTCTTCTAACTGCATGTATTATTTACATCCATTCATGCTGGAAACTTGGTGCAAACTGGGACTTTAAGTTGAGGATCGGTTCTCTGAGATCTAAAAAAGAAACTAGAATTACCGCGTCTCGCTCGTACGCCTCCACCAGCCGCTTTACGTTTAAGTAGCAGTTTATATCCACGTCTGTCCAGACTTATATAATGTATATACTGAAGACACTGAAGGAACTTAAATGTGGAACTTACCACTATATTGACCTGTAACTTTGAAGGAATTTAATAAAAAGTAATAAGTATATTTTTTGGTTAGTTTTCGCTACACATGTGAGATTCCATCGATTCCATCACAATGACAAAATATGGCTGCTTTTCACTGCATTGAATTCTGCCTCCTCATCTTCTCTCTCCTCCATCGACCTGGAAGTTGTTTCTCCTCCACCATCATGAAGGATGTTCCAGTTCCACCTGGAGGAGAACTGATACCAGCATCAGGTATCCATCCAATACTGTCCTCACATACTCGTACTCATAAAACTACTCCGATACCCCACACCCGATACCACGTCACGAAAAGTAGCCGTTTGATACAAATAAACATATAAAAGGTATTAATTAAATAATTATCATGTATAACACCATTTATAATAGTAATTCTGCAAGTCCATAATAATGTTGTGAAATTATTAGACTGAAATATATCACAGTAAACTGCAGCTTAATAAGGAACACACATTCAGTAAAGTAACTTACTACAAATAACCTAAAACTATGATGTGTACAGTAACCATGGTTACAGTTGTAGCAGGAAAGAGCATCAATGATTAGTTACATTTAGAAAGTGACCATCTAATGAAAATAAAATATGTTTTAAAAGTTACTGTAAGAACTTTAATGGAATTATGAAGTATTCGTATCAGTACACGGTATCAGCAAGTACCCAAATGTAAGTACTTGTACTTGTACTCTGGCTCAAAAAAGTGGTATTAGTGCATCCATATTAAGAACCATTTCAACTCCTGACAGTTTAGCTCCTTAATCCTCATCTCTCCTCATCTCCTCATCTTGTCTCCTCATCTCCTCATCTCCTCTCTCCTCATCTCTCCTCATCTTGTCTCCTCATCTCCTCATCTCCTCATCTCTCCTCATCTCTCCTCATCTCCTCATCTCCTCATCTCCTCCTCTCTCCTCCTCTCTCCTCATCTCTCCTCATCTCTTGTCCTCATCTCTCCTCATCTCCTCATCTCTCCTCATCTCCTCATCTCTCCTCATCTTGTCTTCTCATCTCCTCATCTTGTCTCCTCATCTCCTCATCTCTCCTCATCTCTCCTCATCTCCTCATCTCTCCTCATCTCTCCTCATCTCTCCTCATCTCCTCATCATCTTGTCTCCTCATCTCCTCATCATCTTGTCTCCTCATCTCCTCATCATCTTGTCTCCTCATCTCCTCATCATCTTGTCTCCTCCTCTCTCCTCATCTCCTCATCTCGTCTCTGCATCTCCTCATCTCTCCTCATCTTGTCTCCTCATCTCCTCATCTTGTCTCCTCATCTCCTCATCTCTCCTCATCTCTCCTCATCTCCTCCTCTCTCCTCATCTCTCCTCATCTCTCCTCATCTCCTCATCATCTTGTCTCCTCATCTCCTCATCATCTTGTCTCCTCCTCTCTCTCCTCATCTCTCCTCATCTCTCCTCATCTCCCCTCATCTCTCCTCATCTCCTGTCCTCATCTCCTCATCTCGTCTCCGCATCTCCTCATCTCTCCTCATCTTGTCTCCTCATCTCCTCATCTTGTCTCCTCATCTCCTGTCCTCATCTCCTCTCTCCTCATCTCCTCATCTCCTCATCTCTCCTCATCTCCTCATCATCTTGTCTCCTCATCTCCTCATCATCTTGCCTCCTCATCTCCTCATCATCTTGCCTCCTCATCTCCTCATCATCTTGTCTCCTCATCTCCTCATCTTCTCTCCTCATCTCCTCATCTTGTCCTGACCTACACATCAGATTCTACAGGCTTTCTAAATTATCTGTTTGATACATGAAAATCACAGAATAATGATGTAATTCTAATGTAAACAAGAATAATTATCTCAAATTTCCCATTCTGTTTAATGTCACAATCATGTAAAATTGCTTCTTAAACAGATTTCACAATCAGCAGACAGCAGATATGTGATTTTAGCAAAAACTAAACTGCTAATAAATCTTAAATTGTGATTGCACCCGAGTCTGTTTTGAAAGGTGGGACCCGGTCCAGTTTTTGGGGCCACACCAGGGTTTGACCCAGCAGGACGAACCAAACAGGTTGGGTGTGAGAGCACGCTAACACTGATGGTTTCCTCCTCTCGTTTCCTCTCCTCCTCTCCTCTCCAGATTTATGATCCTCTTTAAACTCTCCTCATGTTTGGATTTCCTCCTCACTCTCACGCTCATCACTTCATTTTTAGCATCCGCTCCGTTTTACACTCTGATGTCATGTCAAATATATTTAGCGGTATTGAAGTCAGCGAGGCTCCGGCAGCTCCTCTGTTTCCTGACATATTGTTCAGCGAGCTGCACTTTTCAGATAGTCATCAAGACATTTGGCCGGTGTTTCTGCCTAGCAACAAAAGTCTGTTCCAGGAAGTGAAAAACAAAACGTGAACTTCTCAGAGATTGTTCCAGAAGTTTTGCTGCAGCACTTCATTTTACTGCTGCAGTTCAGCTGCTCGGTGGGGAAATATCAGCTGCAGGTCTTTAAATGTCCTCAACACATACATGAGCAGGCAAATATTCAATGTTCATCATACAGATGAAGAAATGTTCAACAAGTCGACCCTCTAAAGGCTCCATATGTTTCGCTGATCATGGTTCATGATGTAAAAAGGCTAAATGTTAGTTTGAACTGGACTTTTTCAAATTGTTTCTCATTTTTCTCGTAGAATAATTTACTGATTATTTTGATGATTAACTGTGAAATCAGACCGAATATCAGAGAAATGCAGCAGGCTGTTAAAATGAACAAATGCAGTTTTATGTATAAAAGCAACATGACATTCGTTGATGTTGTTGCAGTGAATTTGTGAGTTTATATTAACAGTTTCTGCTGCATTTAGTTTCACCAGTTCTGACTAATCACATGTAGTTATTTGATCACTGAATTCAACTGTGTGATCGGTGCTGTTGTGGCTGTGATGTTCCCGTCTGTGTCGCTGCACACGTGACGTGACCATCGTGCAGAGCATGTGTGTGAATGTGAATTTAAAGAATTGGATATGTGACGTGGAGCAGAGAGTCACTTGTCAGGTCACGCTGAAAACCGCGCTGTTCTGGTCTCTGGCTGGTCGATCGGTGCATCAATACTTTTACGGTAAAGTCAATGAAACATTAAAGCTTTTGATTTTGACTTTTGATTTAAAACATAAAACTGGTCAAACGTTTCCTTTATCAGACTCATTCTTCGGCAATTATTTGAATACCAGCTTTAATTAAAAAAAAACCCTTTTATTTAATTATTATTATTTTTATTTCAACTTTAATTCAGACAAAATAGTCTAATATCTTTTATCTTAAAAACAATATAACCTTGAATTCTTAAATTATTTTTTTTAAAAAGTGAGAAAGAGACATTACAACCTTTTCCCGCCTGCAGTGAAAAAACTTTTCTGTCAACAGAAAGATAAAGAACTGAAAAAAGCAGAAGAGGAAAAGTTTCATTTTTATTGATATATTGATATTGATATAAATATATATAATTTTCCAGTTTAGCTAAATGGTTGAAAGAGATTTCCAGTTCCGTTTTTTTTTTTTTTTTTCACATTTCCTGTCTGATTTGTTCGGTCTGGCTGCCAAACAAAGCTCATTTGTTCATCTTAATCCCTGTTTCTGATTGGCTCCTGCTCATGTCACTCAAATAGTTTACAGCAGACTTTGTACAGCTGCTTTCCCTCCTGATCTGATTGCATTTTCTTTTAACTTGTGATTAAAAATGTGAATATTTTTTTCTCTTAGGTCACCGACTTTGTTTTTACCTTTATTTTGAAACGGCTCTGAGCCTTCACGCCTCAGCTGCACATCACATTTCATCATCTCACATCTTTTCTCAGCGGTTTTAGCTGCTAAATAAATAAACCTAGCCCTGACCCCATGTGACCCCCCTGACCCCCCCAGACCCTGAACAACCCGAGCTGGGCCCTCCTCTTCCTCCTCCTCCTCCTCCTCTGTGGGCCGGGGCCAAACCAAACACAGTGGGGCCGTCGTCTGGTTTTCATCGTCACACAGAACGCATCGAGTCTTTAACAGAGTGATAAACAGCAGCTGACTGTGAGGCATCTGAGATATTCTGCCTAACTGCACTGATGATAGATGGAGGAGGAGGAGGAGGAGGAGGAGGAGGAGGAGAGTTAGAGTTATATAAGAGAAAACTGATGATAAAAAGAGAGAAAAGGAACATTTGAAGAAATAAATAAAAGCTGCCTCGGTCCTGTGAGGTTTGGAAGTTCTGGATTAAGACACATTAAAGCATCAGTCATGATGAGATCAGATATTATATAAAACTATAATTGTCTCAGAGGCCATTTTTCTGCACTGAGTAACTTTACTTTGAATACTTTAAGCACATTTTCCACATACATTTACTGAAGTAGCATGTCCTTTTTTTAAGGTAAACATATTTTATTGGAATCATCACAAAACTGACATGAATTTTAAAATGTTGTCTTTTCCAATTCCCCAGAAAGACACTGTGTCACGCAGCCATGAAGCAGGTGGCGGCTTCCTCCTATAATAATCCTCCAGTGGATGAACAGAGAGTGAATGAAATTATATTTACTTGCTTTATGGGTATACTTTACATCACTGCTTTTCTCCTTTAATCTGTTATTTTTCAGCTTTACTGCAGAAAGACGTATCAACAACCAAGAATTACTGATGTAAATCCACCATGACAGAGTGGAGGGGTGACAGACATCATGTGTTAACTGGTTCAAACAGCACGTTGGAGTCATACACTTTACATTAAAGAAGTTGTGATCCTGTTGGTCGTCCTCTCCAGATATTTTCTCATTTAAAGTATTGGGATCAAATTTACAAAACATTTTTGACATGAGAAACAGTCCCCCCAGGAAGGTGCGATGTTGTAATTGTAATTAACGCAAATTCAACCAATCCCCATGAATTCTGCACAAGCCTGAAATCACTTCATCACTGCAACTTTTCTGCAAATTTGACGATTTATCGCAGCCCATCCCACAACTTCCACCAATCATAGCAAACAGCACGAATGTTATGTACATGCACGTCTCAATGAACTGACTCATCCGAATCATTGTTTTTTCTATTTATACACAATCATCATATTTTTGTCAGTTGCTGCAGATCCACAGCAGAAAGCGTCAGTTCAACCTCTGGAGCCAGTTTTCTTCCTTTCATCAGGGCGAATCTGCAATTAGAGTCAGCAGCCGAGCCAAGATCAACCTGCTGCCATCCTGCCTCAGGTGTGTCTGAGGTGGGAAATGACGAAGTAGTGGCTCAGGATGAAAGAGGAAGTGCTTTGATACAACAGGATCTCTGACAGCAGATTATTAGCAGAGCCGTCACGGCTGATCCAACACCAACACCGCAGGGTGAGCAGGTTATCTCTGCCTCTTGACTGTAATGATTCATTTACAGCCATACAATGTGATTTAAGTTCCCACTATCAGTGAGGTGAGATGAACCACGAATAAATCAGAAACACTGAGACGTTGAAGTTCAGTTAAGGTCTTTTTGAGGTGACATATTATCATTTATTATAGACTGGAAATTCAAACAGTTTATCAGCATTATAAGAATTCACTTAAATCCTTTAATATCACCTTCAAATCTGGAGACAGTTGAAGATACTTTAAGGTTTTAGTTACTCTGATCATGTGGCTCAAGCACTCAGCCTCAGTGTTACAGCGAGGAGTCGATCAAAAGAAAGTCTGGGTTTGTTGAAGATTATCTTGATGTTGTACGTCTTCCTCTCTGCAGTGAGTCAAAGTCCCTGAAAGCCTTTAACCAAGACGTCCTCATACCTTAATGACAGAAGAGTTTGTTTGCCGATAACGTCCAACACGACATGATGGTTGGGGTGGGGTGGCCATATTTTCAAACCCCCAAACTGGACCACTTAAGTAGACTGCATGTTCATGCACATGTGTGCACTTATGAACGCACCACAGGAGTTCAGGATGGGGGACAATTATTTCAGTGCTTCATGTACTTACAGAGCACGTCTTGTAAGACGCCAAGAACAAAGTTTTTTTCATTGCCAGGTACTTGACAATTCACTTAAATACACTGATACAACTGAAGCGTGCACATGCACTTCAGTACCTAAACAAATAGCACCACACCTCCAGATGAAGAGAACCAGCAACTACAGTGCCAGACCTTGTTCTTGTGAAACGTTCACAGTTTGGTTGGGTTTAGATCATGATTTGGCTTTAAATAAATATGTTACAATAAGTAAAAAGCACAAAAAAAAATCAAGTAAGTGGTTTCACATGGGACACGGACAGCCGTCTCCTAGGTGACCTGCCCATCCATCCACCCGTCTCTTCCCTACGCTGACTGTGTCAGCTGACTTCCCTCTTTTGCTCCTTTGCTGACGAAAAACTGTCACTCAAAGAAGAAGAGAAACACCAGAAATTGAGCAGCAGCAGAAGAAGAAGATGGTGTGATATGTGATGGTGTTATCTAGCATGAAAACGTTGGTGCTCATCTGCGGGACACACACAGCTAACGTGACTTCATACATATAATATGAAGTGATGAAAATCAGTGGATTTTGTCAAAAATGCTGGTGCTGGCTGGCAGCTTAAAAAAAACACTGGTGGGGGAAGAGCTAAAGTCTCAAAGCTTCCACTTTGTGCAAACTTCTGAACAGCACCTTCTCCTTTTTTTTACTGTAAATAAATGATTTATGACAGCTCTGCCTCACAGGGCCATGATTAAACATGAAATCCACAGTGTTGAGTCTCTCAGTGAAATTATTCCTGCCTCGAAATCAAAGTAAAGGAAAGAAGTTAAGATGTTTCACACCCTGCACACCCACACGTCTAAATCACTCGATAAATTACACAATAAATCACACAACATTTACTGCCGTCTGTCTTCTGTATAATTGACGGTGAGTATCGAGCTGTAATTACACACCTGAGTGCCAAAGATTAACAGATGCCTCAGACGTGTTTGATTTATGGCTCTGAGCGAGGTGGCGGTGCTGTAATCATGTGTGTTTCTTCATGAAAGAGCTCAAATCGACCCTGAAGACAAAACGACTGAGATCGACCAGCGGCTTCGTCTTCTCAACATTAATCTGAACGCTGCTGATTTCAACCTCTAGGTGGCAGCAGAGTGTGAGCAGCTCAATCTACATCTGACAGTTAATACAGCAGAGTGACACTTGTGGAGGAATTTAGCAATTCACCCTTCGATAAGCCCCGCCCTCCATAGTTACTGTTGCTAAGCCTGCCAAACTGTCCATCCTCGCTCTGCATGTATTCAGTTTACAGTGATAACAGCAGCAGATTTAACATGTAAACTGAGAGTAACTGCTGAAACAGGAGCTCTGTGATTCTTTAGAGAAGGAAACTAAAGCAGATTCTCATTTCTAGCTGACGACGGTGGATTTTCTAAAATAAAGACTCATAAGCAGATTTCATGAGTGTAGCTGACTGATGTAAGCTAATGCTAATGCTAATGCTAACGTGACTTGAGTCAGCGGAGAGTCTCCAGCTGATGTTTTAATGTTTCCATCTGACACGTTTTAAAACAAGAACCCTGTGAAAGTGTTTATGAAAAGTTAGCTAACAGATGTGTACATGATATAACATTAATGCTAACAGACTGAGAGTAAGCTAACATTAGTTAGCCAGACATGCTAACGTTTGGAGCTTATGTTAGAGCAGATGAAGACAGAGTTTAATCCACTAACCACATATGTGCTCTTGTGTTTTATGACAAAAAAGATGCCACTCGCCGAGCGACGCTCTTCTCAGAGCCTCCTCCATACCTTCAACATGGAGAGAGACCTAGTTACGGTTGCTAAGCTATGACTGGACAGTTGCTGTTTGGAGGTGGAGCTTAGCGAAGGGTCAACTGGTGATATATGACTGATGATATGATTTATGACCCCCTATTCAAAACTGCTTCAAAATGATTTTTAATCATTTTATTGTCACTGATATTGTTATTATCAGATACTGTCTTTTCTTTTAGCCTGTACGTGAACTCGTTACTTTGCTGTGTTCAATCAGTTTTCCCTGAATAAACTTTGGTCAGATCACTGAGACACATCATCATAATTTGCTGCTGCTGAGAGTTAAAGCTTCAGAAATAACTGTCACATCAGGTTTGAGTCGTATGTAAACATTAAAATCTTGAGACGTTTGATAAATTCAGGCTCATAACAGATGTTTGGAGGTGTGTGTGGTCCTGTGCTTCTATATTTGTCGAGCAGTCAGAAATGCAGACGATCGTCACAACTTCAAAGAGCCGTCTGAGGCTCCAAAGCTGGTGTCAGGTTTAAGGTTAGACTCAGGTTTAGGTTGAGGTGAGAGTCTGAGGAATGAATTATGTCAGTGAGGATATCTGTTTGTGTGACATCACGCAGCAGGCATGTGACCCCTGGTTGGCTCTGAGAGGCCAAAGGTCAGATCCTTAATCACATCAAGGAAGGAGAAGATGAGAGAACTCACGCAGAGAAAAGAGAGAAACACAAATCATAAAGAAAAATAAACATCAAGAACAGAAGAAAATAGAAAAAAAATAGAATAAAAGAAAACAAAGAAAGGAGGGTGATGAAGAGGAAAGAAAGTAAAATAGAAACAAACTAGAGCCCCTCCCATCTATACATGAGAGTGTGACATCACCGATCACAGGTCATCAATCAGCAGTCTGACTCAGCCACTGTTGGCCCAGTGCACCATGGGAAAACAGCCCTGATGATGGTGATGAGAGACTGCCTGACTTTTCCTGTCCCACTAGTAGTTGTGAGTTCAGTCCATTAGTCCACTAGTTGTTACACATTTATGACGCTAATTTCATTATTTTAAATATAATTTTGGGACATGAATGTGTTGGAACAACCACCAAGGAACACTGTGTTCATTTATGTCATCTAGTTGTTGTTGTTGTTGTTGTTGTTGTTGTTGTTGCTCTTTTTGAAGGTCTCATCTCTGAATGAACTATATTTTCACTCAGCTTTGTTACAGTCTGAGATAAAGATCATCATCAAGTTTCATGCAAACTTTATAACATCATAACTGTGACTGGATGAAAAACCTTGAGGCTGTCAGTCGTCTGCAGCGGCTGCCGGTTCGACTCCCGCCTGCATGTCATTCCCTCTCTCTCTACAACCCTTTCCTGTCATGTCCTCAGCTGTCTCTATCAAAATAAAGGCAAAAAGCCCCTAAAAAAATAATCTAAAAAATTGTCAGTTGAACAAAAAGAGAAGTCAGGTCAGACAGTCCAGTAGTCTCTCTCACAAAAACACAGTTTTCTCCATTTTTGGTCTGAAAAGTGGATTTTTTGATGCAACCAACCAACATTCAAGTGCTTATAAAAAAAGAATGAATGAAGCTTGAACAAAATGTTTTTTTGTGTCTGAAACTAGAAGATCCATTCTTTCTTTTGATATGTGAACATCTTCATAGAACTGAAGCGGAGCTGGCTGGCAACTTTATTAAAAAACACTGGCAGGGAAAGAGTTAAATAGGTGTTTCAGCTAATATAAAAAAGTATTTCTGATTTCTCATGTAAATATTCTTCCTGTGCATTTTTTTCTGTTGGTTTTATTCTGTGATGCTCTCTGACTGATGAAGAAAAAACACGTTCAACTTGAAGAATCTCAGTTGACTGATGATTTAAATCGACTATCAGGGGGCAGCACTGGTTGTTAATACACTACACATGGCTTCACTCCCTACTGTAACACACACACACACACACACACACACACACACACACACAGTACCAGATGTGTAGACATAACAAGCCCAGAGTGGCTACATCATCCAGCATAGCTCCAACATGACACCACTCAGCACTGTGTGTGTGTGTGTGTGTGTGTGTGTGTGTGTGTGTGTGTGTGTGTGTGTGTGTGTATGTGTGTGTGTTCTTATTTTCTCTCCTTTCTGGGACAAAGACAGCGAGAGAGAAACAAGGTCAGATGTTTGAATCAAACTCTGAACGACCTGCAGAGACGCAGAGCAGAGGACGAGGACGTCTGAGGGGATTTCTGTACCTTCACCTCGTTAAGAATTAATTAACTCCATTAACTAAAACCTAATTAACTGCCTGCAGAGAGAGAGAAAGAGAGAGAGAGAGAGAGAGAGAGAGATGGAGAGAGAGACAGATCCTTACACTCTGTCTGTCTCACTCGCCCTCTCTCTCCCTCTCATACAATATTTCCCATGAGAACCAGGGGCAGGAAGCCTGGATGGAATGAAAACTGTGTTTGACTGTTAGTGTGTGTGTGTGTGTGTGTGTGTGTGTGTGTGTGTGTGTGTGTGTGTGTGTGTGTGTGTGTGTGTGTGTTCATGACATTGTTCGCCTGTGTGTGTTGGAGCAAACACAAAGAAAGTGAAGTGTGAAAACAGGACTCTCAGCAGGGTGGAGGGTTGTGTGTGTGTGTGTGTGTGTGTGTCATATTTTAACAGCTTCCTTCCCAGGCTCTCAAAGAAACCCTCCCCTTGTTTCCTCTCTCTCTCTTTGTCTTTTCCTCGAACGTCTTCAGGGCTTTTAAAATCAGGGAGCGCTTGATTTCCACAGCCTCCTGTCTCTGGTGGGTGGGCTTCACCTCTGATTGGCTGTTGCAGACCTGACTGATTTTCAACTGGTTGATTACCTCCCATGTTTATGTTTGAATGTAGATTTTTTTTTTTTCGTGAGCTGCCTTCAGCATCTTGGACATCAGTCAGTGACTGAAGCACATGAGACTGAATGTTCCTTTATTTTATTTGGATCATTGGTTCAATGACAATAACTCACTTCCTGTTTCTAAATAACCCTAATGCTCAGCTGAACCCTGGCCAACTGACCAACCACAGCTTAGCTTTGGTCACAGTTAGCTTGTTGCTAACAGTTAGCTTGCCTTGCATCACTCTTGGCAAATAGAAAATAATCAATAGTTTAATACTTTTGTTTTGTACCATTACATCAGATATTGTTGCTTAAATCAACATACAGAAGTTAAAGAAAACTAGTCAACTTCGACATCACTGCAAAATTAAAATAGTTGAGATAACTTAAAAATAAAAAAAAAGTTTTACAACTATTTATCTTTTGTTGACATCATTTAAGAAACAGTGCCTGTGGAGAAGAACCTCATAGAACCACACTGCAAATAACCCACTGTCGCTCTGAAGGACGGAGATCTGATCTCAATAAGGAAAACAAGAATGATTATAAATGACACCAGGTGTAAACTCAAAGGGAAGACTGGATTGTTTATTATCCAGATGTTGTGTCTGAATACAGATCCTGTTTAATCCCAGTCTTAAACGGGTTATGGGACGTCTTGTTCACACATTAAACACAGCGTACAGTAACACATCCACTCAGCCTTTAACATCACATGTGAGCAGCAGTGAAATCATTTTACACGTCCTCCACAGGCACATCTCACGCCGTGGACTCTGCCATCTCTGAGCTGACCTGCAGAATCTGTAAAAACAACCATAATGCACTGCAGCGGAGCAGAGAGCTGGGCGGTTTGGCTTCATGTGAACATACCAGCAGGGACGGCTGCTCGCTCAAACTAGCGTGACACAGAAACAGGCACTGTGTTTCTGAGGCATTCCTGCTCTGTAAAACCTGAAGAATCTGGTTCGGTCATATGAGCTCAACAGCTGCTGCAGCTTTCATCCCCCCAAAAAACACCAACCCAGCACTTTTTTTTTTATCGTGGAATCGTCCCGCTGGGAATCAAACCCGCGGTCCTGGCAGCGTCAGTGCCTCGCTCAGTTCATCTGAATGTTTCCACTACAGCTTATCTCTCTGTCTGTCTGTCTGCATGAGCCTAAATGTGTTACCCACAAGATATTTTCCAGACTCAAATACACCAAAAATCTTCTGCAGGATTTTCTCGTTTCAACAGATGAGCTGGAGTTTTTCATTCTGCTAATGCTCCGCGTCAAATCCTGCATGTCCTGTTCACACCAAGCAGCCGCCACCATGACTGAACCTCAGAATCACTGACGTCCATCACAAACCGTTGATTCAACGTCTTCTGATTTACGTTTTGGAGGCATTTCAGGACAGACCCAGAGTGTACGTTCAACACCCATCGGTGTTCTACATGACATCCTGCACAGTTCAGAGGTAACGTTAGCAAAACACAGCACGAACGAACGAGACAACTGACACACAACCGCCATAAGACTTCACAAAACCCTCAGTCAGCTCTGATCAGTCTGTTTCATTTCAATGTCCTGAGTCCAAACAAAGGACAGTGATGAATTTCCTGGTACTGATGCTGCAGCTTAGAGGGCTTTTTTCAGTTCAGTGTATCAAATATCATTTTTTCATAACTTGTGACTGCCAGTTAGTTATTCATGTTGCGTTGAGTCGCAGTGGCAGCAGGCTAAGCAAGGCCATTCAGACCTCCCTCTAATCAACATTTTCCAGTTTCCTCCTGGGAGATCCCGAGGTGTTCCCGAGCCAGATGACATGTGTAATCCCTCCAGCGTGTTCTGGATCTACCCCGGTGTCTCCATCCAGTTGGACGTGCTGAGAAAACCAGAAAAGGAAGGCGCCCAGGAGGATGTTTTCAAGCAAAGGAGCAGTGGATCTACTCTGAACTCCCTCCACATGTCAGTTAGGAAGCAAACATCAGACTGTTTCAGTTTTACACCAATGAAGACGTCCTAAACTGCTCTGTGCGTCAGTGACGTGTCACCTGGTTCTATTTTTGCAGTTTTTCACACTTGAAGAAGAGGGACTTATTTTACATCCTTTTTTATCCACAGAACAGTTTTTATTAGGATATCCTCAAAAAGGAGGAGGTTTGGAAGGGAAAAGAGGAGCTGTTGGGAGATACAACTACGTTTCCCTGAATCATATTGAAACAAAGATGACTGAAAGAGTTTTGCACACTGTTTTCTTTGGATAAAATCAATAATGACGTCCTTAACATTCCAGTTTCCCCTCCAGTCAGCAGTCAACAGGGACAACGAGAGACTAATTATGAGGTTGAGAAGAGGCGCATCTTTTATGGTCCACAGAACAGCTTTTAAAAGGATATCCTCAAAAAGAGTGAGGTTTGGAAGGAAAAGGGGAGCTGTTGGGAATTACAAAATAATGCTGACCAATTCTGAAAAGAAGAAAAGTCTGACACCCTCTGACATCTAAAGACAATTTGTCAGAGTCACAGAGTTTTAAGTCACAGACTCAAAGACTGCGGATATTACAGGGTCAATATTTACAAGACTCCAGCTGGATTCTTTTGTCCCCACGCTTGTTTGATTTGCAAAAATGTCTGTTTATTTCCCAATATATTAATTCTCAGTTTTCAGTTTCCTTGGATGATGTATTGTTCACATACAAAGAAAGTTTCAGAAAGTTTCACTATGACTGGTCCACCTGTCCTGCAGTGAGCGGCGTCCTCTTGTCACAGGAGAGGGAAACGTCACTAAACGTCACTGTTTGCATGAGCCAAGACTTCTGATAATATTTAACATGTTTCATTTTTTAGGATTGTCAAGACGGGACAAAGACTGACTAATGATAGAGTTTTAGGACCAGCTCACACCAAATGATTGGGATGATATGAGCGCACCTTGACACAGGACAGCGCAAGACTCTCATGATTTTACTCCAATATTGATATTTTTTCTGGGACAGTGAGATCAATTCAAGAGTGTTAGGTGTGAGGCTAGATTACATACATTTTCCCCCAATTATATTCTAACAAAGCTTAAAGATAATTACGTTATGAATAAATAACTTTGACATTTAATGTTTGCAGAGTGAGAAATCACAAGTGACGTCTATGTGACGTCTCATAGTAAATCTGGACATTTTTTCACCCTCCATCCTAGAGTTTGTTTGCTCGCTGTATGTCAAAAAGCTGTGTAAGCAAACGTCGTCTTCCAGCTCAGCTCCATCACTGCTGACGCTGCACCAGTGGCACAACTCAGAGAACTACAAACACAAGTGAAGCATCTGACACACTCCTGAAAATATATATAACCCTTTTTCTGAATCAAATTGTGATACAGAGAATGAAACTAAACCATGAAATCAAAAGAAAATGTTCTGCAGGAGCTCTGCAGGAACGTAGGATGCACATAACCTGGTAAACTGACAATAATAAGTGAATCTTCTGTCAGATGTCTGCCAATGTAAAGTTAAGCTCATTATCCTGAAAACAAAGGACCACTGCTCTGAAAATAGCCTCATTGCTGCCAAATTCCATTCAGATTTTGCTCAATTTAACAGTTAGAAACAAACTACTCCTTCTACAAGATTATTAATGATTTTTCTGACTCATAAATAGACACTGACTCATTCTGCAAACATTCTGCATGAATTTGAACTCAGTTATTCTGGTCCAGAAGAGAAATTGACATGAATGCTCGAGCACAAATGAGCTAGCAGCCATTAACTTTTCTTTTGTGGGGATTTTAGCCATTTTGACGCCGCAGCTCTCCTTCTCACACACAAATGTTCCACCAAAACAAGTGTTTTTTTCTCCCTATGGCAGAATGATCATGTGTGCAACCAGACTTTTCTTCTCCAGTGCTGACACAGCGTGTGGAGAAAGGTCCGTCTATGAAAGATTAGTGAACCACAAAGCAGGTGAGTTACCTGTTGAACTCGTAGATGTCCTCTATGTTGCAGAACAGAGCGCTGACCTGCTCCGGTTTCAGAGGCAGAGTGCCGCAGTCGATGATACAGCCCAGATAATCCTGCAGACACACAGAGAGACAGAGAGGCACGATGTCATGAGTGACATGAGACGCTAAAATTTGTGAGACATGATTTTTAACTTTTTTTAAATCGATACATTCTTTGAAACTAAACATATAAATTCATGCTTGGTCACAAAGAAAAAGGTCTAAACTTGTGTTTCTGCACAGACAGAAGTGATGTGACCTGAGAGAAAATGAAGTTTGACAGTTAACCTCCCACACAGCAGGTCAGTTCAGTGGTATCAGTTACCATGGTTACTGAGCAGATCAGTTCAGTGGTATCAGTTACCATGGTTACTGAGCAGGGATTCCTTTAAGCCACAGTCACTGAACTGAATTCTGACTTATCAAAATAAACTTTTCCTTTGACCACACTGACGTAGTAACACTCTACAGATAAAGGACAAAGTTTCTTCACATTAATTAAAGTTTTGTCTTTATGACTTTATATTCTTTTCTGAAGGCTCTGATGTGCCATGAAGGCCTATTAACACGTCTGCATTCTGTCTGCAGTTTTAACTTCTGCAACAAACTTCAGACGCAGCATCCGGCCTCTCTTAACATACCAGAACGTTCATAGAATCAAACCTGTCAGATCGAAGGTGTGAACAGGAAACCACCTGAGCCATCAGCGACGCCGGGCTCAGGCTGGCATCAGACAGGAAGTCAAACAGGAAACAACAAAGAAGAAAAACAGGAAGTTAATGAAGAGCGGAGAAACTAACTGTGATGATCAGAGTCTCGTGACGGTGACTGACAGAGGCTGTATGAGCAGATGTTAGCTCCATGTCTGTCCAGACTAACATAATGTTTACAGTGAGGACTCTGAAGGAATTCAGTAAAAGGTAATAAGTGTATTTTCAGGCTAAATCATTGTATTGACATGTTTGATTCCAGTGAAGAATTTCCAGGTAGAAACATGTTATCCTCACTAACTATTTTTACAGAGAAGGACAGAGGACAAGAGCTTCTTCACATGGTGCAATGACAGTCACCTTATCGACAAACACCCTCAATGTTGAATGAGGTGGAAAATCACTTCAGTTTCTGTGCAAACACACCAAGTGACCCTGTCACAGTTCTACAGGCCCAGTTTCCCTCCTCTCACTCTGCCTTGGTAAATTTCCACTCTACCTGCCAGCCACTCCCACCTCATCAGCCCAACTCTACCCACCTGCAAGCTCAGCTGCAGCTCATCCCCAGTCAGCCCAGTATAAAACCTCTCCAGCACTCTCACTCCTTGCCAGACCGTTCTTCTGTATTCCCTGAAAGACTCTCCAGCCTTTTTTCCTGGATTGTTTTCCCGATTGCCTACCCTGTCCATCTGACTCTCCTGCCTTGCCCGGTTCCCGGATGTTCACCTCAGACTTCTGTCCCTGACCGTGAGATCTGTCTCTATGTTCCTGGTTTCTGCCTGCCTGTCCCTGTGGCTGCTTGGTGTGTCCTTCTGTAATCGCAGTTTCTTCTGGTCCCGACTACCATCTGCTCATCTCTAGTTGGTTCTGCCGCTTCTTCAGCCTGCCCTCCTGGTTCTGGATTCCACTATTCATCAACCTTGTCTCCAACCAGCTCCTCTCAGGTACCGACACCTGTTTTTGTATTGAACTGTCCGGTTCTGAGGACTCACGATCCTGTCTTCGTTCCTGCTTCCGGGTGTGGCTCAATATTCCCTGAGCCTTCCCTCGAGAGACTGTATGGGGGCTCTGAGCCTAAAGGATTAACGGTTCCCTGTGTTTCTGCGGCCGCATAAGTTCCTGCTTTTCCTTTTTAAAATGAAGGTCATTACCAACCGTCCCAGATTTTCAGTGTGCTGGTTTTGGGTCCTAAGAACACCCGTAACAAGCACCAAACTTTGGTTAATTCTAGTAATGATAACAGAAGTATCAAAAAACCTGACATTTCGGTGTAGTGCACAACACTATCTGGAACCACCTTAACTGTCTTCTTCCAACACAAAGGAGCAGTGGGTCAGTTCTCCCACCTCCCTGGACGTGTGCACAGACAGCTGCAGACACCATGGATGCCTATAACTTGTGTTAATACTGTTTACTGGAGTTCGATTGGAGGACGCGTTCCACACATGCACGGCTGATCAGAGCCTTTAGGGCAAGGCCGTGCAGTCACAACAAATTGGGGTACATGGATGTTGTCATGATGTTTTCATGTGTTTAGTTGCATTTTTTGTTTCGATGATGAGGTGAAACTCAAACACCTGATGGCACCGCTGTCAGACACAGACCATCAGACGGTCTTGTGCTTTTAGTTTGAGCAAATCCCTGTTTCCTCAGGATAATTACATGAAGCTCAGTCATGTCATGAATTTAGTATCTCAGTGTTAATAATTACAGTGGTCTCTTTTACTGCTGCTAATAAACAGAAACATGGTCTGATGTTGCAGCTTTATAATATTTCAACCTCTAATCTCTGTACACACAAACACTGCACAGAACGCTGTTTGTGTAGTCTGTCAGTGGTGCTGTAATGGAAATTTTAACAAACTAAAATCCATCATCCAATCATGTCACAGGCCGCATGAGGTCATTTCCTGTAGTAGCCAGTAATTAGATTACACTGGAGTGAAGGGCGAGAGACATGGGGACAGAGAGGGTGAGGGATGAGATAATGGAGACGGAGACAGTTTTTAGTCCAGAAACCACAAAGAAACTTTCACATCATCATCATCACGGTTTTATTAGTAACACGTCAGACAGACCGAAGCAAACAGAAGCCTCTGAGACGAACAGAAAATCTGCCAGAGACATGCAGACAATTTGGACGAAAAGAGACAGAAATTCGTCCAAGAAGAACGAGAAAATTTGGTGAAAGAGAAAATAATCTGTGAGAGGCTGAGGTCAGCTCACCAGCTTCAGTCCAACTTCACATCCAAGACGTCTACTGGGACATCAAGTTCAGTTAAAGAACAAAAGATGGTGGGTCATTCTCTTCACACTGATGTTTGTTCAAGTCTTCATTTTTCTGATCAGTTTGGTTTTCATTAGTTATTTGATGATGTCATGATTGACAGCTGAGATTTGCTCGCCATTGACTTGGCCAGCTGCATGGGTGGGACCTTGATATGTTGGCTCCACCCCCGATCATTACTGCACAGACCTCTGGCTCCAAATGACGTCACCAGACGTCATCGAGATGACGAGATATTTTATTTATTACAGAGAAGGTTTCTCATCAGATTTGTTTTCTACACAGTTCAACTGCAAGAAAAAATCTTCTCTCCCATTTTGTCTTTCATCATTTCATTTTACTAAATTTGATACAAGAACTTGTGTGTGTGTGTGTGTGTGTGTGTGTGTGTGTGTGTGTGTATAATGAGGCAGATAATGAGACCACATTCATCACCTTTTAAAGGCAACAGGAAACACACACACACACACACTGTAGGGTATGGATGGAGGGAAACTGAAGAAACAGAGATGAGTAAAAGATGAGAGTTCAACAGGAAGAAGAAGAAGAAGGAGGAATGAGGAATGAGTCAGAGAGGTGTAACGGTCTGTTCAGGAAAAGAAAGAAGGAGAGACGCCAAGAAGAATGAAACAACAATGGATCAGAGAAAGAAAAGAAAGGAGGAGGAGAGACAGGGTCACAGAGAGACGGGGGGGGGGGGGCTCAAAATTTAAATGTACGTTTGAAGTCATGCTTTATTTATATCCTTAGTGCTTCAAACTTTATCATTAAAATATGTCATTTGTTTTCATCAATGAGTATGACATCATCAGTCAGTCACATCAGACACCAGTGTGGACAAGGTTTGGTTTAGGTACAGGAGAGTCAAAGTCACAGTCTGGGCTGTGACAGTACGGACTTTTTCTTACCACGGTGACAAAGCAACATATTCCCACAGGATGGCGTTTTACCTGGATTACCTTAATAATTATATTTTACTGAACTTTATTGAAGTGTGGTGTCGTTAGTGTAGCTCCTTTAAGGAACAGGACAGTATGTGAGTGTGTGCTGTGAGCAGCAGGTGATGATGATGATGATGATGATGATGATGATGATGATGATGATAATGATGATGATAATGATGATGATTTGACTTAATAAACACTGCAGAATAAATACATAATCAATATATCACTATGGCAGCTGCTCTGATGAACTCAGGAGAAGCGACAATGATTGGTCAAAATTTGTGAAAATAAGTTTGGACAAAATTGTGTTTTATAATATTGTAAGGTTATGCAGAATTCATAATGATTGGTTGAATTTGTGTGAACTCTTGTGATCCTTCTTACTTTTCCTTTCCTTTGTTTTTTGTTGTTGGGTTTGTTTTTGTTTGTTTGTTTGTTTCGGTCTTGATTACTAAAGAGGTTTGTCATTGTTAATGACATTTATCAACGCTCTGTGCACTTACATTTCTTTATACTTTGTCATTTTGTGCTGGTTTTGAGTTTGAGCTCCAAAAATAACCCCTCCAGCTGAACTTCTTCATTCATACTTTTGGTGAGGTTAGATAGAACACTGACAAACAGAGAGTAGTTTTGTTCTCCCTGCAACAAGTTGCCTTTGATTTTCTAAAAATATTGCAACATACACTACCGAACACCCCAATTTTTTTATTGACATTCAAGCAGTTCAAGTCCAATAAATAGCTTGAAATG
>CM034594.1:7993902-8008902 GCA_020091685.1 Lutjanus erythropterus
TCCATCAGGCCTCCTGACCTCGCCTCATAAATGTGTTACTTTTCTTTTATCATTGTATTTTATTGTGGTTTTAAATGTGTGCAAGTTAAAAATAAATTAATAAAAACACACAGCGAAACATGTCAAAGATTCGAAAAACCAGAGTCAGTGCTGAAAAAGTTTATCTGTGGTGCAATAGTGGGCGGAGGGGTGTGTGTGTGTGTGTGTGTGTGTGTGTGTGTGTTGGGGGAGGAGCTAGATGTAGACTAGATTTACTGGCCAGGTGTGAATGCCTCTGGGCTACCTGCTGCTGGCCTCCACACACACACACACACACACACACACACACACACACACACACACACACACACAGCTGTGTAGTGTTCTATTTATGTGGGTGCACCACAGCAGCATCCTGATTGGCTGACAGGTATATTTAATGAGGGCCAATACCTCAAAATAAATAAGAAAGCCATGGTTTGGTTACACACACACACACACACACACACACACACACACACACACACACACACACACACACACACAGGCTTTCAATTGCTGACATGTTGGTAATGAGTTGAAGTGTGTGAACGTCCAGAGTTCCTGTTAGATTCATGTTAAAGTCCCCCTCTGGTGTATTTTGGAATTTTTATGATACATCTTAATTTTCTGAGTCATTACATTAAAATTAAACACACTGTTCACCAAATATGGCCGACAGTAGAGGCTGAAGTCATACATCATCCTTGTGCAGGCGCTCTGTCACGCCTTATTGTTAACCCTTTAGCCACTCCCTCTCCAGTAACATCAATCAGACAGGGTTTCTTTTCATGAGTCAGCCTGCTCTCACTCTGATTGGTCAGTGCTCGATACCTTCGTTGGTTTGGGTCATCTGGGTTTGGTAGGTTCTGGGTATGTTTAGGCATGAGGACTGAGATGAGGTCAGGTTAGGGTAAGAACATTAGGGTGAGCCAATCAGAGGCAGATTAGGGTGGGTCAGGCCTTTGCCATCCTGGGAAAAAACATTATTGCAAAGTGAAACAGACACTTGGAGCCAAAATGTGTTTTGTGATTTTGAGCTGATGCAGAGGACTCCAGAGCCTCATGAGTGGAAAAAAAAAAAACTGTACAGAAATAAATAATAATTATTTTAATTTTAATTTATCAGTGTTGTAGAATGATGACAAAGTTGAGAGGACTCAAATTTTTGCTACTAATCTTTTTTTGGACATGTGTAAAACTGTAGGTGTTTCAACCTAAACATAAAAAGTTCTGTGGGACTTTTCCTTTAGTGGTTAGTTGTTATTAAAGGGCTAATCACACCGTCACTCTCTGAGGAAGAACACTGACATAAAAGAGTCAGACAGCACTGTTTCAGTACTCGTCAGGTTCTTACCTCCACGATGCTCTTCAGATCTCTGACGTAGGCTTGTTCTGTCTCTACGATCTCCAGCACGACGCGCTCCAGCCGCGACAGCTGTCTGGGTGTGGCCGCTGCCGCAGCCGACGGATTGGCTGCGTGTCCATCAGGGGGGTGACCTCCACCTGTCACCTTGGCGACACAGCCTCCTCTTCCCGGCGTGATGAGGGGAGTGAGGTCTAGGCTGATGTCGGAGCCGTTCCTCTTCGGTGTGGAGGATGATGATGATGATGATGAAGAGGCGTTGTATGTCAGCACGGCACCATACGGCAGAGAGGAAGATGAAGAGGAGGAGGAAGAGGAAGAGGAGGAGGAATGGGAAGCCTCCTGTAGGGAGACGGAGGAGGCGGAGGAGGAGAGGGACAGGGAAGCGGGACGTTCGCCATCCGAGCAGACGGTGTTGACGGAGGTGCAGGAGGAGGACGAGGCTCCTCGATCGCTGGACGACATCATCCTACCCACAATCCCACTCAGAGATGAGACTGAGGAGGGACGCTTGGCGGCTGTGGAGACACAGAGAGGAAAAAAAAGGTTGTCCATCATCCAATAATATTTCCTTCGCATTCTGATACCTGAACTTTGCACATCTGCATCTGCATCATTAAGTACTGATCTGACATCAGTGTGTAAAAACCCCAAACACTCGCATCCACCTCACTAAAGAAAGACAAGACAAAAATTCAAAGACACATATTTTCATTCTAGTCACAGAGATTATGTACAATACAGACATGATGAACTGAAGGTACTGATGGTGTCGACCTGAGCTCCACTAAAACACCAGAAACTCCACTAATCCACAGTCTACGTCACACAGACCCTCACATACTCATCAACACATTTAAATGTTGTCGTACGGGTCGATGACACAGTCAAAATTAAAACTACATTCAACAAATAAATACATGGAGTACTGACAGAGTTGAGCTCATCCCAAAAAAACTCCTCATCTGCTTGTTTTGGATTTATTAATAATAATGAAAGTCAAAAAGGAAAATTGTGCAGCTGAAAATTTGCCAGATTAACACAATAAATCTGTGAAACACCTGCTGGTAAAAAGTCTGCATAAACTCAGTGATGAAACAAGTTCTTACAGAAACACAAAATATAAAATCAAATCATCACAACAAACATGTTGTTATTGATAAAGTGGCCCGGTGGTTCTGCTCCAGATCCTGAGAACAACAAACACTGCTGGTTCTTTAACAGCTCACAGACCGACGAGGACACCATGACATGCAGATCTGATTACAGTAGATTTTACTCATTATACAAACAATACATTTTCACTAAACAATCAGCTCTGCACAAACATAACAAACATTGTTATTGGAAGCCTTCTGGTTCCTGATCTGACCAATCACAGGCTTTATTTCAAAGTGTTTACATCTCATTCATCTAAAATACTTGTTCTGTGGTTTCATATTACATTAATAAAATCTCTCAAACACAGTGTTATGTTGGAGGCCTAATTTACCAGTTGAGTCACAGACAGTTGGTCCAAGCTGTGCCGAGGTGTCGAGTAACACAGAACATAAAGCAGGACGGTCCGCTGAGATCAGACCGCCGGGTTTCTCCTCATGTTACAGTTACAACAGAAATAAACAAGTTTACTGATTTTACAGTTCAAATCACCTGCCAGATGTGACTGACAGCTGCATGAACATCACTGCTGTTGTTAGTGCAACCAGGCTTAGGGAGTAACAGATTACATGTAATGAGATTACATAATTAGGATACTAAAAAACTGTAACTGTGTTCCATTACATTTACAAAACAATAAGACAGAATCAGATGACAGTTACATGACCAAACACTAACTTTCACTACACAGACTGAATACAGCAGGTCATGTTAGCTAACAGACAAAGTGCTGACATTAGAGGTAATCCAAAGGTAGCAGAAAGTTATCAAGTTACATTACTTTACTAATGTGGTACTTGGCTTATGTTACTGACTATAACAGGTAATCAGTAACTGTATCAGAATACATTTTTACAGTAACCCTCCTGACCCTGAGTGCAGCGTCACAGTGACTCAGTCTTTACTGACCTCAGTTCAACGTCCATGAAAGATCCTCATTTACTTCAACCACAGTTTACTTCCTGTTCTGACCAACACACTAACTGTGAAGGAATCAGTCCATCAATTAATCAATCAACTTATCTGTCCAGTAGATTTCCCTCCTGACAGCTGACTCTGATTAAAGGTGTAACTACAGAACCTACCTGTCAATCAAGCCGTCGTCCAGCTCTGTTTAAAGAACCAACAAGTAGAACGTGCAGCGTCCGGTCTGTCAAACGATTCTCTGATCATTAAACTGAATTAAAGTCATGTGAACCTGCAGCTGTCTTCCTCACAGTAAACAGGAAGTGTGTGTGCAGCCGAGCAGAGCATCAGTTCACCACTGATTGACACATTTCACTACTTCCTCTTTTTCTAAGATCTGCACATCAGTGTTCATCCTCAACCAATCAGTTCCACTCAGTACATCAGCTCTGAGCTGTTTCACTCACAGCGTTTGTCTCTGTGGACGACTGTAAAGTGTCTAAAGCTCATCAACACTCCTGTAAAGATCTCTGCCCTGATTTACATGCAGATGAGAACAAAGATGTTCTGTCATCAGACACAAACGGTCTGAGTCTGAGGGTGAATGAAACTGACTCAGGGCCTGTTCACACCTCATCTGATGTCACTTCAGTTCCTCTCTCTCTCATCCTCTTGGGTAATAATTGAAAAGTGTCAAAATTCAGGGCAGCCCTATAGGTCAGTTGGTAGAGCGTCCACCCCACGTACTGAGACTGTCAGTCCTCTGCAGCGGCTGCTGGTTCGACTCCTGCCTGTGGCCCTTTACTGTGTGTCACCCTCTCTCTCTTCACCCTATTTCCTGTCTGCTCTTCAGCTGTCCTATCCTTTAAAGGCAAAAAAGCCCAAACACATATCGTTTTAAACAAAAAAGAAAAGTGTCAGAATTTTAAAATATTTTCTTTCCACTGACTCTTATATAAAGTTGATCAAATGTCACTTAAACATTTGGGGTCTATTTTACATCCAGCAAAGTCCAACGCACAGTGCAGAGCAACTGTCACTGTCAGTTTCTGACAGACACGACTGTCATTTTCACACCTGTGGGCGTGTTGGTCTGGTGTTTTGTTGGCATAGTGATATCTGGAGGCAACAGAAAGCAGTTGCACCACTGACCAACAGAAACCTGTTCTGATGTCAAAGACACAGTGACATTTAAAAGACGTATTATAAAAGATGCACCTACACAAGTGGTTTCACAATGCACACACAGGTGCACCTGACTGATTGGTTTAATTCATATTACGCCCAAAACACACCTGTGATTACTTAAGAGAATAACTACAACCCCTCGCACCTTACTTAGCACACAGATTATGGGCCATGTAACAGCACAAGTGGGGTTGGACACGCCCTAAACGCACTTGGACCAGACACTTCAGATGATGCTCTACAGATCATCTAAATAAGGTCCTTGATCTCCTCATCTTCTCCCCATGTGTAAACGTGGAGTATTTTGTTTTGATGCTTTGTTTTTCCTTTTTCCATTTCTGATCATAGCCTGCCAGAACTTACCGGAACAAACTAAACCATGGTTCAATCTGATCTGGACCGAGACCACCTCATTCTGTTGGACCAAGGTTTGACTGTTTGGTCCAGACCGTGTGTGGTCCAGAGGAGGTTCACACCTGCAATACTGGTTTGGATCAAACTGGAAAGTCAAAAAGTCCAGAACAAATTAGTTAAGCATGAAAGGGCCTTTGAATTCCATCTTTATCAGGATATGAGAGAGTTGAAATGAGACGTGTAATTGGGGCCCAAAGCTCATTAATTTACAGACATCTGGTTAATTTGTACAAACAGTTTTGGTTTTAGAGAAAGTTATGTGCTGTAATATTTCTTGGTAAACAATATTTGATCCACCCAGGTCACCTCTGGTTTTGGTCTGATGGTAGCAAACCTGTGACTGCTTCCAGAAGCAGGTTGGACCACCTGGTCTTTACTAACCCCGCATTTACACCAGGCGCGGCTGCGCCGCAGAACGGCTGCGCCGCGGCACGCAGGGAAATAGAACCCATTCTAGTCAATGCTGTAATTTACACCAGAAGCGCCGCGGTGCGTCTCAGCAGCGTCCCAGAAGCGGCTCGGCGCTCCGCTCCGTGGAGAATACGCAGCGAGTCTATTTTCGACGGATGGCGCGTCAATTGGCACAGAGCAGGTTGAACGGGCAGGAAGTCAGGCACGGAAAACAAGGGAGAATCCGGTTGATTTTCAAAATAAAAGACCCCGTGCAGACTCGCGATCATAAAGACAGACAGAAAATAAACAATTGAACTACGTAGCCTGTTTATCCATGGTAGAAGCACAAAGAGCAAGGAAAGAGGACTTAATCAACAAAATCAGAGCAAATAACATAATCAGACAGGCAACACGCTCCGCTGCTGAAGCGCTTCTGAAACGCTGCTGGTGTAAATTGAAGTAGTGTGCATGACGGAGCAAAACCGCGGCGCAGGCGCACCTGGTGTAAATCCCGGGTAAGCCTGGTCCTAACTGCTAAGTCAGTTTTAGTTAAGACCAGTCTTTAGAATGAAATTTACGCCAGTTGCACAACCAGACTTAAACCTAGTCTTAACTTTGCCCGGTCTTATCAATGTGCATTCCTGTGAATGCCCACAAGACTTTGGCTGTTGCCTAGCAGCATGCGTTGTGGTAGTCATGACTACTTTGCAGCAATGATTTAGAGGATCAAAGATGAAAAAAAAAAGCAGTTTCTCCTTGCATTGAGGTAGGAAACAGGAAGGACATGCTGAATTATTTGGGCCTTCTTGTAAATTCTGACTGCAAATAATTCATTTCCCACCTGTGTTGCTTTCATTTTCCTCACAGTTCTGTTGAATAACTCGTCTCTGTGAGCCTTCATGACTGTATTAATATCTGTATTAATTAGCCTAGACTTTGACTTTACGTCTGCTCTTGACCAGGCATAAGATTTACACCTGATCTTAGCAAGAGGACACTTTAAGCTTAGACAGAGTAAATATTAGGTTGGACTAACCTTAGGTTGAAACTAACTTAGCGTAGGACCAGTCCTGTTGGTCCAACTGTCCACAGGACTTTACAGTCCATAGGAAGACTCTGATTGGCAGTTTCCTCTCATTTTCCATCCCTCATAAAACACATTCACTTATATTTAAACATACAATTATATTTTTTCCCTTCATCATAACGTCATGAGAGCCTATAATCAACTCATTTCCAGTTTCCACTCAGACAACAGCACACCTGTCCTGACTGTTGGAGCTGCAGAAGTATTTAAACTTCATTAGTGTTTGAATTCCAGACGTCCTGGCAGGAGGAATTTCCTCGCTGTGTGTTAAATGAGAACATTTTCCTATATGCACCCATAAGACCCTCGTTTTTTCTCCTTTTTCGTTGATACTTCAGGTTCCTACAGGAATGTCTCTAACAGCTGCCAGCAGCAGTGTTGCAAAGCAGTTAGCCTCCTCATACATGTGGTATGACCACATGGTGAGTGTGGCACAGACCTGTGGTTTAAAGACTTGTTGTTCTTTGTTCCACATCAAGATGTGATGTTGAACTTGGAAAACCACCAACAGATTTTGTTGGATCTCAGTGGACGTCACTGAAAGATTGAACTCAACAACCCTTTACGGATCAGGTAACTCATGATGCTTGTTTCAAAGTCAGAGAGGTGTCTGAGCTGTCGAGCAGCTCTTTATCCAAACAATCTGCTGCGTGCAACTAAACAAGCTAACGTTAGCCAGTCCGCCAGTTAGCAGACATTTTCAGAAGGTGATTTCAGACAAAGAGCTGCCAACTCTCTCATTATTCACAGGTTTCTCCCGTATTTCAATGTCATCTTTCTCCTCGGAAACTCTTTTTTTATCTGACGTCACCCAAGTAGCCAGATCATCCATGAAACATTTTAAATCTGTCTGTCACCAAAACCTGGCAGCCCACAACCCGATTCAAGGATCATGCATGTTATTGTCAAAATGTCAGGAAGGCATTTAACAAAATAATTCCTAATACATCTGCAAATTTAAGGGGCTGGACAGACCAGTTTCCAATGATATCCACTCCAAATGCTGTGAGCAGGACATTTATTACAAACATGTCATATCTCCTTAAAACAACATTTGGTTGATGACCGTGACAAATCTGGTGCCATTCATCCACTAGAGGGTTTTTCACACTGCACTTAGCCCAAGGCAAAGGGAGCTGTTAGCCTAGAGCTAAGAAAGCTTTCACACCGGCACAGTCCTTGTACATTCCAGAGTGGGCTAACCCTGACTTTAGCCTGGGGCTAGCTGACCCTGCTCCAGGGCATGGCTAGCCCACAGTTTGTGGGCTTATCCCCTGAAAATCAACTAAACCCAGGGATAAAAAAAAAAAAAGCCAGTGTGAAACAGGGCTGAAAGAGCAGAGTGTTCACTTAACATTCAAAAATGTTCACATCAGTCGTGCACCAACAGACGATGTAGCTCAGGGTGAGAAGAAGTGCAGCGTCAATCATCTAGCCTGTGCTTAGCTTAAGCCTGGCTTAACAAAATGTGTGTGAAAAGAGACTAAGTTAGCTCAAGGCTAAGGATAGTCCAGGCCTCTGAATGTTGCGAGAGCTGTTCGTCTGATCAGCTTCACACTTTGCAGGTGTGTTGCTGAAGCACCAATAGAGCGCAACATCAAGTGTGAAGACAATCAGATGAATGTTTGAGAACGTTGCAAGCAACACCTCTGCAGGACGCAGGAACCAGTTCACTCCAGACTCCGAACACACCCTGCACTCACAACAGGTGAACAAATTAAGAAAACTGTGTGTGTGCAGTCAGTCTCAGTTGTGATGTTTTGTTTATTATTTTTTCTCAAACACAAACAGCTGAGGTGAAGCTTGACACACACACACACACACACACACACACACACACACACACAGAGCAGCAGCAGTTACAGCCTTATTTAGCCATGGCATTCACACAGGCTTCAGTTCTCAGTTGGGAGTATGAGTCAGAATGTGTGTGTGTGTGTGTGTGTGTGTGTGTGTGTGTGTGTGTGTGTGTGTGTGTGTGAGTGTGTGTGTGTGTGTGTGTGTGTGTGTGTGTGTGTGTGTGTGTGTGTGTGTGAGTGAGTGAGTGAGTGAGTGAGTGTGTGTGTGTGTGTGTGTGTGTGTGTGTGTGTGTGTGTGTGTGTGTGTGTGTGTGTGTGTCACTGGCTTCATTCATACATCCTGTCTCTCTAATGAACTCTTTCACTTCAGATACAGAAACATCAGCCAACATAAAGAACAGGTGATGAAATGTTTGGTTCCTTCTTCCAAAGAGAAGTGATCAGTGGATACACACGGTGACACCAAACACGTCGGTTTTAAAGCGAAACGTCCTCAGAACACGTAGATCAGAACCACAGAACTGAATCAGAAGAAACGAGCACATCAGACAAACGGTCAGAGAGGTTTGAGATGAGCAGCAGGCGGACGAGTCAGCACTTTCTGTCTGAACACAAACTAATGAATCAGCGTCTGTTCACTGGACTTTAGTATCTCTCATTCATGAAGTTTCGGTTTGTTCTTTCTGTCTTCTTCAATGATCTGAAGGGGCGTAGACGCAGCAGTCTTCATGTGAACGTTACAGAGAGTTTCAGCTCAGACTGATCTCAGACTTCAGCAACATGTGAAACTTTACACAAAACGCTTTTCTCTTCATCCCTCCCTCTTATCAGCTGTGGCTCTGCTCCAAGACAAAAACCAGCATGACTTCATCCTCATGTTATTAACAGCGAGTGCTGATCTCATCACATCATCATCATCATCATCATCATCATCATCGTTGTCGTCACCAGCTGAGAAAGAAATGTTAAGTTTTCACTATACTTAGAATTTTTTCCACTATTTTACCTTCCTGTCAGACAGACTTTTCTGATGTAAAAATGGAGTTATATAAGTTAAATGTCACTCGCTCCAAACTAACCAAACTCTATTCTCAAAAACAGTAATTTTATCTCACAGAACAGAGAATTTTCTGGTAAAAGATTAAGTCACACAGTAACACAGGCAGCAGGAGTTACTCTGGACTTACACTTTAAAACATATAAACTTATCTGTATCAGTGAGAAGACAGACAGAATCATCTTTCTCTCCATCTTTGTTTATGTGACTAAATGCTTTTCCTTGTTTTCCATTCAGTTAGTCTTGATGTTTGTCTATGGGAAGTCAGACTGAATCCACAAACATGTCAAGACAGAAAAACATAATAAATCATCTGGTTTAGGATCTGATATGTTTCTCTGCTCCTCACAGAGGCTCTGTGGCGCAATGGACAGCGCATTGGACTTCTAGTTAAACGCTAAAGAAGTGATTCAAAGGTTGTGGGTTCGAGTCCCACCAGAGTCGATCTTTAGATAATCCACTGACAAAAGACAGCAGTGAACCTTTGAATGCTAAAATAACCAGCTCAAACACATTAACAGTGAGGATGAAATGCTAAGCAGACAAACAGAAACCTGACTGAAGGTTCAGAGCAGCTGATCAATCTGTGCTCCAGATCAGACTGATCAGACTGATCAGCTCCATCTCAACACATTTACACCAGCAGCTCAGAAATCTACACAAACATCAGAAACACATTAGAGAGACGTGAGGTCGACGTACTTACAGTTCGTAACGTGTTTCTGTGTGTGTATCTCAGTCAGTTGACATCCTGTCTGTCCATCACAGACTGACTGAAGTCTGTCAGTCACATTCAGACTGAAACAACGTGTCTGATTTCCTGCTGTTGATGGTGTGTCTGTGTGTGTGTCTGTGTGTGTGTCTGTGTGTGTGTCTGTGTGTGTCTGTGTGTGTTTTTTTATTGATAATGCACAGTTTGAGTTGTAGATATCTCTGAGCTGAGAGGCTGTTTGAAGGATCAGATTTGATTTATTGTTACAGATAAAATCAGGTGTCCAGAACTGAGGGTCCTCACAAGCATGGACACGTGTGTGTGTGTGTGTGTGTGTGTGTGTGTGTGTGTGTGTGTGTGTGTGTGTGTGTGTGAGTGTGAGAGAGAGAGAGAGAGAGAGAGAGAGAGAGAGAGAGGATTTTTTATGTCCTTTGCAGGTGCATCAAGATGGTTACAGAAATGGTGGATATAGAAATTGTAATACTGCTTTGATATAAGGCAAATATTTGTGTCTATGCATGTAGTAAATATACAACATCTTTAGTCCAGACTCAAAAATGTATTTAAGCTCGGCCTAAAGCTGGTGAGATCAGCTGATCACCTGGCTCATCATCTGGTGTCGATTGAAAAATCGCATCACGTTCCTGTTAAATCACTCTGTGACCTGGACTCTGACATCACAGTCATCACATCACTGACTGTGGAACGGGACGGCGGACAAACCAACACGACTAATTAAGAGTCTGTTCAAACTAGAGATGTCAGTTTTGATTCATTTTCAAATAAAGCGTCGATTTGGTAAAAAAGTCATATTGTAATTATTTTCACTGAAATTGTGATATGCGTCGATTAGTGGAAATGATCAGTTTTGCATCATTTTCTTTTTCAAAAAGTGTGATTTGGTTCTGGTTTTATGATTTGGATACTGCACTTGGCCATATTGCTATTTACTGTGATTGATTGATTAATTCTGGGAAACTATCTATACAGATAAAACAGAAGAGTAAATGTATACAGAAAAACAGCAGCGGTCTCTCTGAGCTCGAGTCTGTTTTAGTGGAAGTGAGCTGCTCCATGTTTCAGACCCTGGGTGGCTGTGATGTAGTTTTGGATTGTCAGAGCTGTCCAGCAGTCAGAGGGATGAACATTTGTCTGCCCTCGCTGTTCCTACACCAGGCTACACTGTCTACCTCGGGATGTGAGTTAGCGAAGCCGTTAGCAGCGTGTGTTTGTATGCAAATTAACGTATAGACTGAGATGTGTGAACTAAATATGTGAGCAGGTGGCCTCAGTGAGTGTCACGTGTTCCAACACGGCAGCTTTGGTCTTAGTTATTTTCAGTCCAATCTAACTAGAGGACCCAGGATCGTTCCTGAGGAACTCCTTCATCTTTCCTGTGGTCTTTTACACCTGGGCGTTCTTCCACCGTCCTCGGACACGTGGAGACACTTCAAACAGCGCCACCTGCTTATTTTCATGTTCAAGTGCTGTAAAGTCTGACACGAACATGAACCTTTAACTCCACATCAGGAGGAACTCTGTCTCTGTTACGTAACAGTTAGAGGGACTCAGACATCCCCGAAAAACACAAAACACACTGAGAGAGACAGAGAGACGACCTGTAGGAGCTCCGGTCACAATACACAGAGATAACATCATCACTGAATAAGATTTATATCTGCAGTACAGCATTTATCAAGTCTTTAAAATATGTTGTTTTACTGATGAGAGGAGAAACAGAAGCCTGTTATTTCCACCTACATACACTGATTCTGTCTCATTTATGAAGCAAGATAAAACATCCTACACTGTAAAATGAAAATGTAGCAAACTTAACTTACTTTAATACATTTTTGAGTTTTGAGCAAAACTCAAATGAATCTTTTATTGAGATAATTAACTTTTCTTATTTAGATAAACTTCAATCTTTGAGTTTTAGAACTCCAAAAATGATTAAACTTGTTGTTGTAGGTTTGAATAATGGTTAATATTTTAACATTTTCAAATAAAACCATTTAATTTTTGAATACCCAAATAATGGCGACTCAGGTTCACAGCTCACTGTGAACAAGTTTTTGAAATACATTTTTTGAGTTTCTAAAAGTTTATCTAAAGAAGAAAATTAAATTTTCTCAACATGAAAGATTTTTTTCTATAATAATGTAACTCAAGTTTAGACCATGGTCATTTTAATCAATCAATATTCATCTTTTTATATATAAAACACCAACAGTAAAGATGACAGTTACAAGTTTGAATGAGACAAAACTCTGGTGTCTCATTACAGAATATGAGCTGAATCTGGATCTGTCTTTTTGTTCCTGCAGTGAGTGAGCTGTGAATGCATGTTTAAGGTGGAATTCCTTTAAATACAAGCTCTGAAACTATGTGGAGCAGATTCAGTGTGTGTGTGTGTGTGTGTGTGTGTGTGTGTGTGATTACAGTAATAAGAGAGCAGCTCCTGCTGTCATTATGTGTTCTGTGACGGTGATGCAACATGTTGGAGCTTCAGCACGAAACGTTTCTGAAAAGAACAAATCACAGGCTGTTTACAACAAAGTGACACATGAGAACGTGCAGAGGAACCGACTGCAGAGGAACATGAGAACATTTATATTAAAACACCACAGAACCTGGGGGTTTGATTTTCTCATTTATTGTGCACCTTTGTTTTTTAAATGTTGTGCTGGTTTTGAGTTTGAGCTTTTTTCTTTGCAAAAACATATGAAATTTTAGAAATAGCTGCAAAGCAGCTAGAAACCAGGATCAAGGTTAGGTTGCAGCAATCCACAAAAAGTCTGCAAAATCCTGGAAAGACTGACTACTGAAACATGTTTGAGAGCAACTCACTCCAGTTTTAGTTTGAACCTTAACATACTGAAAAGAAGATAAGAGGTTAAAGACATTTTAGGATTTGAGATAAAACTCATCAATTTCTTTCCCACAATTATATTATATTATATTATATTATATTATATTATAAATCATATTCACACTACAGTTTAACACTGATTCTGTCAGGTTTTCAGCTGTTTAGTTTACAGTAAAGTAAACATCGGCAGCGCCCTTCAGCCGTCCAGTCAGAAAATCACTCAGCAGCCTGAAGAACAACACCACGAGCCAACATTCAAAAACCTCAACGAGGCAGAACAGGTGGCGAGGAAGATGAAGAGGAGTTTGATTTGAGGCGACGATCAGCTGACCGCATCAGAAACACTGAGACAAACACAGGAAGAGACTGTTTGAACAGAGGAGGAAGAGGAGGAGAGGAGGGAGGAGGAGGAGGAGGAGGAGGAGGAGAGGAAGGGAGGAGGAGGAAGAGGAGGAAGAGGAGGAGGAGGAGGAGGAGGAGGAGGAGGAGGAGGAGGAGGAGGAAGAGGAGGAGCACAGAGTTTGGTTTGTGAGGTGGAAAGTTTCTGAAAACTGGTTCTGAACTCTCAAACTGCTGATGTTGCTGTTTTTCAGACACTGATTCATGTCCTGATGTGGTTTTGATGAACATATTCAGGTTGTAGTTATTTTTATAATATTCTCAGCTTTTGATTAAAACCATAAACAGCTGACCAGAGACAAAATTACTGCTTTGATTGTTAGGAAGTTTATTGAACATGAAATAATTGTTTTTATTCTTAAAATTAATCAGTTCTGACCTGCACAGAGTTGATTAAACTCATCAGCTGCAGTCACTCGATTTTGAAGTTTGAATCAATCTCAAACTCTCAAAACTCAGTTTTGAAATAAATTAAATCAAGTTTGAAAGCCGACCTCTGATCTTTTGTTGAGTTTACTTTTCTTCTTTAGATAAAACTGAAACTTTGAGTTTAAGAATCATATTTTTCATAGTTCATATTTCATAGTTTTAAGTGTTCACAGTGAAATATGGACCAGATTTCTCTTTATTCAAATGTTTCAATTGGGCGACTGATTGCCTTTATTGCTAATTTAGTTTCCAGAGCAGCAGCTCTTCATGTGTTTGAAACAGATTCATATGTCGGGTTCATTACAGTCTTAAAACTCTTTGACATCAGTATCAGGATCAGGTCAAAAAGCAAACATCTTCTGTGTGTTACTTTAAACTGGCTCCTGGCAAACATAAACTTAAACAATAAATAGTTCCATCTGTTAAAAGAGCAGAGCGGGCTGGATGTTGGGTCCATCAGGATTTCTTTTAAAAAACACTATATTTACTGAGAAAATCCTGAGAAATTGGGTCTGTGAGGTAAGAAAGTACCTAGAAAATACCTCTGAGGTCTG
Source organism: Lutjanus erythropterus (assembly GCA_020091685.1). Taxonomy (NCBI): domain Eukaryota; kingdom Metazoa; phylum Chordata; class Actinopteri; order Lutjaniformes; family Lutjanidae; genus Lutjanus; species Lutjanus erythropterus. Next base: position 8,008,255 of record CM034594.1, read on the forward strand.
CACATACTTGGCAACCTGCAGACCTGAAAAACAGAGAGGATTCTGGGACCAAAACAGGTGGAAAATTTGAGTTTCTGAACATTTTGTCCTGCATTTTGGTCACTTTTAAAGAATGAAAATAATAAGTAACATACACATCTTTTGCATATAGATGCCTGCAGTTGACTTGTAAGTAACAATTATTATATTATCACAGTATTTAGTTTTACTGTGTCAAATTTTAATTTTCACTTTTCCCAATTTCTAAATATAATTACAATAACAGATGGATGAATATTTTACGATGGTATGTTAATTAAGGTGCTGAAAATGAGCCCCTTTCATTTAAACACTCCTTAAAAATTACTGGTGTGAAAATTTGTCATAAATCAGGAAGAATGAGGCCAAAAAATGTGAGCCTTCCAGGAAAATCAGGAGGGTTTCAAGTGTGGGTCTGCAGGTACTCATATAAGAAGATGGATGTGTTTATTGATATTTTGTTGAGAAATCTGTAATATATTTACTGTAATAAATCATACAATGCGTCATGTGAGATGAAGGAAACATGTTTAGGATTGTCTGTTTATGAGTCGTAATAAATCATTAATGATCTTGTAGAAGGAGTTGATGTTCTTAACTGTTAAATTGATTGAAATGTGAATGGAGTTT
>CM034594.1:8011402-8051402 GCA_020091685.1 Lutjanus erythropterus
CTTCAAAAGGTGACTGGTACTTTCTTACTCTTCAACTCTCCTGATATTCTGGTGAGACTCCTGTTTTATGAGAAGGTTTAAAAGAAAGGGGCGCTGTTTAATACGACCTCAGTGAAACGTAAAAATATTCATTTTCTGTGTTACTGAAATCAAATTTGAAATTGGACCACTGGGTGTGGCTAAATGCTTTCTCTTTTTACACAAATCCTGTTTTCCAGGAGTCACATGTCTGATGAGCGAACTCTCTGAGGCTCTTTGCTGCAGTGGTCGATGTTTTGGATATTTAGCAGAACACAGGAGAGGTGATTCAAAGGTTGTAGGTTCGAGTCCCACCAGACTGGATCTTTACAGGTGTCACCTTGTAGCTGGTATTGACATGTGTCTTTGACAGGTGATCTGATCACAAGTGGACAGTTCTGAAGACACTTCTCCAGTGGTGATTTGCCATCAGCAGATGTCAGATGTTTTGGACAAAGAAAAATCACTTCATGTATTTGTCAGACTTCACAGATTAGAATTTGTCACAGACAGCTTTTCAAGTTTTATAAAGTTTTCTCGAAATCAACAACTCACAAAATTCTGTGAGTTTATTTTAGGAACAGGACAGAAGTAGCTGATATTGGTTACTGATTACTGTATTTGTGATGTCTTCTTTCATGAATTTAGTGTCAGTGTTGGCGTCCTGCAAACTGACACAATGTTTTTACAAGGAATGAAATGATGCAATTAAAACAGCCCACTTCAGAGCTCACAGGTAAATTCAAACACATACATTAACATTGTATCCAGACAGGTATTTATTTGCTTGTGAAGTGACATCCGTTTGTGATCAGATCACACAAGATGCATGTTAGTAACAGGTGTGAACAGCCTCTTTGAATCAGTGTGAAACTTTTAAAGATCAACTCAAACCCACCACCTTTGACTGCCTCTGCTGTGTTCAGTCCAAAGCACCACAGAACCACATAGTATTAAACATTTGAGTCGTGAACACATGTGACTCTAACATGACACTGTGCTGCAGAAATCTACATTATATTGAATTTATTATCATGAAAGACCGTGATATTTATCAGAAGTGAAATCTGTGAGGACAGGAGACACTTTCTAGTCCCAGGTGTAAACTGACATACTCAGAGCTGTCTGTGATCTGATTATCCTGTCACACATGTGAACAGGGCATTTAAAGGATCGACTCTGGTGGGACTCAACCCACAACCTTTGAATTGCCTCTCTTGTGTTTAGCTAGAAGTCCAACACGCTGTCCATTGCGCCACAGAGCCTCACTGTGAGAGACTGATGTATACTGAGACATGTGACTCAGAAAACAGAATTTGTGTCAGAAAGAGAAAATGCAGTCGTGACTATGACATGAAAGTTGTTTTACTGAAGGAATGAGTGCTGAAACGTACATTTAACTGAATTTACTCTGTGAGCTGCTGCCTTTACTTTGTCTCCTGTAGAGAAAGTCTCCAGACTTCTTCAAAAAATTACCCATTATTTTCATTTGTTGAGTTTGGAGAAACTTTTGTGAAACAATGTCTTCAATAAAGTCTTCATTATTCTTGTAAATGTTGGTATTAAATGTTGTACATTACATTTTAAGTCAGTTTGTCTCAGAGTTCTGGCTGCTACAGTTAACAAGAACACAGACCTGAGGTCTGATCACAGACAGTCAGTGAGCAGCATCCTGATACCAGGTGTGAACATGTAGATCAGATCAGGATTCAGCAGTGTCAACAGGATCTGTGAATCACTATGAAACATCTAAAGATCAACTCTGGTGGGACTCAAACCCACAACCTTTGAATTACCTCTCCGGAGTTGAACTAGAAGTCAATGCACTGTCCGTTGCACCACAGAGCCTCACATATTAAAGTCAAGACATCTGCTCCTTTCTTTCCTTTCCAACTGACTGAGTGAACGACTAAGACAAAGTCCTCAACCAGCTCGCTCAGCTTGTCTCTCTGAGGTCTGCTGGTGGACAGCTGCAGTTTAGGATCTGAGAGACAGGTGAACCACAGCCAAAATATATGAAAGACTCAAAACCAAAGTTGAATGGAGACATATGAATTAAACCTTCAGGAGCTCCTTGGATTGTCCCGTTCGTAGAACCTGCTCTTTGTTGTGTTCATGAGCTTTTAAGTTGCAAAGAACAAAAGACACATGCACCAAGCAGCGTCAGTGAGGGTCTGCACAGTCAGCCACCTGAGCCCTTACAGGTTTGGTGTCTCACTCAGAGAAACTGGGATTTCTCTACCAGTCCAGGCTCCATACTTGAGCCACACTAGACTTGAACCAGCTTCCATTAAACTCCCAAACCAACTACTTACAGACTGAGCTCCAAGCAAAGAGGAAACAACATTTGAATTTCCTTTAAGCACTGAAGTATTGCTTTATCCTGAGCTGATATCAGGGTTGATGCTAATAATTCATGTGTGTGACATCAACTCACTGCTACAACCTGATGTCATGTTACAAATCAAATGTAAGCAAAACATTGATGAATTACATGAATGAATAAAAGTTATCAACCAAACATTTACATTTTGTGTTTGATGTCAACATGTAATAAAATACTGACTTTCTGTTGGGGATTGAGTTCATTCATTCAGGACAAAAACAGAAAGGACTCTCTCAGACATACAATGGAGAGCAGGGATTGGTTGTTAGGAAAACATTCACAGCTTGTTATGATTCTGTCTGGCTGCTGATTGGTCGACTCCACCTCCACCCAGAAGATGGTCCTTCCAGAGAGACACATTAACAAGACAGTCCTACATGATGAGCTAAAATCTGCACAAAATGTTCCTCAAAGTGTGACAAAGTTCCTTTCAACACAGCAACAAGCCCGACTCATTACCTGTGTTGCTAGGCGATCTCTGGCTGCCACGCCGTGACCCCTCAGGCATGGTGCGATGATGTCACAGGAAGTAGAAACCTGAATGAGAAGAAAATGATGAGAAAACTCTGATCAGTCTCCACTTGAACACCGACTCTGTCTCTGCATCCCAGCATGGTTTTCTTCTAAGTGCTGCTTTTTCTAAAAAGTGAGGACATAAAAGCCCAGCAGTGGCACAGAGAGACGTCAAACATGGAGAGACAGGAGAGAACACTTAAATATGTCTCTGTTTAACAGCAGAGAAGAAGAGGAGGAGGAGGAGGAGGAGGAGGTGCACATAAAAGAATCCTCTCTTTTCTTTTCTTGTGTAAAAGATCGAGGACGTGTGTAATGTTTGGCTGCAAGACAAGAATGTGCTCTCCTCTCTTAACTGCTGTGTGTGTGTGTGTGTGTGTGTGTGTGTGTGTGTGTGTGTGTGTGTCCACTGGAGGACAACAGCCTCCTACAAAGTCATTGATACAGTAACACAGATTGACCCAATTAGTCCGTTCTCGTCCAGGCAGTTTCTGCAGCTGCTGAACAACTGACGGAGAGATGTGGGTCAGGTGGGGAGGAGGAGAGTGGAGGGTTGAGGGGGGTGGGGGGAGTGGGGGGCAGTCGGGGGTGTCAGTAATAGAAGCCAGATGCAGAGCAGGTCAACAGGTTGCAGGTTAAAATCCCTGCAGATTCTCCTTCATCTGACTTTCCAGTTTTAAAGGAACATTAAATGAATTTTCTTACTTTTGCTTTTTAACAGCAGTTGTAAATAAACACATTTAATTAGAAAGTAAACTAAAAGTGTAAAGCAGTTCACAAATACACTAGTATCAAGTTGGATGAGAAAATAACAATAAACTTTTTTCCTTCAGGATTCGATCAGATTGGGTGCAGAAAAGTGTCAGTGAATGCAGCAGAGCAGAGGAAAAGCTCAGCAGTCAGTTGTCAGTGTGGCAGTAAATGTACAGTTCAGGTTACAGTGTGTCTGTTATTAAAGGCTGCAGCTTCTCAACACCGAGAAACGTCTCATCTGTTTCCCAGCACGTCCCTGGAGAAGTGAAGCTGTTTTTGTTTTTTGCCCACATGACTTGACATACCAACATACAGGAAGTGTGAGGCTCTGTGGCACAGTGGATAACGCCTTGGACTTTTTGTTGAACACAAGAGAGATGATTCAAAGGCTGCAGATTCGAGCTGATCTTTAAAGGCGTCACAGTGATGTACAAATGTTCACACCTCGTATTAACATGATATCAGGTCGTCCAATCACACGTAGGAGAACCGTCTGCGGTGGGAACACAACTATACAGCTCATTCCCCTTATAAGTCTATAGTACTGTGCAGTGTGTACCTACTGTTCTTATTGTGTGTGTGAGGCATCTGCATGTACTGTAGTCTGTGTGGCATTTTAAAGTTTATTTATTGCATCTGGTTGTTATGTGCAGGACTACAGATCAGTAAACCTGTTGCAACCATCTTTTCATTTCTTGTAAATGATCAGTGTGATTGCACACTGTCCTTTTATTAATCAAATACAGTAAAATAAACTAAGTCAGAACTCTATAGGAACAAGGTCATCTCATACTGACATTTTCACAGTTCTCACTGTGACTATGATTATATTGTAATAATGATAAATATGCTAACATATGGCTACAGTTAGGTTTAGGCAACTGAAACTAAGATTAGGGGAAGATTTCACTACTTTACAGTGATTACAGCTCTGTGACACACACACACACACACACACACACACACACACACACACACACACTACATAAAGGATGCACTACTGCTTAGGCTGGCCATGGACAAACACTGAGGTATGAAATCATCTGATATTGATGTGATTCCTGGGAAACTGGAATTCCTGAGAATATCAACATGGACATGTCAGTCTCTGAGGTACAATGATTGTACGCTGGCCTTCTAGTCGATCATGTAGGAGCAGTGATTCAAAGGTTTGGGGTTTGAGTCCCAGCAGAGTCATAGTTTAACTTGGCAGCTGTGTTATGTGGGTTAAACTCACGCTGGAGAACAAACTGAACTGTCTCAAACAAGCAAACTACCTCATATCTGCTGCAAGTTCGTATCTCAGTGTCCTGTTGGATCTATAAATCAGAGCCAGGACATCTCTGCAGCGCTGCAGCGCTGCATGATAATGATGTTTAGCCACACAGTTTTTCTTGATTAAAAAATGCACAGTTCTGTAACTTGGATGTTGCATTTGGCCACATTGTAATGTTGATAATATTTGATTAATTGTGCAGCGTTGGCCAGCAGCAAAACATATTTCTTCTTTTCACTTAAAAAAATCAATATAACTTTAAGTGTACAGTATATTTAGAATAATTTCACCATTTTACCTTTCTGTCAGACAGACTTTTCTGTTATAGAAGACAAATATCTATCTCTACAAACCCACCAAACTACAGTCACAGAAAGAGTAACTTCATATCACACTACAGAGGAGTTGCTGTTGTTGTTGTGTTTTACAAACCATCCCTTTAACAGATTTTAACAGTAAGGGATGAATTAATTCATTATGTAAAGACTGACTCTGGTGGGACTCGAACCCACAACCTTTGAATTACCTCTTCACAAGTTAACTAGAAGTCCAACGCGCTGTCCATTGCGCCACAGAGCCCCTGTCGAAGTGTGTGTGTGTAGTGGAATGGATAATTTATGACATTTGGTCTTTGACATGTTTGTGCAGACAAATATTCCCTGACAATAAAAGAATAAGGAGAATAAGTGTAAAACATTTAGTGGCATAAAGCAGGGGTCTCAAACTCAAAATGTCTTGGGGTCACTGATTATTGTCAGGACCTTCAAATAGTTCAAGTACTGAAAGAAAGTGCATTATTTCTGAAGATGTGCTTTCTTGTTAACATTAATATCATATTTTCTTCATAATTAACAACAAAAAATAGAAACAGCAAACTGTAGATTAATGTCCCCTGATGAAAACCAGGGGACATTAATGAACGCTGAAAGCAAAAGCAAAGTTTTATCTTTGCTTTTGTCAAACACCACATTATCACATGGGTTACCATGAAATTTGGGGTAATTTCCAAGAAATTTCAAATACCACTCATTTACCATGAAAGTGGTAAAGGAGCTGCTGCCTTGACTGATTAGTTTGTGTGTGTTCTTGTGTGATTACAGTGAATCTGAACTAACCCTTTAAAACACCAGATTCACACAATAATACAAACTAACGAGCAGATGGAGGCAGCGATCGACCAGTGACTCCTGTGTTCTGTGAGATAAAATGACTTGTCAAAGGAGTTTGGTGGCTGTGGAAAGAGTGATTTTAACACATAATACAACACCCCTTTAAATCTGAACTATCCCTTTAAATGCTCCAGGCAGCACAAGATGTGCAGTAAGAGTGTGCACTTAAACACTGTGTGTGTGTGTGTGTGTGTGTGTGTGTGTGTCTGTGTGTCTGTGTGTGTGTTGTTTAAGCCCTATCTCGTTGCCACGGTGATAAACGGCAGAAAGCCATCAGCGACCAAACAAAGCCGTCAAATACTTTCACTTTCTCCAGAGCCGGAGTCCGCTGAGCCGACAGTTTGTCTCCACTGAGCTGCGCAGAAGACAAACTCTGCAGCAGTCATTTCCAAACACTGGCTCGTGGACCCACAGGGGGGTCACAGGAGATTTTATTTGGGTCGCCATTTAACATGTGTATATGTTTGCAATAACATGCATCAAGATTAATAATTTATTTCTGGTCAATCTGTCCATCATGTTCATGATTTTCAAACTAGTAATCAATCTGGTAATAATTTTTCAAATAATCAACGAGTTGTTTAGTCCATACAGTGAAAAAAAATAATGAAAATCAATTAATTGATCCTGTCACAATCTTGTTGAACAGGTCCAAACAATGTCCTTTTAACTAGTGATCAATCTGACAATAATTATTCCTCTTATCATTTAGTTGTTTGGTTGATAAAGTGTCAGAAATAAATGATCAGTGTTCTTTTTTCCTGCTCAGGTTTTCAAACACTGTCAGACAAAACTGAGACAACTGAACCTCCAAAGACACTCGTCCACCGCTGAACCTGGGGAGTTTGTGGATATAAACAGGAAGTCTAATGAATCCGTCTGTTAGTGTGTGTTTTTTAACATATAATTGTTTAAATTTAGGATAACTGTCTCCAATAAAAGTCTGCTGAATGATGATTCTCAGGAAAGTTCTGCAGAGCCTCTCTTTGCTCTGATTCCTGAACAGATTCATGGACTTTTATTGTGACAAACATCAGAAACAGAAACCAGAACCTACAGTTGTTTTGTGATAAATGGACCAAAGTGGGCAGATATGTAAGATATAGAACTTACTGGACCATCACAAAGTTACGTTCTGTTCAATAACTTCAGTAGAAATCTGATCAAACGGGTGTTTCAGTACTAAATCATGTAGAGTAACTAAACCAGGCTCGTTTCTTACACTGGGGATATTAGAAATATTACTGGAGGCATTATGAACACGTTTACTCTGCACGGCTGGCCCAGGACTCAGTCACCTGATGGACATGGTCCCATATGGTCTAGCGGTCAGGATTCCTGGTTTTCACCCAGGCGGCCCGGGTTCGACTCCCGGTATGGGAACTTACAGAACTTATTGACGCAGTGGTGACAGTACATGACACTATCAGTCTGTAGCACACAAGAGTGATTCAAAGACTGTAGGTCTGAATCCTACCAGAGTCAGTACTTCAGTATCATCGTAAGAACCCTGAGTCAAACCGTGTGGTCGGTGATGCACAGCGTCACCAAACATGACATGATTCAGCTGAACTCAGACTAGAGTGACTAGGACCGGATTAGTTTCACATATGGTCCAGTGGATAGGCTTCCTAACACTTTGGACTTCTTGTTGAACTGCAGAAACATGATGTTGTACTTCTGAAACTTAGCTGCTGCTGTGTTGTTGGTATCACTCAGTGCTGCCAAACGTGACATGATGAATGCTGAGTTCAGGCTAAGCTGGCTCTGAAAAGCCCTGTTTCATATTTAAGACGTCCCAAATGGTCCAGTGGTCTTGATTCCTGGTTTTCACCCAGACAGCCCCGGTTCAACTCCCAGCAGGGGAACTTATACTTGAACTTTAGTGACTGGTTATAATAACATCCCACTCCATGTGACTTATACCTGTGACATCATCATGTGACTCTGTGGTCCAGTGGACATCACAGAGGACTTCTACTTTACAGTAAGTGACCAGACTCGAGCTTCACAGAGGAAACATATGAACACAGAGCAGAGATGAACCTTGTTCCTCCAGAACTACTTGAGCTGCTGGCCATCAGAGAACAGTGAAAGTAGAACCAGCAGACTCACCGCCTCCTGTATTCTATTGTGTCTGAGTTCAAACAAACACATCATGAAGACGGAAATCACAGAAAATAGAGATTGATGACCACAATTACAGATTCTGAGGAGCAAATCTAAAACAATAATTACAATTATTAGTCAAAGTTTTTCCTTAATGAGCCTCAACGAGTCTGAAAAATATCACAACACACAGCCAGGAACCACTGAGTGTGTGTGTGTGTGTGTGTGTGTGTGTGTGTGTGTGTGTGTGTGTGTGTGTGTGTGTTTACATTTCTCCTGCTCCTATTGGGGTTCATGTTTATATGACATCACTGACAAAGAGTCGCCTCACAGGCTGCTGCTCACAACAAACTGCACTCATCACAGTAACATGTTGTGTGTCTGTTCAGCTTCGTGTTGTTGTGCTGTGACAGTAACATGTTGTGTGTCTGTGTGCAGCAGCTCAGTATATAACAGAAGTTATTTATAGAACCACAGTAAATAAACGTCCATCTGTTTTTTTCTGTTTGTCTGACTTTCAGGTCAAACAGGACGTGGAAAGTTTCATATTTAAAATGCATCTTAAAGGAGGGATCCAAGATGGCGGAGAGAGTAGACGCTTAGTCAACTAGCTCTCCAGAGTCGGGTAAAATATGCCCACAGCGAAGCAGAACTCGACAGACAAAAATAAGATATGAGTGGGACAAGCAAGAGAAGAAGTCGGACAAATAATAAAAAGCAAGACAACGTCGAAAAGCAAGCTGTTATGGAAGAAATCTCCGAACACGAGGTCAGCGAACACGAAAAAGATTCAACTGAGAAAATGGATGGACACGACAACACGGAGATGCTGCGAACCGGGCTAGCTACTATCAGTAGAGATATTCAGGACTTGAAACAGGAGCTACGCCATGAACTGACCACATTTAAAGACGAGCTGAAGAGGGAGATGAAAGAAGAAATAACCAGTCTCCGACAAGAAATAGACCGTAAGCTAACAGAGAACAACCGAGAGCTACAGGCGCAACAGGTGAGCATCAACGAAGCTCAGACGCGCATAGCAGAGGTTGAGGAGTGGAGGACGGACGCTAACGATATTATAACAGAGATGATGGAGCAAACACGTCGAATGCAAGAAAAATTGACCGACCTTGAGGGAAGATCAAGGAGAAACAATATTCGAGTATTTGGACTACCAGAGGACATAGAAGGGAGCTCCACAACCAGATATTTGGAGGAACTTTTAAAAGCCGAGCTCGAGCTCCCTGAGGGAACCGATCTACAGATCCAGCGAGCCCACCGAGCCCTCGCGCAAAAACCGATCCTGAACGCTGCCCCCAGATCAATCGTGGTCAACTTCCTACAGTTCGAGACGAAAGAAATGATTCTGAAGAAAGCCTGGCAGAAAAAGATACAAGTAGCGGGCAAACAAATATATTTTGACCACGATTATCCGTCAGAAATCGTCCAGAAACGAAAGGCATATGCGGGCATTAAAAAAGTACTTAAGGAAAAAGGTATCCGTTTTCAGACACCGCTCGCTAAAATACGGATACACTGGGACGACGGAACGAAGATATACCAAAGTGCCAGGGAAGCCGCGCGGAACATGAAGGAGAGAGGCTACAATGTGGAAGAGCCAGGTGGGAACGCACCACCTACGGCGGAGGAGAGGCAGCGAGGAGCGGAGGTGTGGCAACGAGTGAAGGGGAAAGAACGGGGACCCGGGACGGCGCATCGAGCGAGAGAAAAGCTACAAAACTACCAGTGGAGAACTTAGAAACGTTTTACTCGAGGAAGGAGACAACTAAGTGGACAATGGAAAAACAGGTATAGACAAAGACCATAACAGAATAATTAACAAAGTTTAACTACTAAACACTGTACGGAATTATGTTCATATAGGGGTTAAAATGACTGATAAAAGAAGAGATCCACAGTGTGAATATCTGAAAACATTCAGACTTCTTTAGTTTATGAAATATGTTAAAAACCGACTGAGAGAGGTCGAGTTATTTAAGTTGGACATGTCTAGATATTGTGGTACCCCACAAATTGGGTGTAGTTCAAGGTCTAGGGAGGGGCCCTTATTAAAGATGAGGATTTCCCCTTCACCCACCAACGGGGATTTGGGGAGAAGTAAAGGAATACCCCCAGGTTGGAAGTTTGCCAGATCTGTGGTTTATGTTCGGTTAATGGATGTTCATGATTATTTTGTTCTGCATTGTTTGGGAGCACATTTTCAGGGAGTAGTAAATCATAATTATGACTGACAACATCAAGATAATGTCGCTGAATGTGAATGGTCTTAATGCACGACTGAAAAAAGAAAGGGTAATGACAAAGTTGAAGAAGGAAAAAGCACAAATTCTATTCTTACAAGAGACACACTTATCCAGACTAGAACACGAAAAATTAAAAAGGTATGGTTACAGGAATTTATATCACAGTACTTACAAAGAGGGGCGCAGGAGAGGAGTGGTAATATTAATATCAAACACAACACAATTTGAGTATGAAAAGGAAATCAAAGATAAAGAAGGAAGGTATATAATAGTAAAGGGAAAAGTAGAAAATGAACAAGTTACACTGGTAAATGTATATGCGCCTCCAGAGAGCAATAAATACTTTTTCAAGGCCCTTTTTGATGTTATAGCAGTAGAAACAGAAGGAATTTTAATTTGTGGAGGTGATTTAAATGTAGTTATGAATCATAGTATGGATACTACAAGTTACAAAGTAACTAAAATGCAGATAACAAAATTTATAAATGTATCATTAAAAGAGATGGGAATGATGGATATATGGCGAAGCCTACATCCTAAAGAAAAAGACTACACGCATTACTCAGCGGCTCACAAAGTCCATTCAAGGATAGATTATTTCTTAATGAATGTAGGTGATAAACATAGAGTGAAAGAATGTAGGATAGGAGGGGCAGATGTGTCAGACCACAATCCACTTTATTTAAAATTATGCCTAAGAAATAGAAAACGAAATACTATATGGCGATTGAATGTGGGAATACTGAACAGTGAAAGACGAAAAGAAAAAATAAGAGCAGAAATAAAAAGATATATAGAAGACAATAACAATGGAATAGTAGACCCAACAATATTATGGGATGCCATGAAGGCAGTTCTCAAGGGAAAATTGATTGCTGAAACAGCACACGAAAAAAAAGTTAAATTAGAGTCATATAGAACAAATATAGAGAGATTGAGGGAATTAGAACAGGGCTATCAGAAAACAAAAGATCCAAAGATATATCAAGAAATCAATGTGATGAAAAAAAGGATAAATGACATATTACTAGATGAGGTTGAAAAAAGGGACATATTCTTGAAACAAAATTATTACGAAGCAGGTTCAAGGGCAACGAAATTGTTAGCAAAGCGAATACGCAAACAACAAGTGTTAAATAATATTCATAAAATCAGAGATCCTCATACAAATAAATTAATAGATAAACCAGAGGAAATAGAGGAAATCTTTCGGTTATATTATGAGAAATTATATACACAACCCACATCCGCACATGAGGAGGAAATGAGAGTTTTTTTAAATTCACTGGATATACCATCAATAGGTCAAATACAAAATAAGACATTAACAGCTGATATTACAGTAAAGGAGGTGAAAGAAGCAATAAATACATTGAAGAATAATAAATCCCCGGGTAGTGATGGATACCCAGCAGAGTGGTACAAGATGTTTAGGGAGGAGCTGGCGCCACTACTCTCTGCCTCTTTTAACTGGACACTCCACAACAATAAAATACCTCCATCATGGGCTGAAGCTATCATCTCAGTCATACCAAAACCAGGAAGGGATAAAGAACGTTGTGAGAATTATAGACCAATTTCACTATTAAATGTAGATTATAAAATATATACAACAATTATTTCTAACCGATTGAATACTTTTATAACAGAAGTGATAGAGGAAGATCAGACAGGATTTATAAGAGGACGTCAAACACACGACAATATTAGAAGAGTACTGCATATTGTAGATCAAGCACAAAAGAAAAAACGAAGTACTATACTAGTAAGCATAGACGCAGAAAAGGCGTTTGATATGGTAAACTGGGAATTCTTATATAAAGTGTTAGAACGATTTGGATTCAGCAGTAAAGCAGTACAGTGCATAAAGACATTATACCATCAGCCCACTGCGAGAATCAAAATAAATGGAAGCCTGACTAACAAATTTAATATTCAGAGATCAACCAGACAAGGATGCAGCTTATCACCTACCCTATTTGCTCTCCTCATAGAACCACTGGCACAAACAATACGGCAAAACGAAGAAATTAAGGGGGTTATAGTAAATGGCAAGGAACACAAAATAGGACTTTTTGCTGATGATGTTGTAACCTTCTTAGAACAACCAGATAAGTCACTACCTGTGTTGATGAACCTCCTAGAAAAGTACAGATATCTTTCGGGATATAAAATTAATGTCTCAAAAACACAAATTCTAGCACTTAATTATACTCCATCAAAAGAGATTCAGGAATCATTTCATTTCAATTGGAATACAAAGGAAATTAAATATCTGGGGGTTAACATCACTAAAGGACTGTCCAAACTTTACAAAGCAAATTATAATAAGATAAGTCAAGAGATACAAAAAGACATTGAGAGATGGTCTACTCTGCCCCTAGACCTCAATTCAAGAATTGAGACTATTAAAATCAATGTACAACCAAGACTTCTTTATTTATTCCAGTCCTTACCTATAGAGGTCCCCCAAACACAATTTGTGACCTGGGATAAGATAATATCAAGGTTCATTTGGGGAGGTAAGAAACCTAGAGTAAGGTATGAAACTCTCCAGCTACCAAAGGATAAGGGGGGTATGGGACTCCCAAAACTCAAAGAATATTTTTATGCTGCCCAGATAAGACATATCGTATGCTGGTGTACACCAGATTATACAGCCAAGTGGAAAGACATGGAGAAAGAATTTGGAGGATACCCAATTCAGAGCATAATTGGAGATGAGGATGCATACAAGAAAATTAAAAATTGTATGGATTCAATTACAATGTTTACATTGGAATTATGGTTCAGAGTACTGAAAAACTACAGGATAAAGAAAGAAAGAGATGTGCTTAAATGGGTAGCATTTGACAGTAATTTTAAACCAGCAATGTATGATAAAAGATTCAAACAGTGGATAAACAAAGGAGTCACAGCATGGTACACTTTACAGAAGGACGGGGAGCTGGAGAGTTTCCAAAACATGAAAGATAAATATGGTTTAGATAAGCATGAGTTCTACAGGTACCTCCAATTAAGAGATTATTATAAAAAGGAAATCAGGGTGGATCCCTCCATGGAAATGAATGGTGTGATTCAAATTATAATAAATTCATACAACGGAATAAAAATTAAAATCATATCTGCTCTATACCAAAAATTGATGGTGTATAAACACTCAACTAAGTATATAAAAGACAAATGGGAATCAGAGTTTAACGTGAAAATCTCAGATGAGGATTGGCAAGATATATGGAAAAATCATCAGACATCCACCAATTCACGGATATGGAGGGAATTTTCCTGGAAAAATTTAATTCGGTTTTTTATTACACCCAAGGTCAAGAGCAAGTATAAGGGTACCGACTTAACATGCTGGAGGAAATGTGGAGCAGTGAGTGCAGATCACTCACACATATTTTGGAAATGTTATAAAGTACAGAACTTTTGGGAAATGGTACACAAAACTATACAAAAGATTTTGGAGTATGACATTCCTATGAGCTACATGGTGCTATATTTCTGTAATTTTAATTTTATTAAAGAGACTATAAGAGTAAGGGATAAGTATTTGATCAAAATACTGTTGATAGCAGGTAAGAAAGCTATTACGAGGAAATGGGGTAAAGAAGATCCTCCCAGTCAAGACCAGTGGATTGGGATTGTAGAAGAAATCTACACAATGGAAAAATTGACACATCGCCTGAGACTACAACAAACACAGATGGAAGAAAAGTGGGAGAAATGGACATTATTCAAAGCTAAAAACAGCGACAAAGACAACAGACAGAAACAACCGATATAGATTAAGACACTAAGACAAAAGATGAACTGCTGGTGATGCGACTCCCAAACATGTATTTTATATTTTTATTTTACAATTTTGTTTTGTCTTGAACGTGGATTGTTGTACATGCAAATATATGGATGAAAAAATCAACAATAAAAGACTAAGTTTAAAAAAAAAAAAAATGCATCTTAAAAACAATAATTCATAGTAAACTCTCATTTCCACGACTCAGGGAAAAAAATGTCATGTCGAGCAAATAAACAGTTGAGATAATCGATTGATCATTAAAGCAGTTTTCATGAAAAAAAGTCAGAAGATGATGCTTTCAGTCGCTCACATTAACATCAAATTATTATATATTATATATTGTTGTGAAGAGTTTAGACATTTTAAGACATCGACCTGAACTCTGAGTTCAGTTTTCACAAGTTTCTGACATAATATTCTTCATGATGATTATTAGATTACACTGATAACTACGTCTCTGCTGTTTCTACAGAGGAAGTTCATTTCTGAGCTGCTTCACTTTCACTTGTATGAAAAGAAAAAACACTGAACCCTCGTTTTTTGTTTGTAAAGCAAATCATATCAGAGCTGCTGGTTCATAAATCAATGAAAAATGAAATGAAGTGAATAAACATGCAGACTCACACTGGTGCCACTCTTAATGAAAACTACAGTCTAAAGTCCAACTGAAGAGGGTCAGAAGAACGAAGAACCACACGATGGACTTAAACACATGAGACGTGATTCAAAGGTTTAAGTCCAACCAGAGTCGACCTTTAAAACAAGACAATTAAAGACAGTGGTGAACTTTGAAATGCTGAAATCAGCTCTCTGAGTCACATGCTGAGTCAGCAGCTGACCATCAGCTCCAGTTTCCTGTGACACTGATATTAGTCTTTATAACTGGTTTCCACAGCAGGGTAAACTAAATATAACCTGAACTGAGACTGATCTCAAATCTGTGTTCCTGATGTTCCTGTCCACAGCAGGACGTTACTCAGCTTCCTACACCGGTTCTCCTGCTGCTTCTCCAAACTGAGTCCAGGAGACGCTTTGATCACAGAGGCTCTGTGGAGCAGTGGACACACAGGAAGTGAGTCAAAGGTTGTGGGTTTGAGTCCCACCACAGTCAGATGTTATGGATCACATACAAGATTTACCAGCGCTTCAATCTGCTGAAACCAGTTTCTATGATACTAAAAATGTGCAAATGAGATAATTTGGACATTTTTTCTTTTAAAAAATACTAAAAACAATTAATCACTGATCAAAATAGTTGCCAATTAATGTATAGTCAATTAATAACTGATAAATCAAACAATTGATAAATTGTTGCAGCTCTCAACTCATCAGTTTTGATCAGCGAGCCGTGTGTGACTGGTTATTAACACAGGGGTTTTTGTGATCGTTGCAGCCTAACACAGCAGCTTTCATTAAAAAAAAGATCTGCAATGCATATTGTAGTATATTGTATTATATTGTAGTATATTGTAGTATATTGTATTATATTGTAGTATACTGTATTATATTGTAGTATATTGTAGTATATTGTATTATATTGTAGTATACTGTATTATATTGTATTGTATTGTAGTATATTGTATTATATTGTATTGTATTGTAGTATATTGTATTATATTGTAGTATACTGTATTATATTGTATTGTATTGTAGTATATTGTATTATATTGTAGTATACTGTATTATATTGTATTGTATTGTAGTATATTGTATTATATTGTAGTATATTGTAGTATATTGTATTGTATTGTAGTATACTGTATTATATTGTATTGTATTGTGGTATTTTGTATTGTATGTTTTTAGGTGCTTTTTGCAAAGAAATTTGTAAAAGAAGTTACAATCTTTAAACTCATAATCATTTTTAGATAATTCATAAAAAATAAAAAGGAGGTTTTTTTTTTATCAAAAATGGCTCTAAATGATTAATGTATGATCAAAGTAATTAGTGAGCTGTTGAATTTATCACGTGTGAACTGACAGAACATAATGTTAAACAATATGAGCAGGAAGTTTTACAGTGATTATCATCTAAAATCTGACACCGTGTCTAACCAGTGTTACTTTACTCAGAAAGTTCTGAGGAAAAAGACTTTTACTGTTTACAAATCACACTTTGATACTCTGATATTTTTCTCCTTAAACAAAGTTATAACATGATAGACTCATAAATTGTTGCTGTGACTCCACTCAGATATTTTTGACACGTTCACATCATTACATTATGTAGGCCAGTTACACTGTGTGTGGTCTCACTGTGTGTGTCTCTTTCTCTCTCACACACACACACACACACACACACACACACACACACACACACACACACACACACACACACAATAGCTCCACTCCTTTGTCCTGCTGTTTCCATTGTGCTCATGGCGTCAACCGGCTCCACACACACACACACAGTGACATCAGCCTGTGTGTGTGTGTGTGTGTGTGTGGAGAACTGAAGATTATGAGAAAAACCATCATACTCTTAAAAATATGTTTAGCCTTCAACAACTACATCTCCCATGAGCCTTTGAGCCACTGGGTTCTCACGTGTCAGATATTACAAATGATATTTTGGTAACACTTTATATTAAGATGCTTGTAATGCAGGTTCATAGGTAATAAGGCCGTCATAAGATACTTATTTACATTGGTATGTGTCAATGAAACTATATAAGTGTTAATAAGCATAATAAACATGTTTATTGTGAGATAATAAGACATTTCTGTCTTAATAATCAGTGTTTGTTAAGGTTAATTAATGCACTTGTTACCAGTTGATTATGACTCTTTTTTATTGGACAGTGACAGCTGCAGAGAGAAAGAGGAGTCAGAGGGAACGTTCTGAGGGGGATTAGGGCCGGAGGGGAACGTCTGCAGAGAACAGCAATGAAAAAGCAGTGGAACCAGACTCTCCCAATACGGCCCTCAACACCGTCTCTGACCAGGACTCTGCCCCCGGGGACGATGAAGACGTGGCAGGCGGGGACAGGAAGACACTCACCTCACCTGGCTAAAGCTGCTGGTTTAAGGTCAGTTTTTTGAATTTAAAATAAAACTGTCCAGAACTTTCTTCCAGCTGAAACCTTTCTGTGAGGAGTTCAGAGTTGTCAGGTTGGTTTGTGATTCACTCATGCAGCTTCTTCATCATTAGTTTCTCTGATGAAACAAAGCAACACTTTGGTTTGGTTTGTGCAAAATGTTTAAACTCCAGACTAATGAATTAGACTCAACAATGAAATGGCAGAGGATGAAAGGACTGAAGCTGTCAGTACGACAGATACAATCAGAGCTTATGTAAGAGAAGAAGAATGATGTAAAAAAAAAAAAAAACAGTGTTGTGAAACTCCTCCTGAGGGAAACATGAAGCATGAGTCAGAGACACTCTGACCTCTGACCTCTGTCTGTCAGCGCACAGTTAAATCTGTCCTCTCAACTGCTGCGTTCAACTGTTTGGAGTCCAGTTTATTCCACTTCCGGTCCGTTCGAGGGGTGAAAACAGGACAAGAACAATTTTTATGAGGAGGATGTTTCTGGAATTTGACCTGAGTAAGATTACAGATTTATAATCTAATGAGAAAAGTTCATCTGTTAGACTCAGAGGCTGTTTTTTCAAAAAAACTAAGACAAGAACAAATGTTAAGCAGAGACGTGTTTCTGTTAGAGGTGTTAACTTGTGGAATAGTTGTGAGGATGAATTAAAAATGTGCAGTTCATTTTCCTCATTTAAAAATATGTATAAAACTAAACTAATAAAAAAAATATATAAATCGGGTATGAAGAAGAGTAATAATGAAAATACTGTAACTATTGGTTGTGTTTGCTTGTATTATTGTTATGGAACTTTACTTATTTATTTACTTTTGTAACATGTCTGAGAGCTTGTTTTTTGTTTTGTTTTTTTCTTGTTTTCTTCTTCTTTATTTATTTTTTCTGAAGACTTATGGTATAACTCAGACCGTGTAGCTAAAGAAGTCGCCTTGTTAAAGTTCAGCCGATTAGCGTCATCCCTCGTATTACGTTTGTTGTTGGGGCAAATCTTCTGTGTATTTGTTGAGGGTGTATTTTGAATGCTAATTGAATAAATACATTTTAAAAAGATGGACTGTTTCAGGTTTCCAGTCTGCTTAGAATTAGTGAGTGGACACTGAGGTTATACTGACGGGACCCTCCGACTCTTTCTGCCTCACCGCCTCCATCAGCTCTCCGTGTCTCTGACAGAGAGAGAGGCAGCAGCATCAGTACGAGACGCACCAAACCGACAACACACCGGCAGCTCGAGTGACAGCACAGGGTAAAACAAGTAAGAGTGGGCGTGGTTTCTAGTTGGTGGTAAGAACTTGGTGAAATAAAAAGCTGACAGATGGTGAGCCGGACTTCGTTCTGTTGGTCTACTTCAGTGGTTTTTCTGTCACACACCCCTGTCAGAAGATGGCAAACGTTTGCACCCCCAACCCACAATTTTTACAATTATTAACAATAACTAGGAAGGAACTCATAAAAAAGGATTCAAACATTTATTTTTTGTGAAATAAAGTTTAATAGAATAGAAACAGTAAAGTCTTGTTTGTTTATTTCCCCAACAGAGATCATATTCATTCTACTTTGTTTCAGTTTTCGTTTCCCTGCCCTTCTGTGCCCCCTGCTGTGGCTCTGCACGTCCCCAGGGGGTCCTCACCCTCCAGTTTGGGAACCACTGTTCTAGTCCACTGGCATAACAAAGTTCATGTCAATCCATCCAATCGTTGTTGAGATATTTCAATGAGGACCAAAGACGAGGACCGACAGCTGGACGATATCGTCCCTACAGCTGTGCAGCTGCTGTGGCTGAAAAGTTCAACACGTAAACGTCTCCTTAAAAACAACAGACATTCAGATACGCCTGCAGAGTAAATACAGACACAACCTTTAACTCTGCTGTCTTCTATTTTATTCTCCTCTATTGTCCTGTGTTGTATTGTGGGAAGTCGAGTCTCTCAGAGGACAGTTGAACCATCGAGACGAGACTTTAAATCTGTCATCTGCTGCTGAAACTCACTCTGTGTGTGTGTGTGTGTGTGTGTGTGTGTGTGTGTGTGTGTGTGTGTGTGTGTGTGTGTGTGTTTGTTTGGAAATTCCCTCTATGCAGCCTATTTATGTTTTTTCTGACTAATAACACACACAGCAAAGTACTCTGCTGCTGGAGGAAAGGTGTGTGTGTGTGTGTGTGTGTGTGTGTGTGTCTTAAATTAGTGGAAAGAAACAAAATGACAGAGACGAGGAGTTTTTATGGGAACACTGGAATGATAGAGGGTGGGGGGGCAGTGATTCATGATGGGAATGTACAGAGAGACAGCAGGAGGTGTCAAACACACACACACAACCTGAACCGACTGTAACCACACACACCTGGTTCTTAAACCATAAACACAACGAACACATGAGAGCTTTGTTTCTTCAGACCTCAACAATGAAACAGAAAACACACTTTAACCAAAACTGATGACTAAAACATGAACATGAGAGCCAGACTATAAAAAGAACTTTAGGAGTTTAAAATGATTCAGGTCCCAGACGTCAGCTGTGTGTCGACCACCGGGGGCAGCAAACACACATGGAGAAGCTCTTCTGTTAGAGATACAACAGAAGAAGAAGGACTGGTGTCTCTGCTGAACATGTTGGCACCAGAGACTCATGTTGGAACTAGACGGGCTGCCGACCCCCAACTCTGGCACCAGTTTTTCCCAGTGGCCACTCGCAGTACTGCAGCAAAAAATTCCCCACCAGCCCCAAAAGAGACGTCTGTAAAACTGTCGACAGGAGTGAAAACATCACTGATACTCTGACAAATCTTACTAACATGAACAGGACATGTTTTACAAACTGAAACCACCTGATTATATCCTACATGAATGAACAGTTCTGAATTTTTCAGGACATCTGGTCACCATAGCAACAACTGTCCCATTCATAACTGTAGTTTTATATAACTCACCTGTTTGAATCAGCTGTTTGTTAGCCAGCACTGTGTCCATGTTTTATACAGTGTGTGTGTTACTATTTTCAACTACTGGTTAAAGAAAACACACAAAATTATCAGCCCCTACAGGACCCACCAGGGTACTCAGACCTCAGGTTGGGAAACAATGCAATAAACAGCTGAATATGAAACACAACACTCTTTCAACTCCCTGTTCCTTTGCTCCAATGTCTATAAAGTCAGACTTCTCCACTGTTCAACTACAAGTCCAACACACCGTCCACTGTCCTTCACTGTGTCTCCTCTACACAATAAAAACAAACAACACTGTTCTGTCTCTGTAGTTCAGTTCTGGTACATGTAGTTCTATGTAGAATTGGATGTGTGTGTGTGTGTGTGTGTGTGTGTGATGAACATGTATATTTACTGTATGTATCCATGTATTTATGTGTGTGTGTGCTGTTTATGTTGTTTACTGTGTTGCTCTGAGGTCGGAAACACTGCGGTATACATCTGTCGCCTGACACACACACACACACACACACACACACACACACACACACACACACACAGTAGAGCCTCTGTCCGACCTCAGACTACACTAAATTGTCGGACTAATTATTATAAACGACAAACAGTGGTCGCCGAGGAAACGATCCTCCCACATCCCATAATTACTCTGCGTTGGCTCGATATTAAAACTGCTTCCAAATAGTTGAGATGCTGGGGTGCGTTTGATTTCTTGCTCTGCCTCTGAAATCAATGGCTCCTTGTGAGGAGATGAAACAGAGCAGAGTGACGAGGGTAAAAAACCTCAAACATACAGATTGTGTACTGAGGACAGTCAGTGTGGCTCATATCAGCCTGCTGGATGTTTAGTGCTTCAGTTGTTTGTGTCTTACTCTTATTATCAGTTCTTGTATTTATCTAGAGGTCCAGTGAACCACAGAACCCACAAGGTTTAGTCTTTTGTTAACAGTCATAACAGTCCTTCATCCAAGGTAAGTGAACTGTCCTCAGCATAGAACGTCCGTTCTAGAGAACTGGGACAAATCAAGTAGTACCAATAAAAAGTATTATCACAATTTTGTCCATTTAAAAATAGGTTCAGACATGTGAAAACAAGTGGAGTGCACAGACATATGTCCTATTTTTCAACCAGAGATCAATCTGGCAATATTTTTTCTACTAATCAATTAGTTGTTTGGTCCATAAAATGTCCAAAGATGTTGATTAAAGTCCAAGAGGACACCGTCTTGCACATCCATACGCTCCATCTGTGATTAATGTGGAAATAGGAGGATATGAATTACTAATGTTCATTTCTAAACTTGCTCTGTGTGAGAAAACAGCCTTCTCTCAGACAAGAATTCACAGCAGGTCTAAACATGTGGCGCACACAGACATATATCCCTGTGTTCCTCTGACTCTGGTGGGACTCGAACCCACAACCTTCGACTGCCTTCTTTACAGCGGAGCCAGAAGACCGTGGTGCCACAGAGCCACTGCTTGATAGAAGGAGATTCAGACTTCAGACTGACTATAAAAAAAATGAAACACAAAGGAATTAATTCAGATTATTCCTTAAGTTTAAGTTAAATGAAAAGAATGATGTATTAGATTTCTTGTTCGATTTGTGCATCCAGTTTCCAAAAAGTGACAAACATGTCGTTTATTGTAAAATCAATAATTGTACCAGAGCTGTAGAAAGCTGATCGTTCCAGCAGAAACACAGATCCTGCAGTCTGAATCCTCCTCATATGATTGATGAGGAATTATAAATATCGACTCTGGTGGGACTCGAACCCACAACCTTTGAATCACTTCTCCTGTGAACAACTAGAAGTCCAATGCGCTGTCCATTGCGCCACAGAGCCTCACTGTGAGACAGACTCTGTGAGGACAGAGGAAAGGGACAGCAGAGAACAAGCAAGACAAAAGAAACTCTGCAGGAACCAGAGTAGAAGCCTGTTTGGAAGAACTTAAAAGAGCTTGTTTGGACTGATGGAGAGGGAGGGAGAGGAGGTGTGAAAGAGAAGGAGGGATGACACAGAAAGAGGAGGAGGAGGAGGAGGAAGAGGAGGAGGAGGAGGCTCCAAACAAACTGACTCCATGTTGAAAATTCTGCTTCATGTTTATTATTCTGACAAACTTTTTCCCTTTGCTCTTCCCTCCCTCGTCCTGTCCTCTCAGTCCAGTTGTGACCCTCTACAGTCTGAGCTCAGGACCCCGAGTTTCTCTGCAATTCATCTTTGTTTCAAACTGGTTTAAACTGGTTTCAAATGAAGATGATTTATGGTCCTGTCTAAAGTTTTCAGCTGGTTCTTTTGGACTCCACAATCCAAAGATTCTCTGATCATTGAATCCCTCTGCTGAGGATTACAGAGTCACTGCAAACAGGAGACAGTCCTGCTTACTGGATCAAACTGTGGTTTCAATTCAATTTTTGGTTCCCATAAACAAATAAACATGCCAAAAAACAAATTTAGTGCGTTTTATGTCAGGGGAATGCAGAAAAGGCTGATTGTGGCATGAAAGGATTACTAAAGATAAAACCTTAAGTTTGCCCTCTGAAGTTCAGGACTCAAATCCAGAACCTTTTGCTTCAACTCTGCGTGAAAAGTACACGAGTTCTCATTCCACGTTAAGTTAGCAACAGTCTGACTCACCAGGTGCACACTGCAGGTAGAAGTCCTGCCACCGGTCGCTTGTTTCAAGCAGCATCACCGCATCTGCTAGCTACATTTTCAGAGTTCCTGGGAAACATGAACAGCCTCTGAGCTGCAACCTGCGCAATGAGAATTAGCACCTGGGATGCTAACGGTACAAACATAGACAAGCTAACACCCGTGATGTAGTCATTTTAACTCCAGAGCTCACCTCCTGAAGTGCAAATGTTCCACCAAAACAAGTCACCCATCAACACTATTTAGCAACACCCCCATTGCTGCGTCCTGGGTTTAGCTCCGCCCAAGATGTTTGTGATTGTTTTTTTTCCCCCTACAGCAGATTGTGTATGTGGAGACAGACCTGTGGAGAGACGTCTGACTATGTGAGACAAAGTTAGCAATAATATACAATATGCAACATTGAGTTCGACTTTCAAAATAAAACTTGCCGAGACGTATTTCAGGTGATGGTCACAGTTTGGTTGATTTTAGCATCAAAACCTGGTGATTAGAATTTGGAAAACATCACAGTTTGAGTTGAATGAACTATTTCCTCAAACCTAACCCCGGTCTCATGTGTCTCAGTCCTGTGATTGACCCGTTCAACCACCCTGTCATCCTCCCTACGTGGACTCACATGCTCTTCACAGTACATTTAGTCTCTCATAGTCAGATGTCTCTCCACAGCACTCAGTTCTGACATTCTGCTACAGAAGAAAAAAACACACTGCCTTCTTTGCATTTCTTTAAACCAATCACAAATGTCTTGGGCGGAGCTAAGCCCAGGAAGCAACGATGGTGCTGCTGTCGAGGGGGAACTTGTTCTGGTGGAACATCAGGAGGTGAACTCTGGTATTAAAATGTCTACATCACTGCAAAAGAAAAGCTAACAGCTGTTAGCTTGTTTATGTTTGTACCATTAGCATCCCAGGTGCTAATTTGCTGTTTTCATTGTATAGGTTGGAGGATTTTTTGTTGTTTCCTGGGGATTTTGAAAATGTAGATCCAGACACCGTGATGCTGCCTGGAGCAAACGACCAGCGGCAGGACTGATACCAGCAGCGTCCTCGCAAATAAACTCATCTGTTCTGTTACAAACAAACAAACATCGTGTCTTATTTGAGTCTTTTTGACTCTTTGTTCATTTACAGCCGATAATTAGGCAATAACTCAATCAAAGACACTTAAAATCACACACACGCACGCACACACACACACACACACACACACACACACACACACACACACACACACACTGCATCAGTTAGAAGTGAGTTTGACCCAGTTTAGACATGACATGTGTGTTTGCTCTTGACTAAGTGTGTTATTAGTAAGATCGATGCTCAGAAGGACTTAGCTGTCATCTGCCTGCCAACAGACACACACACACACACACACACACACACACACACACACACACACACACACACACAGTATAAAGCCAAGACACACACACACACCCTTCAGTTAAGTGGTGTGTGATTAGTCACTGCATGTCTGGAAATCAGCTTCAGATTTTCACTCTGACAGCTCTGAACTTTTAGTGGACATTAAAATGAAAACTTTTTATAATAAACGTCCCACTCTTCAGGGGGAACCTGAACTCACCACCACATTATTAATAATTCATCTATTATCTGCTGTCACTGTGAAGTTTTTTTCAGCATCTTCTATAAAACACCGATGTGTTCAAGTGACTCTGTCACCACTGATGGTGCCTTCACTGACATCCTGCTCGTTGTGTAAATGCCTGAACATTCTGGTGTGAAGCCAAAAACAGAGTTTTGTCTCATCTGTCAGAAGAGGATCATGCTCTCTGACTTCCTGCCTGAACTTTCAGAATAAAAGTGTTCAATTAAAGTAGAATTCTGGTGTTCCGGTGTTTCTTATTGTCAACAAATCTTCAAACAAACAACACACTTGTTTGTCTCTCAGTATTTTCTGACTTCCTGTCTGTGGCTCTCAGCTTCAAGCTCACTGGTTCCTACTGAAGATGTGAATCTTTAAAAATACCCCACAGACATTTAGATTCATCTTTATAAAGGTTGCAGCTGCAGCTGTAGTTTTTAATCAAACAAGCAGGAGGAAACAGAGTTTGTGGAGGACTGTTTTCAGCAGCATGCAGGTTGCAGCTCAAAGGATTTTGGCATCCAGAGGGTTAGACTATAAAATGGAGTACACTTTAGGGCGGAGCTACCCTGTGATTGACAAGTCAATCTCAGCTGATCAAATCAGATCAAACTGTCGATCAAATAAGAATCAAGTTACTACATGGCCTCTTTCTCACTTTCACAAACATATTTTAGTGACAGTTTAGTTGTAATAAGAGAAAGATGTAGTCAGGCAGGTCGCCATTATTTCCTGCAGCAGGTCACCCACCAGCTCCTCGCTCTCGGCGGTACTGAGCATGCTCTGATCACAAAACATCAGGATGGTGACCTTCAAGGCTTCAGAACGGTGGTCCACAAACCAACAGTGTCTCTGTCCACTGATGTCCTGTGTACGTGCAGAACTAACGTTACATTACTGAGCTTCAGTTGGAAAAAATAAAAACTG
Organism: Lutjanus erythropterus; assembly: GCA_020091685.1. Classification (NCBI taxonomy): domain Eukaryota; kingdom Metazoa; phylum Chordata; class Actinopteri; order Lutjaniformes; family Lutjanidae; genus Lutjanus; species Lutjanus erythropterus. The sequence goes on from CM034594.1 coordinate 8,036,871, forward strand.
AAGGTCATTTTGTTCATGTGCAAAAACTACAAAAAATGAAGTGCAGTATGAAAAACGTGTGGGTTACAGACGGAGACACAACAACGTCCAACTTCAGTCAACATTTAACGCTGCACAAAGAACAGTGAGTCGAGACTCTGTTGAGGCACATTTGACTTTTTCTGACTTGAAACTCCAAGTTTAGGATTAGAGCAGCGCAACTAATCACACTAACATCACAATATAACAAAGTTCAATATCCAAATCACTGATCTGAATAGCTTTTTTTTTAAGTCATTACAGTAAGATGAGATAAAAATCTTTGTTCTCAGGATGAAAGAAAACATGTTTGTCATCATGATTTAATTGGTTTCTTTTTTAAGTGAAAATGAAAATTATGATGCAAAACTGATTATATCGAATAATAATCGAATCACAAATCACAGTTTCAGTCAAAACAATCCAAATCATGCAGCCCGGTTTAGGACTTGGGACTTGACTTGGGACTAGACGGCAAAGACTTGAGACTTTAATAGTGTCTCATTGATCTGTGGACCACAGTTCTATGAGTTCTACGTTCTATCAGGAAAACACACACACACACACACACACACACACAGTAGATGTTAGCAGATATATTCACTGCTGGTTTGAACATGTTGCCATGTTTTTGTTTTCAGATTCAGTCATTTAATCAAAAGTGTAAATGTTTATTACAGATCTGTCTGTGTTATAATCACTTCCTGATTTCTCCCTCTGTCTCTGTCTGTCTCCGTCTCTCTGTGCGTCTCGCTGACATTCCTTCCACATTTTTCTCTGTGGTCAGTTTGTTTTTTTAAAGAAAGTTTGAAAGATGAGACGGAGAGAGAGCAAACAGGACGAGGAGGGAGATCACACTCATCTTATCTCCCTCACTCTCCTCTTGCAGTTAAAAACATGTCTGTCTGTCCTCAGAGACACAGCTCACAGACAGACCGATCAGCTTCTCCTGAAAGTCTCGACATGCAGCACGGATCGACCCGACCGAAAGCCTGCAAATAAAGACTGAAAACCACCGGAGGAGCAGATGTTCAAACGCTTTCAAACAGATGACTGAGCAGTTCTGCGACCACATCACATCAGTTCAGCCTGATTTAAACTCATCTAACAGAGTTAAAACCGTCCTGCCGCCCCCTACAGGCTGTAATGCTCACTACAGCCTCCAGCAGGGACCAGAGGACACAACATGTTTGTTCAGGGAGGTCAGCGGGTCGCTCGAACCGAAAACGTCCATCCTCAGTGGATCAGTAAATATAATACACATTCTCTAAAGTGAGGAGAGGTCCCGAGGTCACACACACACACACACACACACACACACACACACAGAGACTTTATGATCTGTTAACTTTACAATGTAAAAAAAAACAGGAGATCAGACAATTTTAAATTTCAAGGCATCATACTGAAAAAGATTTTTGCGTTTTGAGCTCAACTCAAACTCTTAAGTTTGCAAATAAACATAAAAATGTTTTGCTGAACTAAAGATCAGTAGAATTAAGAACTAAGAATTTGAGTTGGACTTTAATCTTAAAATACTGCCTTGAAATTATGGAGTTTTCTTTTTTTAAAGTATATAAAAGGCCACAATCAGAAGAATCATACAGTGACATAATAATATAAAATATATAATAACATGCAGAGTTACATGTAGTTCAATCATTTCTTTAGCTACAGTTAGAAGTTTAACTACATTCAGATCTCAGTAACTTTTTCAGTAGTTCACTACTTTGGCTCATGTAGTCAGTTATAAGAATATTTTATTCTACAGTTTGGCACAAACACCTCAACGCGTTGGACGCAGGTATTATTTAAACACAATCAGCTGATATGTGACTAAAATCACATGACGTTTGTGATCAAATGTAACAAATTCAAAATGAAACGTAGCATTTTCTTGATTCCACCACAACAACACGCCGTCACATGACTCAGTGTCACTTCAGTGGTACGTCGGTGTAACACAGTGCTGCACCAACATGCGACAAGATTAACAGAAATGATCAGTTTTGCATTACAACTGCCATTTTTACCGGAAAACAAAAGGATTAAAATTGTGATTATGTGAAAGTTTGTGGCGTCTGAACCAAACAAACATGTTTCTGTTCATCTGCAGAACAAAACCTGGAGGTCAGCTCGTCTCTGCAGCTCTATTGAAACTCATTAACATCAGATTTTCTCACATTGTGCCTTTTTTCAAAGAAACTGTGGTTTGGATGTTACACTTGGTCATATTGTGATTTTATTGCGATTAATTACGCAGCTATATACAGAATACTGTGATACTGCAATCAAAAAATCTCTCTGTGACAATATAAACCAGAGACAGTTCATGCTAATTCATGCTAACATCATGGCTGCTACTTTTATTTAGAAGAACTTTAACTTCAAGGAAAAACTTTATACTGACAAAAAACTCATAAGCATCAGACATATGATTTAATAAAGGACATTTGTTCAAGCTGTCATTTTTCTTTGTTTCGTGATACTGTGGACTTTGTATGGAGGTTTCATCGTTTCATGAGTTTTTGGTTTCATCCCTACAAGCTTCATTTTTCAGAGCAGTTCAGATGTTTCAGTACTTTTTGTTGAGTAGTTTGATAAACTGCAGTTTTACACAGAAGAGGCAGCACTTGTCTTGCGCAAACATGAAACACACACACACACACACACACACACTTACACGTTTCCAGGAGATATAAAGGATCACTTGCACGCGCACATGCACGCGCATCCCTTAACTTGGGACAGGAAGCACGCACGCGCGCTCACAGTCAGACATGTCTAAAAAACCAGGAGGATGAACGAGACCCTTTAAAATGATCAGTTTATGGCTTTTATTGTGAAAATCCTTTCCGGGAAGACTTTTTTTGGGTCTACTTCTTTTGTTTCTTTATCATTTTATTTTTCTCTTTCATTTTATTTTCAATGTGATTTTTTTTTTTCCATATTTACCTTTTCAGTCACTTTTTGTCTTGATTTAAAGGAACAGTCCGCTGTTCTCTGCTCTCATGATGTTTGAAATGTAAAGAAACTGAGAAGGACTTTTACCGGTGGAAGTGAACACAGTGATGACAGTACCTCGGTGCCGGTGAGGAGCGGAGACATGAACGTCCAGCAGCCGGTGAGTCTCTGCAGACCCGCTGGTCCTCTGTCCCTCTGTCCGTCTGTCTCCGGTGTCCCTGCTGTTCAACCGGCCGCTCCGGACGCATTGGATCAAACACACTCCGAGCTGATGAGAACTTTCCTCACACTCACTTAAATCCGCTCTGTGTGTCCAAAAAATGTCCTCCGGTTCGTCCACTCACAGTTTTACGCACCAAAACGCAAGAAAAGAGAGACACAATCCAACATCTGTCCTCAGGTCTTCATGTGAACTCTGCATCCAAACATTTAAAAACTTTTTAGAGAAGAAGTAAAGTTTTCCAGGGACTCTGTGGACAGTTCACACGGTCTGTCCCCCGGTTAAAGATGTGATCTGGTGGTTTGGAGATGAGCTCCGAGCGGCGGAGAGTCGACTCGACCCGTCTGCTGCTGCTGCTGCAGGAGGAGGAGGAGGAGGAGGAGGAAGAGGGGACAGAGGGAGGTCCAACATCAGAGACAGAGAGAGAGAGAGAGAGAGAGAGAGAGAGAGAGAGAGAGAGAGAGAGAGAGAGAGAGAGAGAGCTCTGACAGGCGTCCAGCTGCTCTGAACTCTTTCTAAGAAGCAGCTTCAGTCTGAATTCAGATATTTTACATGTTTGTCCACCATCACTGAGACAGCGACATGATTTCGACCCCATATTTTCTCCAAAATAAAATACATCTCAGAGAACATATTTGTCCACGTGACAAAGGACGCCACAAGAATGATTAGAACTCAAAAGTTCGTGCCTTTTCCTTTGCAGAGCAGCTGCTGGTATCAGCGTCAGTTCCTTCCAACGGTTTTCCTCCTTTATTTATTCTGATAACTAAGGTGTCATTTCATTTCCTGCTCTGATTATCCACACCTGTGCTGCCCTGGTGTTTTCCATCAGTGAACCTGTTTTTAACTTCACCTCCTGTGTGAAACTGAGGCTCTGCTCCCCCACAAACATCACACAGAGACCTGCTTCATTTTTCATTTCTCATGACATTTGTTGATTTAAACAAACATAAAGTGTTCCTGCTCTTTCTGCAAACATCTTTTCAGTTTTGCAAACAGTTTTTTCTTAATTTCATAATGAATTTATCTGCTGCTTTTATCCAAATTTATTTAACAATTTATTTTACTCACTCACTCAGACTGATGGCAGAAGCACCATGCAGGAAGGTGCAACCAATCTTTAACCAATCAGGTCACTAAAACTAATATTTTCTTTTGATCTGATTTGGTTGTGATTCATGTGGCTTTTTGTCATATGAAGAGTGGTTTACATGTGTCTTATCTGTGACTGACAGATGTGTCAGTGACCTGTAACCAACAATTCACAGCTGCTACTGGATGACACACACACACACACACACACACACAAATGAGCAGAAACAGACAGTAAACAGAGGCAGTCGTCATGGCAACCACAGGTGGAAAATTTCAAGGAAAGTCACCTTGTTAAAAAGCAAAACTGTCACACTTTTCAACTTCAGCTTCATTAAGATCCTGAACACACACACATCACCAGAACATGAAAGATTTGTATCCTGGATTAATAATGATTTTATATTGAGACATGAAAGTCATCACTGACATCTACAGCCTGATCACGCCTGTCATTATCAAATGCTTCTATAACTGTATGATGTGTACAAGATAAAAAAAAAGTTTTAATGATCAGTAACACAATGATAACAGTAATAACACCTCACTGTGTGGCTCTTAAAGACATTCTGCTAGATTCCAGCTCTCTCTACATTTCAACAGGATTGGTAATTCACCCTCCGACAAGCTCCCGCCTCCTTAGTTACTGTTGCTAAGCCTGCCAAACTGTCCGTCCTCGCTGCATGTATTCAGTTTACAGTGATAACAGCAGCAGATTTAACATGTAAACTGAGAGTAACTGTTGAAACAGGAGCTCTGTGATTCTTTAGAGAAGGAAACTAAAGCAGATTCTCATTTCTAGCTGACGACGGTGGATTTTCTAAAATAAAGACTCATAAGCAGATTTCATGAGTGTAGCTACCTGATGTAAGCTAATGCTAATGCTAACTGGACTTGAGTCAGCTGAGAGTCTCCAGCTGATGTTTTAATGTTTCCATCTGACACGTTAAAACAAGAACCCTGTGAAAGTGTTTATGTAAAGTTAGCTAACAGATGTGTACATGATATAACATTAATGCTAACAGACTGAGGCTAAAGCTAGCTTACATCTCAGCTAACACTGGTCAGATGGTGAAATACAGCAGGTATATCTACATGATAGATGATAGAAATACACTCATTAACGTGGGAAAAGGAAGAGCAGGGACTCAATTAGTGCAGCGGACCTTGAGACGGTCACCCAGCCAGACCAGCTGGACCCGATCACCACAGGAAGAGAGCCGATAAGAGCTAAGCTAACCCGATTTAGACCTGAGACAACTTTTTAGGATGCAACAATCCCCAAAAACAAAACAAAACAAACAACAAAAATCCTGGAGGGACTGAATATAAAACATGTTAAACATCCACCTGTAGTTTCACTTTGAATTCATTTAAAGTCAAAGTCAACCTACACACACACACACACACACACACACACACACACACACACACACACACACACACACACACACACACAAAGAGCGACATTCTTCACCACATCTGTTCTTTCTAGCAACCAGTTTACCAGTCTGGACCAGTTAGAGCTTTATACTGGACAAACACAACCAGAGGTAAACACACACACATACACACTGATGGAATGCATACACAAACAGGAGCAGATGTAAGAAAGTGTGAACACTAAAATATAGAATATCACACACACACACACACACACACACACACACACAGGCAGGGTAAACAGTGGTGTTGATCTGGCACTGGTCTTGACAGAGTTACTCCAAAGTCAGACATTCCTCAACTCACTTTCCTCCCAACAATTACCCTCCAAACTCTGTGTGTGTGTGTGTGTAGTGTGTGTGTGTGTGTGTGTGTGTGTGTGTGTGTGTGTGTAGTGTGTGTGTGTGTGTGTGTGTGTGTGTGTGTGTTCAGCGTGTCAGAACTCAAACAATAACCTAAAAACTTGATGGTGATGTTGATGATTGGATGATTTCTGGTGTGTCAGAATCAATAAATAAATTATGTTTATATACGAATAATTTCACTTTCAGTTGTTAAATTCTGAAACTCTGTAAATCTGACTCCTGAAAAAGGCTGGATGCTGAAACACATCAGAGTTTGTTTGTTTTAAGGTCTAACTCACGTCTGCAACCTTTACTCTGAAAAAATGATTCAATGAGAACAGTGTAAAACAGACCTGGGCAAAGGTCCCGGGGCCGGATGTGCCCTGAAAGGTTTCGTTCATTGGTAAAGATAATGAACTGAATATTTTATAACTTGATTCACTCAGTGCTGAACATCCATGTTGTTGATGTTGTTCTTCTTCTGCCTGCATGCTTCACTGTAAAACATCAGGTTTTAGATGTTGACAACAAAATATGAACCCACAGTTCATCACACGATTCAGAAAGGCTGACCAACAGTTGATGTGCTCAATATAAAGCACTTATTAGAAATAGGAAATAAATAATAAATAAATAAATTAGGAAATAAACATTGTTTTAAAAAAAGTTGTCTGGAGGTGCAACTTTAATTCTATATTTTCTCAGAACCTTTTCTTTCTTTTTTCTGTATTTGGTGTCACAGTGAGCTGAAGGAGACTGAAGACTCTGACAACAGTTAGAAACAAAGACACCGAGCTGTAGATGGACATGTGGTGCATATTTTATTTACCAAATAAATCATTTTATTTAAAGTTGGTGTCTAAAAAGAATCTCTTTAGCCCTACAACAAAAATAAATTAAAATTAAAATGTTCAAGAAATGACTATAATAATAGTAATAATTAATTTCTATGTAATTTTTTGTCAAAGTCACAGGAGCCACTGGAGAGGCCACATGTGGCTCCGAGCCACAGGTTGGAGACCCCTGGCATTTCCGTTGTTTTAAAAGAGTGCATTTGAGTTTTTGTGATTTTGTGTAAATTTGAACATTTTTTTAATTGAGGTGAGAAAATGAGAGGAGAAAACTGAAGGCTCCATGAGGCAGAATGTCACTTTCAGCTGTTAATTAAAGTGAAATTTTCCCGCCATGCTGTCATGTCTTCTTCTCTACAGGAGGTTGCCATGGAGACGCCTCAAACATCCTCGGCCGGATCTGAACCTGAGACACTGCTGTATAGTTACATGATATTCTGCATTTATCAAATTCAAATCTGAACTTTATTTGTCCCTGAAGGAAGGGGACTGAATGTTGAGGACTCAGGACAACAGAAGTGTTCTCAGTTGACCTGACAGTCCCAGAGTACAAACAACAATAACAGCTGAATTTCAGGATAATAATCGGTCAATCACCAATATTAATAAATATCTCTGCACTTCAACCAGCTTGATAAAAAACAACCTATCAGACGGTGCATCAACCTTACGCCCACCAGGACCGTCTCCTGCAGACTCATTACAGACAGCTGTGATGACTTCAACAACAGATTCTGCCCATCAGGACTTTTTTCTTTTCTTCTTCTCTTCAGATCCTGCTGGATTCACAGCGAACCGTCGTCTCTGCTCGCGTGTCTCAGCTGCTTCCTGTGTGCTGGATCAGCTCGCAGCGTCTCATGAAGTCAGCGTGGCTCATGTTGATATTCCATCTCTAATAACCGACCACATTTCCACTGCTAATGACACGGCGGCGGCCATCTTGGCTCTGTTCGCCTCATTACAGGCTATCTGAGAAACTGACGGCAGCGTGGCGGCACTCCACGCGCCCAAACCTCCAAACCTGTGTGTGTGTGTGTGTGTGTGTGTGAGAGATGAACAAACACATCAGGAGAAAGTCAGAGGTCAGAGGTCATCAGCTGGAGGAAAATGTGTGAGTGTTTGTGTGTGTTTTAAAGCAGGAAGACGTGAAGTGTTAAAGAGCGCAGGTGGCTTTTAAAAGACAGACGTGTTGAGGAGGAGACACAGAGAGTCACAGTAAATAGACTGTCCTCTCCTGTGAAGGACATTTATGTTTGAGAGCTGCATCAGTTTTTTTAAATGCAGACCAGCAGAACATATCGAGTGGGAGTCACAAAAATTAAATAATAAAAACTGAGTTGATTAAAATCTATGTGAAATGAAAAATGAGAGCTAAACTGTCAAGTAATTCAGTTCCTTTAAAGCTGATCTGTTTAAAACTTTAATCACATACAACACAAACTGTCATTTATTATTTAAGAAAGTTGCTTCAGTGTAGAAGTGAGAAAAAATGGTAAAAAGCAAAACAACCGATGGACCTCTCACCCCAGTGCAGCCGCTCACTATCGTTGCTAAGCCAAAGCCATGATCGATCATTTCAACTGAAAAGAGTTTGATGTCACTTCTGTTTCTACCAGGTGGCGCTGTGACTGTGAGTGATCAGTGTAGATGTGTTCAGTGGGACTCTGATCAAACGTTTGTGCAGATCAGATCATTTATACCAAAGTTAATCATAGAATTTCAAACATCGACACAAAGATCAATCATTGCCATGGCCACGCCCTCAACAGGCGCAAATCTTTGAATAACTTTTGATGACAAACTGGTCGAGATGGCTCACTGTGATCTGAGTCTGACAGACTTTTTGTGTTCTCCGTAGACATGTGTATCAACTTGTGCGCAAGAAACCAAACCGTACAGTCTTGTTTAGAGGTGGCCAACCCATGTGACCATTTGGTGCTCAGACCCAAAAGTAGAAGAACAAAACACAAGTGTCACGCAGTTTTAAACTTCTGCACATTTTTCAACATATATCCATTCATTAATAAATAATAATAATAATAAATAATAAATACTCATATATGAAAATATATTTACTGAACAGATGTTTATTCTGTATTTATTGCCTGCCTGGACATTTTTCCTGCTCGCAAGTCACAATTCAAGTTTTACCATTTAATATTTCTGTTTTAATTTGTATAATTACTATTCTTTGTATTTATTGTATTGTATTTTTGTACTTTTACACTTTCATTGTTCCTCCTCATTGCTGCTGTGGCACCTGAATTTCCTCCAGGGATTAATAAAGGTTTATCTTCTCTTATCTTAAGTGATTAAAATGTATGTGAATTTAAAAATAAATTGATAAACTTGAGTGACATTTTATTTGGAACAGTGTCCTTCTGTTCATTTACAGTCAGAGAGTTTTGTTATTCTGCTCAAAATGTCAAACCCCGCCCACGAACTGATCGACCTTTGTGACTCATTTTGGAGGCCTGCCTTGATTGTGAGCTTTTATTTGACATTTGGCAGCAGCAAATCCAGAGAGAAGTGGGAGAATTCATCGTACACAAAACTTTTTGCAGAAACTTGTAGATCTCACGATCTTTTGACTGAAAGCTGAGAGTCAAACCTTCATCAGCTGGTCAGTGAGTCAGTGGTTTAACTTTCTGAGCAGAAAAACAAAAGTTTTCATTTTAAATGATAAATGTCAGGTGAATCCTGTGAATGATGAATGATAGACAACAGATTATCAAAGCAACACTGTTCACATAAAATGTCAATCAACTTTATCAAATCAATTGACAGTTTATCACCTTTTTTCATTTCACGTACACTTTCATCACTACTTTCATCCCTGAGGCCAATGCTCTTAAATGACACCACAGAGGGCAGTTTTGTGTTGAAAGATGAATCTAAAACAGAGAAAAGCAGCAGAGCTCAGTCCGTCAGGTCTTGGCTCGGGACCGGATGGTTCTGCTCAGGTCCAGCTCAGATCAGAGTACAGAGTGGACTGGTAGCTGCAGAGGTGCCATTTCACCTTACAAGACATCAAACCAACTGCTCAGGGAAGCATCCACCTCTCCCACAAAAACTGCACTGGATTATTTCCATGTGGCCCTGATGAAAGATCGTCTTCTTCTTCTGACGGATCAGTGAAGGTGAGGACAGGTGAGCATCATTAGATCGCCTAAAGCTGCAGTCAGACCAAAACCCCGCCCTCGCTCATTAATGCGTGGAACAGGAGACACCTTGCACCTTTTTGCAGAGAAAAATCAGGTCAGAACCTTGTCGTTTCGTCAGCCTGCTGCAGATTCAGCTCACCTGTCGCTCGCCGCTCCAGATGTTGGAATGTTATTAGCAGCCTGATGTTTTGCTTTTCTCTCTGATGAATCCAGTCAATTGTTTCTGAGTGATTCGTCTGTCTCTCACACACAGCAGATTTTGTTCATTAAATCAGAAATCTGCTCAGATCGTTTTATGGTCTTTAATTAGCAGAAGAGAAGAGACGCTTTCCAACCCTGCTGCTGATTACAGACTCACAGTGTGTGTGTGTGTGTGTGTGTGTGTGTGTGTGTGGTTTTGGCCAAACCATTTTGTCCTAATCTCTCCGTATCTTTGCCAGCTAACTTACAGCTGTGGTATGTTTCGTGTGTGTGTGTGTGTGTGTGTGTGACCTACATGTCAGTTGTGTTGTGGTTTCTGGACTGAACAAGCCTCGACACCACGAGGAAAATCTGGGTGCAGTCAGAGATGCAGAGGTTTAATTACTGTGCTGCAGTCAAACTCTTGTTAGCCTAGCTTAGCATAAAGACTGGAAGCAGAGGGGAACAGCTAGCTTGGCAGTGGTGGCGTGTGGTGGGTTTCTGGCTGGCTTTGACTCCTGGCATCACTCTCTCCTCAATGGTCAGTGATTTATGAGCGTGATGGACAGATAGCTTTATTTGTGGCTAAAGTGACAGTTAACTGTAGCTGCTGTTAGCCAGCTAGCTAACAGCCAAAACATCAGCATCACATGGCACACATGACTGACCAGCAACCGACTGGCAAACAAGAAAACTACAATCTATTCACACAGTGGCAACACAAAGACATTAAAGGGACAGTTCACCCCAAATCAAAAATACATAATGTCCTTCTGACATGTTGTGCTGTTTCTCCATCAACATTTTTGGTGTGAGTTGCAGAGTTCTGGCAATGAGATGTCTCACTTCTCCAATATAATAGAACTATTTTCTTTCTGGTAGAAAGAAAGTCGCCCTGGTAGATGCTAAAGTAGTTCTTTGAGATTCTACTGCAGAGAGTAGTTCCTACGCTCACATAGGAACTTCTGTTGACAAGGTGTGTGGATTATTTTGAGCAAACAGAATATGTTTTTTGAAAGAGACACTGGTTTTGAAGGCAGACATCAAAACATCGTGATGGATAAAAATAGCACTACAGGCCACAGAGAAAAAATGATTGGTGGAGCTAAAGATCAACAAACATCTGGTCTCTTCCTGCTGTATTAGTGTCTGTTACGTGTAAGTCGCCACGCTGTTCTGATCAAACTGTGGAGATTAAAACAGGTCTGAGTTCATCCAAAATAAAAAAAAAGGCAAAAAGAAAGAAAATCACACAAAGCATTTTCTGCCATCTGTCCTTCATCACATCGCCACCATTATCACTGCAAACAGCATCTGTGGCACGAGCCCCGCCTCCTTAGTTACTGTTGCTAAGCCTGCCAAACTGTCCGTCCTCGCTCTGCATGTATTCAGTTTACAGTGATAACAGCAGCAGATTTAACATGTAAACTGAGAGTAACTGCTGAAACAGGAGCTCTGTGATTCTTTAGAGAAGGAAACTAAAGCAGATTCTCATTTTAGCTGACGACGGTGGATTTGTATAAAATAAAGACTCAAGCAGATTTCATGAGTGTAGCTACCTGATGTAAGCTAATGCTAATGCTAATGCTAACTGACTTGAGTCAGCTGAGAGTCTCCAGCTGATGTTTTAATGTTTCCATCTGACACGTTTTAAAACAAGAACCCTGTGAAAGTGTTTATGTAAAGTTAGCTAACAGATGTGTACATGATATAACATTAATGCTAACAGACTGAGGCTAAAGCTAGCTTACATCTCAGCTAACATTGGTCAGATGGTGAAATACAGCAGGTATATCTACATGATAGATGATAGAAATACACTCATTAATGTGGGAAAAGGAAGAGCAGGGACTCGATTAGTGCAGCGGACCTTGAGACGGGTCACCCAGTTATTAATAGTTCTTCAAAACTGTGTTCTAAGAACTATGATCCTTCATTGCTCCTGTGGTGCAGAACCAATAGAAACAGGGGAGAAAAGTTCCTGAGGTCTGAAAACACTTTATATTTATGATGTTCCTGTTTTAGTAATTTTCTTGGACACATTTTGCTGAAATATCAGACTAACAGACTCAGGACAAAGAATCTCTCAAAACAAAATTCTGTATATTTTTATGAGCTGTTGTGAAATAAAAGAGGAAAAAACAAGACGAGAAGAGAAACACAACTGGAAGAAAATGGAGAGAAGAAAGAAAAGAAAAGGAAAAGAAATGAAAGAAAATAGGAGAGCAGTGTTGGATCTGAGCTGTGTGGTTTCTGGCAGACATGTTTAACACCAATCAGCTGTGTCAGTAATTACACTGTGTCACTGTGTGTGTGTGTGTGTGTGTGTGTGTGTGTGTGTGTGTGTGTGTGTGTGTGTGTGTTCAGGGTCTTTGGGTTCACACTGTGGCACTGACAGATGATCCATGAGGACATCTGAAGAAAATGTAAAGATCAACAGTTTCCTGTTGATAAGAACTGATCAGAACAACACACACACTGTCACACAACACAAACATGCAACCACTGTGAAATTTTATTCATGTCAGTGTGTGTGTGTGTGTGTGTGTGTGTGTGTGTGTGTGTGTGTGTGTGAGACTTGTCCTGCTTTCACAGACAGCAGCAGGTTTGTCTGCAGCAGTGTCAGATGGAAACTAGAAAAATTCATGATGTCACGTCAGACTGAACAAACGTTTGTAACTTCAGAAACTTGTGTAAATGATCCACCTGTGTGTGTTTGAGTGCACGTGCACAAGACCCCTATAATACCATATAAGGCTGCACTTCCTGCTGCATATGTCAGGAAATGTTCATTCATGAAAAAGGCATCCAAGAGAAAAACGAGCTGCTAAAGATAAGAAACAGGAAAAGCGAGTGCTGGTGCTGCCGTGTTACCTGAAGGTCAGACTGTGATTACCTGCCTTGACCTGATTGGTTTCACCTGTCCCTCCCTCATGTGTGTGCAGACCCTGTCTGTTGCCAGTTCGTTTCAGTTTCTTGAGTTCTACGTTCTCCGGTCTTAATTCCTCGTGCATCCTCAGTGGGTTTGATCTTTTTCCTGTGAACTCGACTCGTTTCTGCCTGAGTACCTTCTACTGTCAAAAGACTTCTCATTTATCTGCCTCGTGTTTTCAGCCCTTCATCGTTTGGCTCCAGTGTGACACACATAATGAGAAAAAAACATCATATAAAAAGATCAAATAAAAAGTTTTGATGCATCAAGTTCATCGATAATCATTTTATAGCATCAGACTGAACTGTGAGGATCCAAGAGATTCACACCTAAACCTGGACTCATGCAGAACTGAGAGATGTTTGACCCAAATACAACAAATTTCACAACTGATCTGTTTATAAATTAAACATAATTTACAATTTATGAGTTGTCAGAACAAAACTTTGTGTCTGATCTAATAAGTAACATTAGCTACCTTCTCTCCTGTGCTGCAGTCGGTGAAACATGTCCAGGTTTTCTGTTTCTTCCTCTACTGCTGAATGAAACAACATGTCTAATCCACTCATTATTTCAAATTAAAAGTCTGCTTGTTGTCACGGTGACACATGACAAACATGACAGACTTTTTAGTTTGCTCTTTTAACCATGATAACAGTTGCTCACTCGTCAGCTGCTAACGTTAGCTCTGCTCCTCTAACTTATTTTAAAGTGTTAAGTGACTCTGAATCTTTTGAACGACTCGTTCTGTCTCTCGTCCATCTTTGGGTCTCTGATCTCTTTCTCTTCTCTTTGACCTTGATTCTCTCTTCTTCCTCCATCTCGTCTCTCTTGTCTCACAGCATGTAGGGCGTCCACCCCTGACCTCTGACCTCTTCAATCTGACGGGTCGATGACCAGGAAGACAACAGGAAGTGACCCTGACCTCTGAAACGTGATGCTCGCGGCTTCCTTTACGGGTTAGAACAACCCTAGTGTTTTTACAGTAAGAACAACTTAATCTCACATTTAAATACTTTATATGTTAGAAACACAGTCAGACACAGTGAGGCTGTAACACAAAGCTTCTGTCTGTAGATTTACTTTTTATTTCACAGAAATGAACTATAGAAATATTTCAACCATGTCTTTAAATGAATTAAATAATAAAGTGTGATTTGTTTTGAACCCTCATGCTGATGAGAAGAGCTCCACATGAGATCTTGTCTCTCTGTTTGTTTATTTACATTAAAGGGATAGTTCATCTAAAAAAGAAAATGCAGTCATTCTCTACTCACCCTCATGCTGACTGAGGGTCATGTCTAGTTTTTTGAGTCCATAAAAT
>CM034594.1:8053902-8092458 GCA_020091685.1 Lutjanus erythropterus
TTGATTTCTAGTAGAAAACATCTAAAATGTCTTTTGAATCTTTTCTGAATCACCTCAAATGCAGTTACAACATGACACTGTGTCACAAAATACAAATTCATTCAATAATATTGATCATTTGTTCAGTTATAGGTTGAAAGAGAGGATATTGATCAGTGTGACCATTTTTTAACCAAAGACAAATTTCACTGGTGGGTGAAATCTGGTCTACATGAAGACAAAAAATCATTTACTGTTTCATAAAAAATGTCATAAATATGAAGTAAACCGGTTGAGTGCTGCTGACAACCAGCTGAGGCTCTTCTGCTCGTCTAAACTGTAACTTTGACATAAAACAGTTGTTGTTATCTGAAGACCTGTTAATGACATTTTAATTTGCACTTGTTGTTGTAGGTTTCAAGTGATTACTACTTTCTCAAATCATAAAAAAATTGTCTAGCCAATACACTAAATAGAATTTTTTAAAAAGAAATGTTTCATCAACTAAAATGTGCATCAGCCTGAGTTTACGGCCTTTTCTTCAAAACTTCTTCAGAGTCTCTGAGGAAAAGAGAAAATTCAATGGCTGCAGCTCCAGACAGATTTCTTTTTGTCCTTTTTCAGCCACAAACGGCCTCATGTGACAGAAAGGTTGCAGAACCCTGAAGTTTTTTATTTAGTGTTTAAACAACTGTATGAAATAAACGTCTTGTCACCTGTCTGTCTCAACCAGACGTAGATGGACACTCTTGAACTATCGTCTTTTCAGTGACATTAAAAAGACGTCTTGCAGATGGACGTCCTTAAATCCTTACATGATTGTCTTTTTATGACATGAAGAAGTTGTACTTTCAAACAGTTTTTGCGGGTGTTGGACGAGCAGGTGAAACATCAGCTGACCACAGTTTGTGTCCTTTGTGTGGAAATGTTTTTTTTTTTTTTTTTTTTTTTTCTGGCTTTACGTGATGAATCTGGATGTAGTTTCTTCGGCTGTTCCGTGCACATCACAGAAGATAAAATATGTCACTGTTGCAGATCCTGGTGGTTCATGGTCTAAATGTGAATAACGTTCAATCAACGTCTTCAAACACTTGGTGAAAAAAACTTTCACTTTAATTATAAAGATCTTTTCACTGATCACCACAGTCATTTTTAAAATGTCTTTCCAACAGAAAAGAGTTCCCTGAGATGTTAAAATATTTTCATGGTTTTAAAAACAGACCTGACAGATGATCTTCCTACAGTCTGGATGAAAGACGTCCCTCCACAGGTCAACACAAACTCTGTGAGCACGTGTCTCTGTGTTGTGGATGAGAGGATGTGGGTTTGAGTCAAAGTTTATGGACCTGAACCAGAAATATAAACTGCTGAGGATTTTCCTTGAGGAAGAACGACTCCTGGCCAGAATCAGCGGCTGCGTTCCATTCTGATCATTCTGATTCCTCCCGTCCTCGCTCCTCTGTACTCTGTCCTCTGACGTGCTGGTCACAGATGGTATTGATCCGTCCTTGAACTTGATCAATCTGATGTTCACTCGTTTGCAGCACTTCCTGTTTAGATTCACAGCTCCTGGAGTGATGTCACATCACCTGGGTGGTCTTTGCTGAGCCATTTGTGTGTGTTTGGGTCTCCTGTCTATCACCTTGTAAACCAGACAGCTACCTGGTTACCATAGCGACCAGTGAGACAGTAATGACAGGACTGGCTGTTACTGTGGCAGCCAGGTGAGCTGCGAGGTGATTGGCTGAGAGGATCAGACCTGTTAAACGTTTTGGGTCGTAGCTTCTAATCACATGTGACCAGATTACAGAGCAGCAGGTGTGTGTGTGTGTGTGTGCGTGTGTGTGTGTGTGTCTAATGTTGGATGATCATAAAGCAACACAACAATCAGCAGCTCAGCTCTGTCACTGCTCTACACTCAGTGTGTGTGTTTAGGTTTGAAGCACCGTTCATCTGAATGTTTTACATGGTGCTTATATGATCTGTATGTGGATGAATGTGACTGAGTCCTGCTCTGTATAGATGCTACACATTCACTTCTCCTCACCTGAGATGCTCCAAGTCTGTCAGCTCCATCCACCTGTAGTCTGCACACTGACATCTCAGCACAGCTGTGAATGCAAACATTATTAACATTAACAAACGTTATTGATCATTTTCTCTGTTGGAGCTGTGGTGGAGCTTCATTAGTGCTTCTGTTCTTCATTAAAAATGTCAACAACAAGATGTAGATATACTTGATTTTGTCCAGTGGGTGGAGGAATAAACGGAAAAGTGAGCTGATGGAGGTTCTCACTGTGGTTACTGAGGACCAGCTCACCCCCATGACATCATCAAGGTGAGTGACTCACAGATTCTCAGGGGGTAGTTCATCCTGAAGGTCCCAGATCTGCTGAAACTGTAGACTGATGACTCAGACCATCAAATATCTGTCTGTTATTTTCTCTGTGGTTTATTCAGACGGTTAGAGGGGTCAGACAACTGGGTACACAACACACACACACACACACACACACACACACACACACACACACACACACACACATTCTAAAGTATTTTCCATCTCAGCAGTTTAATATTTCTCAGGCTCTTTATAGAAAACAACCTCTGATTCACTGTGGACCTCTGTCTTCTGTCTTCTCTCTCTCTCTCTCTCTCTCTCTCTCTCTCTCTCTCTCCAGTCCTTCATCATTCACTCTCTCTTCACATTTCTTTCCATTCTCTCTCTTTCCATTGCTGTCACTCTGTTTCTCTATCTTAAGCTCTGTTGGATTTATTTCTGTCACGTCAGTGTGCTGATTTTAAAGTGGACATATTGTATCAGACGTTGTGTCTGTACGTTTGCCTTAATGAATATGTAATATGTGGCATTTCCACCCTAAGATGTAAAATACTGGGAGGAGAAAATGCAAATAAGTTAATTTAGCACACACACTGTGATTTACCAATCCTGAAAATCATTTTCAGTGCATGTGTCTGTTTTTAACACATTTGAAAGGAAGGTGCTGATTGGTCCAGCGGTGCACATCTGGCTGCTGCTACTGTGTGGAGGAGAAGACACTCTGATTTAAAGTCATTTCTCATGAGCTGTTTGTAAGATGCATTTATTCTTGTTTTCATTCATTCATAAACAGAAGTGTGTTGGAGCCTGGAGCCAAATGAAGCTGAACATTCACACATTTATTTGGTCTTACATTTTTAACTGGGCTTAACTAGATTATTATTGAAATGTTGTCATGAAATTCTATGCCAGGGTCTATAAAGATAAAAAAAACAAATATGGCAGATGAGGAGGAGGAGGAGGAGGAGAGGGTGAGAGAAGAAGAAAGAGAAAAGAAAGGATGTGTGTTGGAGGACAGGACTGAAATGTGACTGACCTCGAGTCAAAAAATTGAAAGCAGTTATGGAGCAGTGTGTGTGTGTGTGTGTGTGTGTGTGTGTGTGTGTGTGTATGTGTGTGTGTGTGTGTGTGTGTGTGTGTGTGTGTGTGTGTGTGTGTGTGTGTGTGTGTGTGTGTGTTGTGTTTTTTCAAGCTGTTCCCACGACACCAGATGACCTCCGTCTCTCTCTCTCTCTCTATAAATGGGTCGTCTGGTGGCAGTTTGTGACCAGTCGAACTTAAAAAGGAAAGAGAGAAACAGAGGGAGGACAAAAAAGAATGAATAAAAAATATTTGGAAAGAAGGAAAGAAAGAAGGAGGAGGAAAACAAGCCTCAAAATAAAGGAACAGTTCAACATTTTGGGGAATAGGTTTAGTCTTTTTCTTCTTGAGTGTGAGATGTTCAGATGGATCTTAATCTCAGAGTCTGTTGTTAGCTTAGCTTAGCACAAATACTGGAAGCAGAGGGAAACAGCTAGCCTGACTGTTCAAAGATTAAAAAATGCATGTTTCGATACATCCACAGCTCACCAAACTATTAGTTAATATATACACAAAGAGAATAGAAAGATTAAAAGGATGGACAGAAAGAGAGAAAATAGAAAAGGAAAAAAAGACAGAGTAGAACACACTATAAATAATATAAATATAAATAAAACTTGAATGATTTTAATTATTGATGGACAGTTTCACAAATATGATTCATAAAAATAAGTGAGATAAATAACAAACTTTCTGAAATTGTACTGGTGCTACATTTCAAATATGAAAGGACAAAAAGCAGCAACATGTTTGTTATAATCCCATCAGTCATGTTGTTGTGTGTCACCGTCTGTCTGAGACTAAAACACCTCAGAACACTTTCAACTCAAACTACAATCAGTCTTTGGACTGATCATTTCATTTTACTGTAAAACTTCTGTGAAGAGTTTCTGTCTCTATATAGATTATCTGTGGAATTGATGATTGAATATTGTTCCTTCAGGCACCTCTGCAGAGAAGTGTGTGTGTAAATAAGGTGTGACTGTAACCTGCTGTGTGTGTGTGTATGTGTGTGTGTGTGTGTGTGTGTGTGTGTGTGTGTGTGTGTGTTATTTCCAGCCTTTTTTCTGAGAGAGGAGTGTTTGGTGTGTTTTGGTTCTGACAGTCTGTTCACTTGTTCCCCTCCCCTTACCTGCTCTCACTCTCACACCTGACCATCATCTGTAGTCCATCACACCTGTCTGCCATCAGGGCGTCACACCTTCACTACAAACGCTGTGTCATTGTACACGGTTTGTGTTTGTGCCACACTTCCAGCTCAGATGAAGTCTTCTGTGTAGTTTCCTGTTTCCTCACACCTGCACCACGAGGGAAGCTTCACGTGAGCCGCTCGATAAAACAGTGATACACTGTTGATAACGGTGGTTATCAACTTTCTTTGTTGATGCAGGTTTTGTTCTTCAGCCTCTGTGTGTGTTTGATGCGTCATGTGACTCCACTTCAGTCAGGATGAACAGGTTGTTATAATGTAGAGCTACAGAGATTATTAAAAATATACATTACAGCAATAAGACGAGAGTGATGCTGTCAGAAAATGATTGATCAACTTAAAGAGCTCTCAGTGCTGCAGGTTATTTCTAATATTTTTTCTGATATAGTGTTTTCTTAATCAGACTAAAGTTCTGTTTGAATAAATGGTAACTGGGCTACAGTTACACACAGCACTTTTCTAGTCCTCTGACCACTAACAGCACTTTACATGTCACAGTCACCCAAACACACACCGGTGGCCCAGACGTCAGGAGGTCACTCTGACACGTGGACTGGACGGGACGAGGATCAAACTGTGGATTAAAAGGTGAGCCGCTCCTCCTCTGAGCAGGAATAAAATCAACTTCATGTTGTTTATTAGTCATTTCCACATACAGTGTACACAGGCATCAACAACAACACAACTATGAGCCGTGACATATTTACCTGCTGCATTTAACGTGCAAACGTGTGTACGAGTGTACGTGGTGACCACAGCAGCAGCGTGGATGAAAAGTCCCAGAGAGACAGTGAGACGGTGAGCTGTGACACTCAGCTCTGCAGTAATAATAACTTTTATTTAACCTTTATTTACTCAGAGGACAGTTCACTTTTTCAAGAACACCTTCATCATGTTCACACCTGGAAGCTGCCTTCCAAAACCCATTGTGACCCGCTGGACACTGAGCAGCTGCACTGGACCAGTTAGAGTTCAGGATCTTGCTAAAGGGCACTTCAGTGGTAATGAGGGAGGGGCAAGTGGTGCCTTTCACTTTACCCGCTCCGATTTATCCTGCTGGTCGGGGGAATGAACTCGCTTCTCTAAGAGATTAAGTAAATAATTTGGATATTAGGGTAGATGGGAATATTTTTCTGGAATATTTTTCTCAATATTTTAAACTAAGATTCTTACGTACTGCACCTTTAAAGGAATGTAAACTATGACATTTCTCTTCTTCCGTTCTCCCAGAATTTTTTCAGATGAAGTCAGTGATGGAGTGACTGGTATCTGTGTGTCAGGACAGATAAACCCAGCTGACTCAATCCATGTGTGTGTGTGTGTGTGTGTGTGTGTGTGTGTGTGTGTGTGTGTGTTTGTTGAGTTCCATATCTGGGAAGTGAGCTAATATCAGAGTCTTCAGGGTCTAATTTTAGACTTGTGTGTTTTATTGCAACACCAAGGACACAGAGTGTTCACACACTCAGTCCAGATGTTTCCTATTGGATGAGTCCAGGGAGACTGAAGCGGCTCTCGGTCGGCCAGCTGAGCTGAAACTACGACACCGAGAACCGTCAGGAAACCATGGAGGAACCACAGCACAGAGGCTTTCTGTTAAAGCTGCATCTCCAACATGGAGGAAGGTGCAGGATCAGTTAAAGGGCGACTCCGTCTGTGTTCTTTTGCTGGTGTTTTCAAATGGAAACTCCCACTCAGCTGTTAGCAAAGAGCCGTGACGTAGACGAGAGTGATAACGTCCTGTCCTCCATCGACCTGCAGCGTCTGTATGGAACGTCATCATGTAGAAACCTGCGTCAGGAAAAGAGTTTGGGAAAATTACATGTTGATGCTGAAATGTACACACTGCTCCAAAAAACTGACTGTTCAGACTTAAATAACAAAGAACCACAACTAAAAAACAAAGATAAATAATGTGCCCACCCTTTAAAGGAGCAGTCTGACATTTTGGGGGAAGTTTTCTTGTCTTTTTTCCTTGTTGTCAGATTTTAGTTTCATCTGTGAGTCCAGTATAGAGATTATGTAGCCTAGCTTAGCATAAAGACCAGATAGAAGGGGAAAGTGCTAGCCTAGCTCCACCCAGACAGGAAAATAACACCCTGCTTGTCCATTATTCTGGGTCCTGTCACCTTTTGTTTTGTGGGCATTAATTAATGATCAATCAGTGAATCAATAAAGAATTAACGGAGCTCACAAACTGCACTGCTGGAAGTGTAAACCATTTTTCCTTTAAATATTTTTTCTGACCTTATTAGAACCCAGTATGTAGAAAAGTATTGAACTGGTAAATCTGCTTCTAGGGTTAAAATTGCAAAAGGAAGCTGCAACAACACATTACAACCAAAGGCAACGTGTTCCCAGGAGAACAGAACCACACTCTGTTCTCAGTGTTCTACTCAAACAAAATCTGCTTCATATGTAGATAAAGTGGACAGAGAGCTGATTAATGTCAAAAACAAAGACAAACCTTCTGTTCTTCTCAGTACCTGTGACAAAATAAAAAAATATAAATGCAAAAACCTAGTGAATAATTAAAACACTGACTGTATTCAGTGAGATGTACGTGGATGATGTTTAATTTGCGCAGGTTTGGTTGAATCTGTGTGAATTGTTGTGATCACAACATCACAACTTCCTGGAGGGACTGATTAATGGTCATTTAACAGCAGAGGATGGAAACAAACATTTATTCAGATAGTCTTCCACTGATTTAGTCCAAATTCAGTAAAGGTTTGCGACACACTTGGATGGAAACACGTCTTCTGTGTCTCCTTGAATCTGAGAGTTAAGATCTGTGGTCCCTCCTCTACAGGGACAGACAGGCCAAGACTCTGAGGTATGTTTGATTCGCTGACCTTCCCAAAAACCAGCAGCAGCTGCTGCTGCACCAAGTATTTACAGCTGAACACCGGCTGACAATTGTTTGGGCAGATCATACCAAAATATTTTTGGAAGGGAGTTGCACTGAAAATGTCCCTGTGTGACTGATTAATCTGTCATCATCAGCTTTGTATCCTTCCCTGATGTCTCCTGTAAATCCTGGAGCTGCAGACCCCGGCCTGCTCTCATTAAGAAGCTCATGAATAACGCATCAATGTTTTAGGTCATTTCATGTGTCGTCACAACACCTTTTTTACTTTTCATGTTCTCCTTCACAGTGCTAAGCATGATGATGAAGGTCACCTGACTTTTGTTACCACCTCCAAAACTCTTAAAATGTTCCCAACTTAACAACGTTAAAGCTTCACTGCAGATCATGTTAACTCGTGTTTCTAGGTGCATGATTTTTCTCAGCAGTCTGATGTAATTCATCACCATGGCAACCAGATAGGTCAACATCATTAGCATGGAGAGCGGCAGCATGGACATTAGCCTAAATAGCTACAGTGATCACGTCTATGAGCTTGTTTGAGGAGCGTAATTCCACCATCAGCTCTGGAGCGCGTCCCAGAAGCAGCTCGCCGCTTCGCTCTGCTTCAGGTACACTCCAAGTTTATTTTTGATGCTGGACGCTGCATCAATCAATCTGCAGACACAGAAATGGTACAGAGAATCCAGTCAATTTTCAAAATACTCTGTGCAGACTCATGATCATAAAAGCAAACAAAAAAGAAAGAACTTAACTATGTAGCCGGCTGACCTACGGCAGGAGCACAAAAAGCAAAGACAGGGGACCAAATCAACATCATCTGTTAACTTGTGAGGCAGCTGGATTCACGAGATCAC
This sequence comes from Lutjanus erythropterus, assembly GCA_020091685.1. Classification (NCBI taxonomy): domain Eukaryota; kingdom Metazoa; phylum Chordata; class Actinopteri; order Lutjaniformes; family Lutjanidae; genus Lutjanus; species Lutjanus erythropterus. The sequence continues at coordinate 8,062,236 of CM034594.1, forward strand.
AGAGAATCTCTCTCTCCAGGTTTCAAATGTTCCATTTGTGTCCACACCAAAATAGGTGCAGCCAATCAGCATCCTCGGAGGGACTACTGGCAGCTGTGGGCGTGGTTTTAGGTGTGACGACAGCGAGACGTCCATGTAAACAACTTGTCTCAAAAACCACCCTTGACAAGAGTTTGATCTGATCGGCTGGAGTTGAGTGCTTGTTAGACATGACAGATCACTTGCCAAATGTTCTTTGTAAGTGCTTGCCCTTTTCCAAACCGTTTCTAAGGATGACCTCCCAGATATTTCTGTGTAATAAATCATGCGTTGTGTCAGGTTACAAAATCTGAGCACGTCAGCGTAATCAGGTGACTAAAATGCACCACTTCACTTCACTGTTTCGGACGCAGCCGTAGTGAGGACAGAACAAAACCACGGTGCAGCTGAGCTGTACCCTGTGGAATCAATGGGTTTAGACCAGGGGTGTCCAACCTGCGGATCCAGAGCCACATGTGGCCCTTTTGCCTCTGTCCAGTGGCTCCAGGTGGATTTAATGGAAATGAAAATTAATAATGTAACTTTTTTTCAACATTTTAATTTTCAAGTATCATTGTTGGAGGTCTAAAGTGATTCTTACATTAAAAAGTGCAGTCTATACACCAGTCAAACAAACAAACAAACAAAAAGAGTTTTAACCTCATAGCCTCCGTCTACAGCTCAGCACCTTTTCCTCTAAACTTAGCTGTGGCTCGTCCTCAGTCTCTACTGGCTAGCTACAGATGTCAAATCCAAAAAAGAAGTCTCTGAGGAAAATAGTTGTGGCTCCAGACAGATTTTGTTCACACATTTTTGGCCAAAAATGGTTCTCTTGATATAGTAAAGGTTGCTGACCCCTGGTTTTGGCAAAGATTTGCATACATGACCACATTATCACTAACTATGAAACACTAACTCTGCAGTTCATGACCGTGACGTTACCCTGCCAGAGAGAAAAGGACTGAAGGGTGAGCCGTTATTTCCCTGTAATTGTCAGCTGCTGAGCTGGAGTTGGTGATGTGACTGAGAGAAAGAGTTTCTGCTCCTCCTCAGCTTCCCCCACACATTTTCACATCCTACATTACCGAATCTCCAGACAACTGTTCACCCCAGTTTCAGCCCGACGCCCAACATTACATTTTTAAAATATTCTGTCTGAGAGGAGCGTGGGTGTGAATCCTGTAAATCCTCTCTGCTTACACACAGAAAGAATCAGGAGGTCCTTGATTCCACTGTCAAATACTAACAGTATTTCTCCTCTTATTTTATTCATTTTAGTTTGTTTGTATCTGGTCTGTTCACAGATCCGTCCTGCAGTCAGCTGTGTGCAGCTCAGAGACACAGTTTGACACTTCGCTGTGATATCATCACATATTTGTAAGGGGGTGGACACTGTAAAACCAAATTAATTCAGCAGTATTATTGTTTTGAGTGATTATTTTAAAGAAAAAAACTCCTAATTCTCTGATTCCAGCTTCTTAATTGAGAATATTTTTCTTTGAGTTGAGTTTTTTTAAATACTTTGAAAGACTGTTGAAGAAATTCAGCAAATATCAGATTTATATCAGCAGTACAGCTTTTATAAATAAAATCCCCGGTGACCCACCTGTGGGACTGACTGCTCTAAAACAGCCTCTGGACTCTGGAGGGTTTTTACAGGTAAATCCTCAGCATGTAATGTTTAAGAACTCTCCTGAGTAGGAACTGGAATTGAGAACCAGATCAGTTGAGAACTGGTTCCAAATTGTCGGATTCATCAGTATTTTATGCCTCTGAGTTAATCAGTTCCTTTCATCAATGCCAACACACACTTTACTTGAGTATTTCTTCTTCTGACAACTTTTACTTTTCCTCCCTACATTTTCAAACAAATATCAGAACTTTCTGCTCCTCACATTTTCAAAACAGGCTCGTTACTTTAGTTTTAATGTGAGATGAAAATGTTCGGAAAAACACCCAAGAAGATGAATACGATGTAAAAAAACACAAAAATGACGTAAAAGACACAACTAGACAAAACCATGTAACAATACGAAAATGACAGAACAATACATAACGAGACCAAAATGACATAAAAGGTATAAAAAGATGAATATGATGTAAAAGACAGTACAAGATTAAAAAAAAGATGTAAATAGACATAATGATACGAAGACGACAAGACATAACAAGATGCAACAAGACAAAAATGATGTAGAAGTCCAAACAAGACATAACAAGACGGAAACGAGATAAAAGACGTAACAAGAAATAACACAATATGAAAAGATGAAGAAGACAAAAAGGTCATCTCATGAAGAAAGATGACGAGAGTGTCGTCTGTAATCTCTAGAAACTGTCAGGATGGAAACAGCAGCTATATGATGAAACATCTTTCTTAGCAGGATGAGTTTAACTTCCAGAATGTGTTGTGGATTACAGCTGAGCAGCAAACACATTACTGAGGTCAATATACCATCTTATAATATCATTACTGCCACACAACACAAATGCACAAATATTCTCTCAGTTCATCTGTTTTAGATGATGACAGAAGCTCAGGAATCAATAGAGGAATCGATCAAGTAGCAGAATTTTATTTAAGTAACTTAAATTGAATCAGTCCCTATCTTTGTTACGGAGGAGCTGAAAAGAGTCCAGGCTCTTTGGAGTACACACACACACACACACACACAGACACACACACACACACACACACACACACACACACACACACACACACACGCACAAATATTTTTCAAATCAGGCAAAGCATCTGTGTTTTACTGAAATAACATGATCTGAATGACACCTTGTTAAATTCTCCCCCCTCAGCAAAAAACAATCTAAAGCTGTCTGATTATCATGTTGTCATAAAGTTAAAAAATAAAGTTTTTTTTATTGTAAAAAGACAGTATGAATGTAACTGATGGAGAACACTGATCGCTGCTGTCATCTGCTGGTCCAAACACACAATTACACATTAAACTCTATTATTCACTTAATTTGTACGATACGTCTCTGTATTTATTTATTTATTCATTTGTTTGTGTTTTTACATCAGATTTTACAAGAAGAATCTGCAGCAGGTCTGTTTCACTCTAGTTTTAATGTTTATTACAGATGTAAAAACCTTTAACAGCATCAGCAAACATGAAGAAGTTGGATTTAGATGTTGTCTCGTGTTAGTTCCTGTATTCACAGACCTGTCAATCAATTTAAATGAAAGATTATACATATAAAAATTCTCAGAAACTAAAACCCAGCTGTCAAACCCTAAACAAGGATCACACATACAGTTTACATGAAGAATACACAGTAAAATTAACAAAGAAGACACGTTAAATCAAGTTTATTTGAGGTTTGCATTTTTACTTCTCAGTTCAGCCATCATGGAGATGAGGCGTTGGGTTGAGGGGTGTATTTTAGCTTCCAGTCTTTGTGCTAAGCTAGGTTACATGTCCAGTCTCTGCATGATTCTTTATTTCAGTCTTTAGCAATAAACTGTGTTTTGATTGGCTGTGCAGACAGTATATCTGTGGTCAGGCAGCGTCCTCCTGCTGTTCAGAGGTTGTATGTTGCATCATCTCCTCTGCAGCCTGCTCCTCCGTCTCGCTGACCGTCTGGTCTCTGCAGCAGGGGAACATCCTGCGGACCGTCTGTCTCAACGGCGTGTAGAGGTAGTAGTAGATCAGCGGGTCAAAGCAGAGGTGCAGCGCGCTCAGCAGCAGCGTCGACTCCTTCCCCAGGAAGAGCCGCCTCTTGGTCTGACAGTCTGTGATGACTTCGGTCTGGGCCAACGTGTACGGCGTCCAGACCACATGGTATGGCACGAAGCTGAGGATGTAGGCCGATGCCATGGCTGCCACGCTCCCCGCCTGGCATCCACCCAGAGTTTGGGGTCGTTGCAACTGCCCAGGAGTCTTTTGAGAGTCAGACTCCTGGAGAGGAGCACAGCGGCGGAGGCGTTTAGGAACAGGGCCGTGTTGAGGAACACGGTGAGGGCGTGCCAGTGCAGGTAGCGCTGCTCCTGCAAAGACAGATGACATTTTAATCCTGGTAACTTGTTAGTGGTAGACGAGCATCTTTTTGATTTATAAATGGTCCTACATTTCTCAGGTAAAAAAAAAAGATAATTTGGGACAAGAAGGTTCAATCGAGGACAAACCAAGACTTGTAACCATCAATTTCCCCCGATTTTGTGTCAGTTTTGTGCTCATTTAACTTTAAAAAAATATTACTCATCCTTTTATTTACTGCCAACAGACAGGTAGTGTAGTGATGGAGTTCTGCCAGTTTTTCCCCCAGATAATTGATTAATCATTTAAACTGCAACATGACAAAACAGTGCATGAAAATACAGATTTTCTGCAGATGTCCCTGTTTCCAGACAGTTCACAGCTGTTTACAGCCTGTGAAGTCTGCATTTGTCTGTGCCATAAATAAAAAAAAATAAAATAGTGAAATTTCTCACTGACTGCCTCAAAAAAAACACATGTGCAAGTGTTGTTTTTCCAGCTTGTGATACAGTATGAGATGAGTACACTTGTTGCATCTATGAGTCGCTGGTTTTGGATAAACATAAAAGTTTCTCAGATTGAATTTAAGGTTTACACACCTACTTCATATGTTTGTCAGAAATCAGCTCTGAGTCAGTGATAATTCATGGCTATTTAAAATGTAAGTCTGAATGATTTAGTTGACTTTTCCTCATATAATTGTGCATTAAAGCAGTTTATCTCACATCAAGTGTCAAACAAGACTCTGAGAGCCAGTTGTAAAATTTAGCCGTTGCTGATGATAATTTGTCCGTCTTTATCACATACAGAAATGACAGTGTCATCTGCATCATCATCATCATTATTATCATTATTATTATTATTATTATTATTATTATTATTATTATTATTATTATTATTATTATTACACAAGGTCAAAGGAGTACATACAAATACAGGAGAAGAAAAAAGAAAAGAAAGAAGGAATAGTAAAAAAAATCTAAAAAAAAAAAGAAAGGGTTCCTGTTGTATCTTAAGATTTTCGTTACTTCTAAGAAACCATTTTAGTTTGATTCATATACATTAATATGCAAATATTAATGCACATCTGGATCCACCCATTCAGAAACCATACTGATTGATATTTCTGCAGACAAACAGATCATACCTGCATGTAAACACAACACACGTCTGTACACACAAACAAAAGATACTCCCTTTACATCCCTCCAGCCTTCAGCCAGACTCAAAGTGTCCCATGATCAAAAATTAAATCCTGTTCCTTATTTATATTAACATTTTTTTCTAGAACCAACTGATACTTCAAAAACATTTTGAAATGTCTCATGTTTAGTTGCTGTCTGTTTGTAGTGCTAAATATAAATGTTTCACCATCATGATGAAGATATTGTTTCAGTCTTTTCCTTCCTCCTCATCCCTCAAATCACTAAAGGACAACAATTAAAAATGATTTTCTCTGGGGCATGACTTCGTCGTTTGATTGCTCGGATGGTCTTGGTGATATAAATTGGACCTAACACCACTCTGGTTCTTTTAGTTTTCAGGAGTCAAGAGTCAAGAGGACACGATAACACAACCTAATCGAACTCTCTCCAGTCAGAACTGAAAAAATGGAAAACTGTGTGGAAAAAGGGATGGAAATACATTTTATTTACATATGCTGAACTCTGGGGAGTTTTGGAGGAGAGAGTCGGAGGCGGACTGGAGCTTCTGGAGGAATAAACACCGTCCTCACACTGAATTCTGCTTTGCTGTGGTAGGTTACCAACAGGAGGAAAGCTCAGACTTTTTCAAGCTTTTTGAGGATTGAGAAGTAAATTAATTTTTGCTCTTGCTTCTCAACCTGCCTGCAGCAGCGAGAGCCACACAGGAGCAGCCCTCGACAGCCTGTAACTTCTCCATAATTCTTCTCTCTTCATCCATGTTGACTGCTGACTGGAGGAAAACAGTACTTTACTTCATGAATGTACAGAGAGGAGAGAACTGGAGCCTCTGCTCTGATGAGTAATATATTGTCCACTAGCTGTTAGATCACAGTTAATGTATTCTGAATGTTTGAGATGAATAAACACAAATATTAAACAAAAGATAAGACTCATCTTCATCAGCAGCCCGGGGGATGAAGATGTTTTCCTACCTGCAGGTAACGGTCAGTGATGATGAGGGCGAGGAAGGCGATGGATGCGTAAAGGCTGATGTAGATGGTGACAGCGCCGCCCCGGCGTCCTTCAGGATCTTAAAGGGCAGAGCCAGCAGCAGCAGGAGGTCAGCCACCAGCAGGTTGATCAGATACACACTGGTGCTCTGCTGCTGCTGCAACAACACAAACACAGAGTTATCTTTAAATTATCCACACAATGACAAACACTTCTCTGAATAAGATCAAACTGTCATATCAGTTTGTTTCATTTTATTTGATCTTTTGTTAACACAGACTGACTGACTAGATTCTGCTCATGTGTGGAGAAAACAACACCTGAGATTCATTGGACATATTAACTTCATGAGTGCGTTGGGACACTTGGTTTAACCAAGAACTATAATAGTCAGTAGAATATAAAATTACTAAGCCTGTGTTTAAGCTTCAGAGCCGTCAGACTGGAAGCATCCCTTCAGCCACCATCTTCAGTGTTGTTACGCCTCATCTGCGCTGGTTCAGGTCAAACCAGCTCCACGGTGTCAAAAGTCACATCAGCAGGAGCTGTTTGAACAGAGCAGAGAGCACATGTTTATGTGCTATGTTATGTTTATTTCGAACACAGAGCTTTGGACTTTAGTCAAAGAACTTCAGACATTGAACACAGAACTGCAGACTTCAAACACAAAACTTCAGACAATGAGCACAGAACTTCAGACTTCAAACAAAGAACTTCAGACATTGAACATAGAGCTTTGGACTTCAGTCAAAGAACTTCATACAATGAAGGCAGAGCTTCAGACTTCAAACAAAGAACTTAAGACATGGAACACAGAGCTTTGTACTTCAGTCAAAGAACTTCATACATTGAACACAGAACTCCAGACTTCAAACACAGAACTTCAGGCAATGAGCACAGAACTCCAGACTTCAAACACAGAGCTTCAGACTTCAAACAAAGAACTTCAGACATTGAAGACAGAACTTCAGACTTCAAACAAAGAACTTCAGACATTGAAGACAGAGCTTCAGACTTCAAACAAAGAACTTCAGATTTCGAACACAGAGCTTCAGACTTCAAACAAAGAACTTCAGATATTGAAGACAGAACTTCAGACTTCAAACAAAGAACTTCAGACATTGAACACAGAGCTTCAGACTGGGAACACTGAGCTTCAGCACAAACTCTTTGAGATTGAGGGGGAGCTGCAGCGTGAGCGGGATGACAAGCCGAAACTTTACCACAACTATGTTGAAGTGCAAAGCCTTCTGGAGTGTGAGAAGTTGACAAATTTCCTACTTCAGCATGAAGACCTGGTGGGGAAGGCCAGCCAGACGACAGACAGTCAGAGCAGCCACGAACACGAGGAGGAAATAAAATCCTGTGAGTACCAGAAGAACATCCAACTCAAAACCGAAGAGGACCTGAATCTGATTTCTGAGACCAGAGAACAGGACGAACCACATGTGGAGGTGGAGGTTATAACAGCACCAGAGCCTCCACAGGTGAGCAGCGAACATACAAATGATCTAATAACAACAAAGACAACAAGGAAGCCTTCACAATGGAGAAGATGTGTTCATTTGGCGGAAGAGGAGGGAGCAGACATCGCAATGGCACTTGAGCTTCCACGGGTGAGTCATGGACATAAAGCTGAGCTGGTCAAGACAAAGAGAAGAAAGAAACCATTGCGGTGGAGAAGATTTGTTAATTTATTCGCTTGTGGCACAGGAACCATCGGAAGATTAGATTCTGCACAACGGGGAGTAAATTAAGTAGTTCCAGTAGATTCTACTGCAGAAAGAAAGTACTTCCTACATGAAACTACTCACAAGAACCAGTCTGTCAAAAATCAGATTTTAAAAGTTGTAAAAAAGCAGAGATATGACGATTTTTGTCATTTCTACCTAGCTATCTAGCTAGTGCGCCGCCATGTTGGGGCGACGCCACTGCCTATATAGCATGGTTGGTTGCTTTGGGGTGGCACGGGCGCAGTGGTTTGCACTGCTGCCTCACAGCAAGGAGGTCCTGAGTTCAAACTCCCAGCCCCCGAGCTGGCTGGGGAGTTTGCGGCTGGGGCGGCGCCTTTCTGTGTGGAGTTTGCATGTTCTCCTCATGTCTGCGTGGGTTCTCTCAGGGTGCTCCTGCTTCCTCCCACAGTCCAAAGACATGCATCAAAAAAAACAAAAAAAACAAAAAACAAAAACCTAAGTAACTCTGCCAAAGTGTCTCTTTTGGGTCACTTTGCCGGTCCCAAGCCCGGATAAAGGAGGAGGGTTGGTTGAACGTAGAGCTAAAAATTCCACCCCACATAACAGTCTTTTGATTAAAAACACACTTAAAAGAACAAAAAGACCTAAAACAATTTATCACATCAAAATAGTTGAAAAGTAATTTAAAAATTGATTAATTATTAATTCAGAGATTAACTGTTGCAGCTCCAGTACACTTTTTCATTTAATTTATTTATTATACAGGAAAAGATTAAAAGTAACATAATAAAAATCAGTTGCCATTAATTGAGCCTGACTCAGTTAAAACTGGTTTACAGCAGGTTCCTGTTCTGCAGCACATGAAAGACAGAAACACATCACAAAACAGTAAAAGTCAACAAAAACATAAAAACAAACAACAACATGGACAATTAGAGAGGCAGGGACTTGAATGAAGTATGCACACATTATGGGTTAAGTTTGTGGTTGCAAGTGTATCCTTCCATCAGATAGTGTTTATATGTCTGTTTAAAATGTATAATAGTGGTTATTGTTCTAATATAATATGGTATCTCATTCCAGAGTTGGGTATATGTGTGAAAAATTGATCTCAGACTGTAACAATTTTTACTGGGATAAGTGCTTGTGAGACTGACCTAGTGATGCGTTCCTGTCTTATTAGGGCCCGAGTACTGTCTGGTGCGAGGACCCTATTGTTAATGAGAGGTGATGGGGACCAGGAAATGTAGACAGTTGATGGCCTATGGCTTCGGTGTTGACATTTAGTTTTTATTGTCCTTCATAGAGACCACCTGGTTGTAAAGTGCTTAATTTGTGTATCCAAAGCCTCTGTATTGTTCCTCTCCTGGCTGTGGAACATCTTGGATTGCACTGTAACACTGTGGCTGTTAATGATGACCCGTCATGTTCAATAAAGTGCTTATCAAAGGAATGTGTGTATCCGTCTTTTTATGGATATTGTATCTGTGTTGTGTAAACCTGGTCAACATCGTATTGCCCATCTCACCCACATACTGTATGGCACATTTTTTTACATTTAATTAAATAAACACAGTTCTTAGAATGGACACTACCATATCTGTGTGTTGGAAAAACATTATAATTGTGTTGATTGTTGGTGCTGACAAAAATCTCTGTGCTAATTAGGTCTACAGTCAGAAAGTGGTTTGATTTTGGCTTTAACTAAAATGTCTTGTAGATTTTTGTTTTTTCTATATGCAGCAATAATCCTATGATCCTGTAACAGTTGAGTTTTGTTCTGTAAAATTATTAAAATTATTCTTAATCATTCTGACAAGTTGAGCTGCTGATGGAGAATATATAATAACCACTGGAAGCAGAGAACAGATCACCTGAGGCTTACTTTTCTGAAAAGTTTTCAAGGCTCTGCGTAAAAAGGTCCTAGAGTGCCCTCTACAGGACAAAGCAGAAAACAGCACATTGGTGGCTTCTATAAAATCCTCCTTTCTGGTGCATATTCTATGGAACCTCAGCAGCTGTGATTTAACTAGACCTGCATAAGTATGTTTAGGAAGGAAGCTCAATTTGTAGAGCAGAGCGTGAGTCTGTCTCTTTGAAAAATACTTTAATATCCAATTTGGTCTTTTTTGTAAAATCAGGACCCTTCAATGTTTTTGGGTCTAGAAAATCAACAGCTATATCACTGAGGGTGGATTTGAGTTTGATAGATTGATTATGGTTGTCCAGAGTGGTTAAAAATTCATCAAAATCCTCTCTTGAGTGTGTCCAAATACCCCAAATATCATCCAGAAATCTATGGTAATGTAACAGGTTTTTGGAGCAGGAGGCCAAAGCCGGCGTCTCCCATTCAGCCATAAAAATATTAGCATATGCCAGTGCAGTTTTTTTGCCCATAGCTGTACCTTTGACTTGCAAAATAAATAAATAAATAAATAAATAAATCACAGTTCATCTCAAAATCATTCCTGGTAAGGTTAATTTCCAGTAACTGTAAAAGTTCTTTATCAGGCCTCTTACAATCTGAATATTTCTGAAGAATATTTTTTATGGCTTGTATGCCTGCTGTTATGTCTATACTAGTATAGAGGCTATCAATGTCTATAGTGAACATACTGAAAAAACACAAATAATTTTTGGGCAGGATATTCATCCATTAAATTTATGTAGACTCAACTTGAACTAAGTACCTCTTTGTAATATGATTTAACTGAGTTGGTCGAACTCTTTACAACTTTTTATCAAATACAGCCAAAATCTAATACATTAACTGGCCTAAACTAATTTACATTTGTTCAACTCAAACTAATATAGTTGGTCTAAAATAAAATTATTTCATTATGTCATTTGACCCCCATTTCAGACACACAACACAAAATCTGGTTAATGTGTTTTTATTTAAAATCAATAAAAACTCATCCGAATATGGAACTAATCAACATATTGATGTTAGTGACATACTAACTCAAAAACATGACTTGTGGCAAAATGCACAGAAAAACTGCCTTAGAGCCTAGATATATGTTTCAGGCAGAAAAGTTAAGGCAAGTTTTGACTGGAACAACTGTGAACATTTTTTTTAACCATTAACTGCACTATGTGGTGCTTAAAAACTGGCATGAAATATATATATACCCCATTTAACGCCAATCTCAAACTAAACTGTTCAAAATGCACTTTGATCTTGACTCAGAGCGTAAGTTTTTAACCCTCTCTTTTTTTTTCTATGATGAACACAGTGTATGACCTATCATATTTAGAAAAGAAATTAATCTGCTGACTTCAAAACTGCTTCAACCAAAGTAACTACTACTAGTACAACAATAATACAAGTACAATATTTGCAAAGTCTAAGGCATGGTATAACCAGCTCAGATTAAACATGAAAACTTTGGTTTTACTATAAACTGTAATATGTAATGCCTACACTCTTAAAACACGTGTTAATATTAACACAAATTGTGTCAATCCCCAACACACTAAAGTGTCTATATAAGGACAACACATTTTGTGTTACTTTTAACATTACTGTGTTGAGAGTTTTAACACAAGATTTGTGTTGGACTTTCAAACACAGTGACTGTGTTGAATATAACACAAATGTGTTTTCCTTATATAGACACATTATTGTGTTAAAAATGTGTTTATTTTAATTTCTATTGACATGAATTTAAATAAGTAGACACCCAACTGTAGTAAAACATTTAACTTTTTATTTAACTTTTTGTAGCAAATGCACTTTTCCATATTGTGACAGCTACAGTTCAGAATGACATTAGACAATTTTATACCTGGGATTTAAGTAAGTCTGTCTCCCTGGAAACATGACAACAGGCTTAATGGCCTGATATGTGCAAGATCATTTATGCTCACCATTTCAAACATATCTGTTCTGTTCATCACATAAGCATAGTAATGATCATCAAAACATCCAGCTGCTAAAATTCTAACAAACATCAATACTTCTCCCTTCTCACATTCTGGAAGGATGTGAAATATTTCACCAAACAGATGTTCACCTCTTGCATTGTGTCAAGACCGAACTAGGACTGAACCCAAATGCACGACTCTAGAGACGAGGTCAAATATACAATCTTTTAATAACAAAGTATCAAAGGAAAATCACTCAATCGAGGAAGATCTCAAACTAACAAAAAACACTCTGATGAGGAAAAAATACTATAAACACAGAAGAAATCAAAATCACTCTTTCGAGGAAAATAGCTATGGCTGAGGAAAATAACAAGACAAAGTATCAAAATAACATAAGGCAAATCTAAGGCAAAACAAAGTATCAAAGAATACGAAACCTGAATTGACAAGAGTTGTGGAGTAAACAGGCGTGGGTTCTCTGGCACACAAGACAAGACGAACTGGCACAGGACAAAGGGAAACACAGACTATATACCCACACACATGAGGTAATGGGAAACAGGTGGAAACAATCAGGGCAGGGCAGACAATCAGACCAGTGGGATCACACAAGGGGGAAGGAGCAAGTTACCTTATCCTGACTTCTTGGACATGACACATTGTCGTTAAGAGGTACTACACTTCCTGTTCTGTAAGTCTGACCAGACACACTAACTGTGTGTGCACTCAAAAAAATGAAACATTGACTTTAATTAAATTTATTTTGTCAACAGGTTCCACGAAAATGTATTATGTTAGTTAAAAGCAAATATGTTAAGGTCATCTAACTTAATGAACTTGTATTACATTAACACAATGTGAATTGATCCAACTAGATAAAATTACTTCTGTTCAATAAAAGATATTTAAGCTTATCCAATCAAATTCAGTTATGTTATATGGACATAAATAATATATTTTCAGGCTACATATTTTACATTTTGTCCTTTAAACATATATTTTATTCATAGAAGTAAAATAATAAATTTAAGTTCAATTTATTAAAATAGGTTTTCATCCAATTTATTTTATACTAATTAGTGTGACCTAAATCTAGTTTGTCAACAGGTTCCACACAAATGAATTTCGTACACCCAACATATTTTTGTTATTTCCTTTATTCACCCATATTCATTTAACATTTTGTTGCCACTAGGTCCAAAATAAAACCTTTAACAGACATTAGGGTGCAGCATGGATCACCACCAACAGTTGTAAACTGCTTTTATGCAGTCCAACAATACAACAGGCTTGGAGTTCTCTTTTTTTTGTAACAGCATAATAATCTAACCATAACAACACACGTGCTGCTGTCAACTTTCATTTTAATATTGTGGAGGGAATACCCTGAAATGTAATTATATTAACTAACATGTCAACTTGTGTTGCAGCATTGTTACCCAACATTAACAATTATAAACCACCTTGAAGCAGCATAAACAAATGAAACGTCCAACAAAACATCCCTGATTTGTCAATATTTTTGTATAACAATATAACAAGCTTGTAGTTTTCAATTTTTTTTGAAACAGCATAATAGTCAAACTCTAACAACACACGTGCTGCTGTCAACCTTTAAGTTAGTAGTGTGGAAGGAAAAAAAAAATGCTATTAACATTTTTACAAACATGTCAGCTCGTGTTGTAGCCACTACAAGGAGTTCTTAACTGGTTATGAAAGAGTTTCAATATCTACATAAACAAACAAGAACTTCAGCTAGTAGATTTGCTATTTCTATTTCTGTGATTTTCCATTCTAAATGGTTGTCACTGGATTGGAGGCGGGCAAAATGAGACAAAACAATTTATGGTAGGCAGAGCAGAAGAGCCTATGTTTACATTTTCTCAGGCAAAGTTTGGCAGTAAGTTAGTATGATGTAGTAGTAGTATGGTGCCTTTTTTTGCTACTGGAACTGCCAAACGAAGGTTCCTTGTGTTGGCTTTAAGTTGTCAGTATGAAAGATGGTTTTGTTCAACTTCTCTGAAGTTGTTTTGGGTGCAGCTGGTTTTTAAAAACTCTGCAAAATATCCATTCAGTTGTCAACAATTTTGGTGCTGTATGGTCTCTCAGTTCACTTGTCACTTAGTCATACAACCAGGGTTCCCACTCATTTTTACCAAAGAAATTCAAATTCCCTAACTTTTCCAGGATTTTCAAGTGTGGGACACCATTCCACTAGAATTTTCACTTTTCCAAATGTTTGTTTATTTTTCTGAAGTGATTTTTTTCCCTCCTCTTCTATTTTCTAACAGATAATCATTTTATTCACATTCAGCATCCAAATCAATGTTTGGTTCATTGATACAGTTTGTTCTTGAGCATCTGTACCTTGGTTGAGAGTTTGCCAGCATCAAGCTGAAGGAAGAGCTTTTGAAGTACTTCAAAGAAGGTCTTCAGTTCCTTAGGATAACTGAGGTTCAGTGCATAAATTACACCCATTAAGAGTGCACATGCAGAGGCGACATCTCCCAGGTCATGTAGAACTTCAACACCCTCTATCACTATTCCAACATCAGCTGGAGGAGTGGTGGCATCACCTCCCTCGACTTTGATGATGTAGATGCCAAGGGTAAGTTGCTCAATCTCCCTCTGTGCAGCAGTACCATCAGTATCCTTTACATAGGGGAGAAAGAAAGGACACAACCAATCTATGAAATCACAGATTTTGTAGAATTCCAAAGATTAATTTTTGCCTTTCAGGTTTCCTTCTAATGAAAATCGCATGATACTTCAAAAAGTGCTATTTGTGTAAAAATAAGATAAAGCAGTGCCGAGTGATCTCCATCAAAATTTTAGAGAATGAATTTGTCAGCTGAGTTATTTCATCTAATATATCTCTTAGAGTTGGTTGTCGTTACAACAGAATGGAGCACTAACGAAGCCACACCCAGGGCACCAACGAGCCATCAACGTCAGTGGCCTTGGGAACACTCCCACAGAGGTTAAAATTGAAATTGATTTATTACAGGTAGAAACTAAACTATTAAAATTACCAACCAGGTATTCTTTGAAGAGGATGTTCGGGTCTTCGTTCAGGTAGATACAAAGCGCCCTTAGGATGCACTCCCTCCTCTTTTCAACAGTTTCATTCTAAAGAGAGAGAAAAAAAAATACTTAAATATTATTCAGACTGTTAACTTGTCAATATACTTGTCAAAACTGACTAGTCAACATCAATTTATAATTCCATATTGTTCACTACCGCTAGCAAAACATACCTGTGCGATTGGGACCAAAATCCTGCTGATGTTAGTCCCTGCAGAGCCTCCTTTCTTCCTGAACACTTTGATGAACTGGGCAGTGTGTTGGTCAAGCTGTGCATGGAACTTTGAGACAAGGGGACCAGTAGTGATCCTCACAAATTCTGCTTCCACCTGAAAACATAATGTCCACAAACAACATATTATTGGTACCTATTAAAACATTTAATATTTAAAACAGAAATACTCTCACAAGAATGTACAAAAAAACAGGCTGCGCTGTAATATAACCGCAATGTTACATTTTACACAAAATGATTAACATTCCCATGTGAAAAAAAAAAAATAAATAAATTGTTGACTATAGCTGATTTAAAAAGCATTTCATACCTCTGCCACAGTGAACAGTCCTGGCCATCTGATCTTGAACTCCGCGATCATGGGCTTGTTTCCGATGACCTCCTGCCTTCTGTATGCAAAGGTCTTAGCCATCTTTTCTTTGACAACTTTATCATTATGTCTCCTCTTGACCTCAGATAACAACGCCAGTCTTTCCCCTTCAAGGCTGTCCTTGGTCTGTCCAGCAGGATAGGGAGGACAAAAATTTACTTTGGCTTTCCTCGGTTTTTTGACATCGTAGGCAGGCTGACATCTATCTGCAGGTTTGTGCTTGAGGGAATTGATGCTCAGTTCTGGGCACCCTAAGTTTCTAAGTTTTGTCCTGTAGTTTGCCATCTTTTACTTAGAGCTTATTTTCCAGCCGTAGAAACCACTGAAGGATCCCTGTTCTCACAAACATGGATGTGCTTTGATTAAAGCTTCAGCAACAGATTCAATTTCCAAGTTTGAGGGATAGGCCTTGAACTTGATGATTTCCTGAGCAAGACTTTCCAAGATGTCTGATTTAAGTTTATGAAGAAGAAGAACTCCATTTGATACAAAGTCCTGGTTTTCACTTCGAAGTTGCATCTCCACACCATATGAAAACTTTGGAATTTGGAATTCTGTGGGCCAATGTGTTCAAGAAGATTCTGAATCAGAGGACAGTATTAATGTGTCAGAAGATGACAAGGATGCTTCTTCACCACTCTGGTTCATGCTGCCTCGGCTGAGGTCTAGAGCATCTGACAAGCGGATGATTTTCACTGTGCTCTTCTCTTGAATGTCGCAAATTTGGTTAAGGTTAACAAACTCGTTATCAAAGTCACTGTCCATGTACTGGAGTCTAATGTCCCCCTCTATATCAAACTGACGTTTGATCTCATTTGCAAGATCCTCAACAGACGTTGGCATGCCTGATTCTATGGTCAGTTTTTCAGCATTGTTGGAACCAAGGATAATCCGCAGTTTTACTGGTGCAGCCATCATCCAAATGCGTCAGTCTAGAGAAGCTGAAAACACAAGTATTAAGTCATTAAATTTGTATAAATTAAAAGCATTCAAATTAGAAAGAATACAACTGACTTTGGTCAAACGTAAATCAAACAGGACACTGAAGCAAACATTGAGCAATCCACAGACAGAAGCCAGTGACATAATGATAGTAGCATGGAAAATTAAGTGTCATACTATGGTTAACAGTGCTCAAATTAGTTGCTTTAGGTTGGAGTAGGCAATATGACATTTTTGACCAAATACCTCAATATTGATATTGTGATCATATAGTGGGGATGACTATGGTGCTTCCACAAAATATTTACACAACTAGATTTTTGATAATAATCATCATTTATAATAACTATGTGGGTAAAAGCAAATAATTGCTAGTTCAGAAAATGTCATCACTTCAATGTAATGTATGAATGAATGAATGAATGAACGTGGCTTTTAAACCTAGGAAGAGACAGCACTTATGCCATATTCTGATATTTCAATATCCAAAATCCCAGATGATATCAAGTCTCATATCACAATATCAATATGATATCAAAATATTGCCCAGCCCTACCAGTGACATGGAGTTAGTGCATGCACAGAACAAGTTAGTAAACAGCCAAGTGGAAAGAGGTGATGGGTTAGTATTAGGTGCTCATGCTAGTGAGAATAAAGTGCACATTTAGTAAGCTATCAATTAAAGCCATTTACTCACATATTCAACATGTGCTTTTAATATATGATATCTTTTAAATGTAACCAGTCGAAGGGGCCCAACAAAGAAGTCATGTAATGGGTACTTCTCTGCCAGTTCGTCATGTGTTATCAGGGACATTGTGCCAGTTGAACATGGTTGCAGTTCAAAGGCCCGGTAGTGCTCCCTAAACCAAGCTGAGAACATCTTGACTATGAAATTCAGCGTATCCTGAAGTACACATATCCTTGTTATCTCTCCGAATTCAGGTAGCCCATCAGTAAATCCACAAATGACTATCATTCCCTTTCTATAGTTGATCCCCTTGCAATCTGAACTGTTAGCCATGTTTACTTCTGCCATGTTTGGGTACATATGCTGAAGAGGCAATGATACATCATCTTTCAGCACCTCAACAGGGACTTTCGATACACTTGATATTTCAACTTCAGGTTTCTGTGGATGTGATGAGTGTAAGTGATACGCAATCATCATCTGGTGTTTTCTCGACAATGTTAGAGCAACATTCTTGAAACACTTGGTGTGATGGCCAACTTCCTTAAAAAAACTGTGTTTGCCCTCAAATCTCATGGTCCAGACCCCAACTAGAGGACCAAAACATCGGGTCATGTGAGGGTAATGCTCTAAGAAATGATGCTTTGGGAGGAGTTTTTGGTTGGGAAATGCTTCTTCTTCTGTCTGTGATCAGATATTTTGAACTGAAGATATCCAATGGATTCTTCTGTATGGATCTGAGAAACAGCAAGTTCCACTATCTCTTTTAAATCCAAAATTTTCTCCCACACTGGTTCACCGTTAGGTATAACATCTCCAATCATGAAAGGCAGCAATCTTATGAGGGTCCAATTTTCAGCTGCGTTGCCACCTATTGTCTTTTTGCTTAAAAGTTTTTGTGTCACAACATGGGGCCGGTTTGTTTTATCTTCTCCTTTGTAGGGGAAACTGAGAATGACCTTATTTAAAGTGTCCAAAGAGAGGTATTGTTTGGATATCAACACACCCAGGCACTGTGCAAGTTCCACTGGAACAATACCCTCCAACAGATCATGGAGTACATCAGGTGGATATCCAGTTGTTACATCAAAATGAGAAAGATTTTCTGTCAGCACACATGGCCTTTTCACTCCAACACAAGGCTTTCCACTTTCCACTCCATGTTTGACATGTTCTTTGTGTTCGTCTTTGGATGTAAGATTAAACTCACCCACAGAACCTGCTTGGTCTGAAAATCACTGAAACGCCCTGTGCAAAATCGACAAACATACTCTCCTGAAAAACTTTCCACAAAGCCTGCAATACCATGGGCACCCAGATTATCTGCAGCTACACATTGTACTGTGCCTTTAATATTTTTTCCAATCTGTGAGACAAACACGCCATGCTCTTCCAAGACAACCAGATCACGCAAAAGAGGTTCAAGCACTTTTCCATATCTGTATTCCTTGATGTAGTTACTTTTACACATTACTGCCAAGTAGATGGATGACAAAGAGGAGTGCTGGCCTGGCGGTAAGTTGCTCAAAATCCAATACATAGCGCAAAGTTTATGCTTCTTTCCGGAAGTGCCCAGAGGCTTGCACATTTCAAACTCATCAATATAAAGGGTCACACTTATTCTCAATTCCCCTGAAGATAGGAACTCATTTTGTTTGAAAAACTCTCCATCCTGAAATGACTTGTATTCTTGTTGTGCAGTTTCATTTTGGTGAGCACTGTAGTTTTCCACTACATCATCAATTATACCATCTTTGCTAAGGAGCTGCTGCAATGACTGCAATAATGGTACATATTGGTAGGTATGGTTGCGCTCCCTATCCAAAACATATTCAACTGGTTCAACTACTTGGAACTTGTCTTTGAAGTACTGTTTCCGCTTAAAAGCAGTGCCAAGTGGGCCCTGATCTCCAATTGCTTTGGACAAGGGATTAGCAAGACAGAAGGCAGAGGCCAATTCCTCAGTTTCTTTTGCATCAAGAGCAAGATTATGCTTAGTACAAAAATCTGAAACAATGGCATTTAATGTAGTCTGGGATGCGGAACTCATTAGGAAGTGCAAGTCCTGTAAAAGCTCATCGACTGCATTACTGGGAACATGGAGTATGTTTTCCAGCTTAAGCAACACTGCTGCAAGTTTCTCTTCTATCATCTTCTCAAGATTTTCTGAGCAGTCTCTCTGAAAGCTAGACTGCACTTCAAGCTGGGCTTCTTCTGATTCTTCATTGTCTCCATGTTCACCTGAAACACTTGAGCTTTCAAAAATGTCTCTTTCTGCAACTATTCCAGGTTTAAAGTCACAGTAAGAATAACCAAGGTGCTTTCTATTTTTATGTGATTTAAATGTCCCATAAATATTTGTCCTACATGTACAACCCTTGAACATGCAGGGTACTGTTTCATTGGCTTTGAGATGCAAATTTATATGAGTGAAATACTCCTTTTCAGAGGCAACTTCAGAGAACCCACAGACATGACAGCTGAATGTTGCCGATGTCAATGTTTGCCATTATGTTTCTCTAGTGTGGACTCTACACAAATGTGACCTGAGCGCATTCCATGACTTAGATGTACATAGACAACTACTATATGGGCAAGGATATGGGTGCATGTGCCCATAATGTGGATGTTTTAATCTGTAATGTTTAAGCAACTGGCCTCTAGTTGAGGTCTTTGAACTGCAACCTTTACACTGCCACATTCAAATCTGGGAGGGGAAGGGGAGGGGGCAAAAAACAAACAAACAAAAAACACAAAGGATATATTGGTAAAGGAAACTCAATTTGTAAAACAGTTTTAAGAAAGAAAAGTCTGACTGTTAACATACCACGGGCAAGCTCAGCAGTGCTGTCTACACCACATCAATGAGTTAGGAACCAGCTATCACACGCAGGATCTGGAATTCATCATGTTAATAGGATTCATAAATTAATGTAGTTCATTACTTGTTTTAAAGATAACTAGAAATCTAAAAAATAAAAACATATTCAGAACGAGAACAAGAGAATTAATCTGTCACCTGATAAATGTTTCTTAAAATAAAAATACTGGCAACTCAATTCACAGTTATTAAAGTAGCTAGTTGTGATCATACCTATTATGAGTACTGTGCTATGGGCAGACAGGAAGAAGCATTAATCAGGACTCACTCTCTAATCAGGACCTGAAATATTACAACATGATTATTACAAAAAAAAAGAAAGAGAAAAAAATTATAAAAATGTTAACAGATTAATTATTTGTGCACTTTGTACAGGGTCCAACAATAGATATATTTCCTTTAAACCTACTTTCATGTCAGTCCTCACCATGACTTACATGCACTCAATCCAAGTAAAAAACATAAAAAACAAAACAACACTAGGGGGCACCCCAAAAGATTCCAAAGTGTACATAAATATGCAAAGTAAACTTTCAAATTCATCACAAAGTGGATCAGTCCTGCCATACTGCTTTGAAACTGATCAGTGCTATGCAGTGTCACAGCTTACCATGCCTCGGGTCCACAAATTGGTAACTTTCCCATGTGTTTTTTCTGTATTAAATGCAGCAAGATGGCTTCAATTTGTTTATTCTTCTTTGAAAGGCAATGCTTGATAGAGGCTTTTAGCTGAGTTTCTCCCCGTCATTTTGGTATGCTACATGTTAGGATTGGTGCTTCCTAGCGTGCCCATAGACCGTCTGTACATCAGACGCTGCCCCCTGTATAGGGGGCTCTCGTGATGAACAGGCTAAGTGAAGCCCTGGAGCCGCATACCAATATATGGCCGTCACTGACAACTAAGCCTTGACTGGTAACAAGTATGAGGGCCGTTGTCATGAGCTAGCTCGATGCTAACTTCGGCTAGCAGTAGCTGTTAGCATCCACTGCCAACACCCGCTTCCCAGCTCAACACAACGGCTCTACTGCTCCTTACTACATAACACTAGAGGCTCCCGTTGTTGGTGACAATTTACCCTTGGCAAATGCCACTGGTGCTTTATTTTAGTTGCTAACGGACATGCAAACTCTTGGTCCACCTCTCCCTGACGCCCTTAACCAACAAGTTACTGCTCTCTGAAACACAAACACTTTGGAAATATAGAAGAAGTGTTGTATCACAAATACACAATCAAATCATGCTCAATATGAAAATACTAGAGTAGGTATGGATAAAAAATGTCCTACCTCTCTCAAGTCAGAAAGCGAACACAGACCGTTGACAACTTCACCGCCAAAACCAAGGAAGCTGACAGTGCTGACAGTTTCAGTTTGCGCATGCGTAGTCTGAAGCATTTGAATCTTCTTCTTACTGCCACCTTCTGGGTGTAATAAGTATTTCAATCATAATTCACTTAAATTAAATGCTTTATGATTAACCAACACATAATTATTTTGTACACATAACGAAAGACACAATTACATGGACTTTATTAGAAAAAAATATTTCAACTTAACAAAGACATGTATTTTAAGTAAACTGAACACATAAAAATAATATACAGTGCACAACCCACCTGATTCACTTTTTTGAGTGTGCAACATGGATAGTGCTTAAAATGTCAAGATCTTCATTCTTTGTATGCAAGTTGTCAAGCAGCAGTTTACTGAGTTCTAAAGATCCTACAATGACTGAAAAAGCATTTGGAACCGATAGTTCTCTTTCAAGTGGCTTCCCAAGTTACCTGAAATCAGTTTTGCCTTCAGTAAACTATCATGGAACTTCCAACACATAACCATACTTTTTATAGTAGGATAATGAACTGATAACATGTTAAATTGAACTGGAACCTGAACTTGTGAGGACATCAGCTTGTGGATGTTTTCATGTATTCTCATTTTCGATGAGCAGCCTTGAAGCAGTTTCGTTGTGGCACAAAGCACGAGTGGATGTTGCACTTGTCACAAAAGACATGTGTTTTTCCTGTACAGTTTGGCATCTTGCATTTGGTAGCCTCTTTCTTTTCATCATAATTTGGCATGTGGTCAGCCATGTAATACTGCACTTCAGGTAGAGGCCTGACATCCTGAAATGGTCTGTGAACTGGTCTCTGGGAGACATGCTGTGGTTCTGGAGACATACTGGGTCTTCCACATTTTGCCGCCACTGTTTTATGGACTCTCACCAGACACTGGGCCACATTCATCTTGAAATGGAGGAGATCCTGGATGTCTTTGGTCTGGATATTGCCCCTCTTGGCGTCCAGCCTGTACTCCAACCAACTGTTGACCACAGCCATGTCAAAAGCATGTATTATCATTCACAAGGTCCACTTTTTTGACCGAATTTCTGTACGGTACAGACTGACAAGTTGATCAAGCAGGTCAACGCCGCCCATTTCTTCATTATACAGCTTAACCACCTCTGGATGGGACACCATCACAAATTGGGCCTTGTTTTTGTCCCACCGCTGCACTTCATCCATTCTGCCAACACCAACAAAGTTGGAGGCCATGAGAACTGGTCTGTTGTCATACCATTTGACCAGTGCCACCTTACCATCATGGCTTACAACTTAATCACAGCTTCCTCGAGGCTTTTTGGCCATCTCTTTGTCAGACTGTAGAGGGGGCCTGGCAAAGCGAGAGACCCTTGCTGTCCCAGCAGCATGAATTTTCCTCTCAGCCAGCAGCTCCAGAAGATTGTACGTCGTGAAATAGTTGTCAAAATACAACTTGTGGTTGGCCTCAGTGATTCGCTGGCTAAGATGGTACACCACTCCAGCTCCAAGTCCCAGCTGCTTCCTGTGCTGTTGTGATAGCTCCATTGTAGTGCCTTGGTGCAGTAGGAAGTCGTAGGCCATGCTACTTTTCCCACACAGGCAGTATATTTTCACCCCCCATGGGTGTGGCTTGCCTTTGATGAATTGCTTGACAGACAGAGTTCCGAAAAATGGCACCATTTGTTCATCAACGCAAAGGTTCTCCTCTAGCGGAAGCTCCAAGCATCTACTGCATATGGCATCATAGAGAGGACGTACCTTGAAAAACACATCATTGCTCTCAGCTGGCTTCTCCAAATTGTTGACCAAATGCAAATGTGACCGGAGCTGGAAGAATCTGTCACGGGGCATAGTGTTTTGAAAAATACCAATGTCCATCCCAGCTTCCCAGTACATGGAGACTCTTGGCATTTTCATCACTCCCATAGCAAGGTGGAGACCGATTAGGGTTCTTATCTCTCCTGAACTTGTTGGTTTGAAAGATAGTGTACCACTTTGCAAGGCATAAACATTTGTGTTATCGGCCATCAAATTGAAGATCTCATCTGGTATATACTGTTTGAAGTATTCATAGGGTCTCATGGGATGATCCTCGTGAATTGGAGGATTCTCAAAGGAAGTGTCAATGATTGTAGTGAATGGCCTGTGACGCCACTTGATTTCTTCCTTCCTGGTTACTGTCATCTCCTCCTGTCCTCTTCAGTCCTCATATGTACTCCTCCTGTCCTCCTCTGTCCCTGCACTGTCTGTCTCCTCTATCTCAATGTCATCTGCCACATCAAGTTCTTCTGGCATGCATGTAACCTCTCCACTGTCCCTCTCTGAATCTAATAACAAAACAATCACATTTTAACAAATTTTATGTATTCCCACTCTTGAACTGTTATGCATTCGATTTAGATCTTACATATAAGACATTAAATTGATGAAAACCACATACGCAGAATTAAAAATACTCTTAATTTCCATCCTTACCACCTATCTCAGTCCTGGTCTCATCCTCCTCATCTCCTGAATTCAAGGAGTCAAGTTCGGATAACTCTCCATTTACGAGACGTTCAAGAAAGTCTTCGACTCGATACTCTACAAGAACATTATGTACAAAAAATATATATTTAAAAATTTAGAATCATGAATAAATAAACTGTGACACCATACTTTACTTATGGAAGGCTTACAGGTATTTTGTTTCTTTATATACTGACACTAAACATGTGAGTGTTAGCTAAACTCGCCCAACTCCTGATGTCCATTGCAATGGACATCGGACTTTAAAAAAATCCTGTAAATTAATTATATATGTTCAAAATAACTTCAAATATTATCATTTGTAACAGTTACAATTATGCTGACAGCAAATTTGTTTGGCCAGCAGGAACATAAATTTATATTTTTGATTGAAAATGGGCACTTACTCCTCCCTCTCTGCAGCTGCTCTGTCATGCTTGTCTTGTCCAATGTCTGTCACTCTCTCAGAGCGTGCTCAAAGTCATGACTTGATTGTGATTGGATAATCAGGATCCAATCAGTAACCAGCATTACTGACATCATTCAATTACAGGGTATTTATTGGTTTAGAGACAAAAATATGTCATGTGCATTCCAATGGACACTGGGTCCGAAGGGGCTAATACAGCATGCATAATTTGAGAGAAGGGGGTTGCGCTTCAACAATGGGATTCTCAGTGGAGTGCTAAACCCAAAATCCAATAGACAATCCAAAAAGTCAAAAAAGGTAGCACATCTCAATTCTGGAAGGACAAAAAATACTCACATTTGAATTTTTTATTTGGCTCACATCACAAACAAAACGCTTACGCGTTTCGGCACAAAGCCTTCATCAGAGCGTTTGTAATTGTCAGCAGGTTCAACTTGATTATATACACAAGGTCAGAGAGAAAACACACAGCTGGGGGATGAACCCAGTTATTCAAGAACCAATCACTTTTCTTTGTCTGTGCCTCGGATAGCTCTCTTCAATATAACATTACATGTCACAGAACATTATTATTGTCAGCTTGAAACTATGCCTTACATGTGTAAAAAAAAAAAAAAAAAAAAAAAAAAAATTAAAATAAAATACCCTAACCCAGAACCCAATGCCTAAACCCAACCCAGAACCGAATGCCTAATCCTTAACCCAGTCCTATGCCTAAACCTAACCCCTATTTCATTTTTTAATCCTTGTTTAATTTCATTCTTAACCTTACCCTGACCCCTTACCCTAACCACAACCCCACCCACTGTTGATGACTAACAGCATACAGATTAAAAATAAGATCAACAATTAAAACATAATTAAAAATATATATAATAAGTAGGGTGGACAAAAATTTAATTTGGTATGTAAGGGGTTAAAAAAGTTAAAAAAGTTAAAAAAGTTTAAATTATTTCATTTGGCATTTAGGGGTTAAAAATAGTTAAAAATAGTTGAAAATTCATACATAATAATATTAAATTTAGGTAACAGTAAAAAAACACAAGAAAATTTGATTTGGCATATTAAGGGTTAAAAATATTTGATTGTATTTATTGTTAATATATGGGTTAAAAATGTACATTTCATTTTATTTGGCACTTATAGGGTTAAGAGTAAAAGGGGAGTTACTAAAAAGGTTAAAACTAAAGCAAGAAAACTAAAACACTATTTCATTAGGTTTGCCTATTTAAAAAGAAACCACTGCTATAAAAGGCAGTGCAGTCACTAAGAGAGCTCACTTTTGGTTTGACTCTTGATGAGTACACAGCAAGCTCTCCTCAGCCATTTCAGCAAGCCACTAATAGTTTTTTCAGTGTGCCTGACCTGAAGAAGATCCATTCAGGATCGAAACGTCATCGTGGGCACACTCTTCTTTTGTTATTAATAATTCATAATTCATAATAAAATAATAATTTAAGTTCATTTTTTGTTTTTGATTAAAAACAACATTTTATTTTGTGATTAAAAACAACTTTGGTTTTCCTTCCCTACTTTTGGGGAAGCGCTTTTGGTTTTACATTTTTTATTACATATATAACAAAGCTTACAATAAGAACAATACACAATAAATACCAAACAAAGAATGGGTGACTGGACGCTGGTGCGCCATGGCAGAAGGCGCCAGCGCCAACGCCAACCTGACTGGGGACAGGGGTACGAGGGGTCCTATGGGAGGATGGACAGTGCACCTTCCTCCTCCTATGGGAGGAGATTTCCAGTCCCTCAACCTAATCCTAATTTTAAACTTGCTAAACTAGCTAACCGGAAGTCTTTAAAGTCCGCCTAAAGTAAAAACAGAGTAACCTAAGAGAAAGGAATACAAAGTCCAAATAATAAAGCCAAAGTAAAAGCAACAGACGATGGGAAGAGACGCTGGGTTAAGCACAGTTAAGGAGAGGGAGCAAGCAAGGGAAGGCAGAAGAGAAGGAGAGGAGAACTTGGAGGAAGGAGAGGGAAAGGAAAAGGGAAACAGAAGTGGAAAGGGAAGGAGGTGAGGAAAGGATAGAAAGGAAAGACAAAAAACAAGCAGTAAATTATTAATAAAAAGGCAAAACAAGTATAATTAACCTAAATATACATACTTATCTGGACCTGCAAAGAAAAATATACTTACCTGTAGAACAAAAATTGGAACCTATATAAAAAGAAAAAATATACTTACCTGAACCTGTAGAGAAAATATACCTACCTGGGAAACCAAAATTGGGACCTAAAAAAAGAAAAAAAGAATAAAATACTTACCTGGGAAACAAAAATTGGGACCTAAAAAAAGAATAAAATACTTACCTGGAAAACATTGGGACCTATAAAAAGTAAAAATCATCCTAAAAAACAAGACAAACAAGAAACAATAGGCAGGGAAGGAATAAGGTAAAAAGAATGGGAAAGTGTAAAAGGGAAAAGCCTACGGAGTATAAAAGGGCTTAGGCCAAACAGGCCAAGCTCATAGCTCATATGGTCAAGCGCGCCTGAAGAAGGCTTAAACAGGCCGAAACGTTGCGCGCAAATTGATCAGAAGACCAAGGGTCTAATTTTTTGACACCCCACTACCTTTGGGGGGTGGGAAAATTGAAACTAAACTATGTGATTAACCTAAGAATTGTGTATAACAAAACCAAATGGGGTGATTAAACTAAGTAATGTAATTAATGTCTGAATAAAACCAAGTTGAGTTAAACTAAACTAAAATTAGGTTGCTAAACTAAATAATGATTAGAATAAAACTAAATTAAGGGTAAATTAAACAAAAAAAAAGTGTGTAACTAAACTAAGTGTTGTTAATGTTTGTGTGTTGGAACTGGGGGGATCTTGCCGATCCCCCTTTGATGGACAGTGCACCGCACCTGCTCCAGGGCATTAAGCCCAGGGAGCGGGTGCCTTATTCTCACTCATAAAGGCCGAAACGTAATACATTGCTGATCAAAGGCCATTATAGGTCTAATTTTTTGACAATCCAGTACCTTAGGGTGCTGGAATATTAAACTAAAAACTAAATGTTGTTTATTAAAACTAAATGTTGTATAAAATGTGTAAACAAAACTAAAAAATGTTTGATTGAAACTAAATATGGTTTAACTGAAACTAAATAATGTGTAGCTAAACCAAATGGGAATTTTTTGTGCTTGGGGAACTTTATTGGTAAGCCCTTTGATGGACCGTGCACCAGCCTGCTCCAGGGCTTTGCCTACGGAGCAGGATTCTAATTCCAAAGCCTAACCCTCTTGTTCCTAACCTTAGGGTGGTGGTAAAATTAACAAACTAAACTAAAAAAAAAGTATTGTAACCTAAAAAAATGTGTACACTAAAACTAAATGTTGTAAACTAAACAAAGTAATGTTATTAAGGGAACTTAGGTTTCAAACAAAACTAAACTAAGTTTGGGGAACCTAAAACAAAATGTGCTTAATCTAAATAGTGTGTAAATGAAAACTAATTAGTGCTTGGTGTTTTTTGGCTCGAGCTGGGAGGACTTCACTGGTCCCCCTTTCGAAGGACCGTGCACCACACCTGCTCCCGGGCATAGGCCCAGGGAGTGGGTGCTCAGACCCTCACTCTTAATACCTCATTAAAACAAAAAATTGAAATAAATTTATTTAAAATAACAATTCATGTTGATGTTAAAAACTTAATACTTAAAAAAGTTAGTTAATATAGTTAAAAAAAGACACATTTCATTGTTCTGTTTCTTTAAAATAAAAAACAAGTTAAAACTAATGTGGTTTTGGGAGGGTATAAATTGGGAGACATCCAGTGCTTGCTCACTTTGCCTTTGACCAGCGACCGAACAACATCTCCTGTGGAGCATTAGCAGCCTTACAACTTTTTTGTGTTTGTGTGCCTAGGCCTGAGGAAGACCCTACTGGGGTCGAAACGTTGCCGCTTCGGCACACAATTTTTGTTTAAAATCAGTTGATTTTGTTTCATTTTTATTAAAAAACAGGTTTATTTCATTTATTTCTTTTTTATACATTATAATTCATAACTGTTTTAATAAATAACAACTCATATTATCACATATATAACAAAGGCAAAACCAAGCTACAAATAAATACATAAATAAAAGACCCAAGATGGGTCGTTGGGAAAACCAGGATGATGGTTGGACAGTGGTGCGTTACGGGCGAGAATGCCAGCGCTCCCATCGACGCAACCAGGATTTGGGACGCGGTTTTGGCCAAGGGATGGACCGGGCACCGCCTGGCCCCTCTTGGGGGCGGGATCGTAACATTTTGCCTAACTTTTGCAGTTCGTCTCTCGTTCAGTGATGAAGGGGAGGTGGTACTTCCTCGGAGGTGGCACTTGAAAAAGGTGCGAGGCCAAGGAACCCTCTCTGCTTGCTAACGCTCTTATCGCTAACAGTACTGGTTCCGAGAGACACACTGAGTTGGAAATCCAGTGGGGACAGGGGACGACCATATATGATTTCCTTCAGTGCAAGCTCGTACTGGAAGGCTTTCCAGGCGGCGTCGAAACATGCAACTCCGACATTGGCACTGTACACCTTTGCGAGGTCTTCCACAAGAAAATAAAGGACATCGCGGATGACCGACAGGACACCGACACCTGAATTGTCCTTGAAGGGCACAAGGATAGGTTGTTCGTTGATGAGCTTAGTCAGGATATCAACGTTGAAGTGCTCTGAGGGGTTCAGGGTACACATAACTTGGTCCTGGAAGCGGACGACCTGTTCGATCCGGCACTGCAGCTGACCGGCCATCCTGTCATGCAGGTCGCGCATGTGCCAGATGTAGTTTCCCGCGCTTGAGAAGAGGGATGTCTGATACTTGGGGTGGGAGAGGCCACATGTTACAATTGCACCACTGACAGGATGCTTAAATGGCATCTGTACGTGAGCATGTGGTGAATCCACGTACAGTTGGAGGAAGGTGATTTTGCCGTATTGTGACAGACAGTCCAGCAGCTCACTTTTCACATCCATCTCTGCGTTGTCCAGATTGCTCTGGAAGTTGGTTGCTTCGTGCATTCCCAGTGCCGTAAACAGGGTGCCCTTGAAGACCACAAGGTCCTCCAACCCACTTCTGGAGAACAGGATGTTGATTTCAGGGTCTTTCGGCACAATGTTACAAGTGAAGTGGACCGAGACGGATCCAAGGTTGGTGGGGTCAACGATGTCGGTTATGTCGAGTTCCTCGACGTCTTTTTGACCGAACTGGTTGAGGAACAGTACAACCTTGAGGAAGGGACAGGCGTTGGACTTCTCAACAGCACGGTCAATGAGGGACATGATGAACGTGGCGTCTCTCCTCAAAACGTGGAACCGTGAGGTGTCAACGGTGCTCTGCTTCTTAATGGTGGGACGGCATTTATCCTGAGTAGGCAACTGTCGGAGCAACTCCCTGAAATTTTCGTCCACGTCATTAAGAAGCTCTGTTGCCAGGACCCTGTACAGGTCTTTCCGGAGGAGCCTGGTGTCTGGCTTCTTCTGGCTGGCTGGCAGCACGGTCATTAAGAGATGGTAGCCACCATCAACGTAGCTCAGGGTATGACCTAGGCAATTTCGGAGGGGAAGCAGGCCGTCGTTGCTGTACCTGCCAAGGTCGACGTGCTTCTTAACAAAGTGGTAATGGGGGACGAGGGTCTGGGTGGTGAATTTGGGAAAAAGGAGGTAGTGGAGACCAGTTTGGAGGGAAATGAGCTTGTGGAATTCAAAGACGATGCCATCAATGTCAAAATTGAAATCCAAAACGGAAGAGGCTTGGGGCACTGCCGTGGAGTGCATGGCAATATTCACATTTCCATGCAAAAACTCCTCTATATCAAGGAATTCCCCAGCAGCACTCAAGACATTGATGGTGTTATCCACTCCCAGATCTTCCAAAAAGCTAGCAGATGCCATTTTTCTCTTTCCAACAGTGATACAGACCAAAAACAACCAAGATTCTCTTGCAACAACTCCTATTTTCATTTGTTTACAAACAATACTTAATTGACCTGACTAGCAACTTGTATCATGGTGCC
>CM034594.1:8092958-8111320 GCA_020091685.1 Lutjanus erythropterus
ATATATATATATATATATATATATATATACACACACACACACACATACATACATTTTTAAATTCTTCATGAAAAGATCTATAGATCTATAGATCTATTTTATATTAAGTGTGATATAACAACCACTCATCCCAGACGTGCTAAACGCCGCAAGTTGGCATAAAAGAGAGAAAAGAAATTCTACTGATTCTGTCTTTTTGATTCGTTAATTGAAAAGGAAAGCTAATTTCAATCAATTTTCAATTTAATATTGAAACTGTGACACCCTCTGATACAGAATAGAAGATTTTGGCCACTGACCCCTGATCAGTCATCATCAGATTGAGAAAATGTGAAATCGATCAGTGTTGATCATTTTTGACAGCAGCCACATAAGTTTTTATTTACCACGTCTGTAGACTTGATTGAAATCTGCGTGGTGAGGATTGATCTTATTGCTGTTAAAGCAGCGCGTCACAATGACTGAGACCATGAACACAGAATCTCATCTGTGCAGAAAACCATGACTGGTGGACTTTTAGAAAGTGAGATTTCTTTGGATTATTTCTATCATTCCAAAATGGATTTGTTGCTCACAATGCTGAATTATCAGGGAGAAATACAGTGCAATTCTGAAATGTGTGCAACATCACTATTACAAGCTGCTCTACTTATTATACACTTGCAGAAATGCAATTTAAATAATTAATAAAAACATTTGAAAGTACTGTCAAACCTGAATTAAAAATGTTCATAGATAAAAATTTATGATGACATGACATCATCACTGAGTGTGCAGGATTTTGCTGGACACTACAGGCACAGACGAACAAAGCAGAATAGAAAAAGTGAGAGACAGCCAGAGGAAAACAAATTTTCAGTTGCACTAAAAAGGGTGAGATGCAGTAGCGGATATCCACCAGCAGAGGGTAGAGTCGAGCACAGCCAGAGGAATATCAGCCAGGAGAACTACATCATCTTCAGCCTAGAGACAAAGAAGAGAGTGACAGAAGAAGAGAGGGTAAAAACAGAAGAAGGGAGGGAGAAGGAGGGCGAGGAAGCAGGAGGAGGAGGGCAGAGAGGACGAAGAGGACGAAAAGGACAGTGAGGAGGATGAAGAAGTGTGGAGAGGAAGGAGAGAGGGAAGAACAGAAATGCAGACACGATGTACCACACTCAGGTCAGTTAGCAGCTACAGGAAGCCTCATACAAAAAGGTTTGTTTCACTTAAATGGATGTACCAGGTGGGTGGGGTTTACCCATCACTCAAACAGTGTTTGTCCACTTTCAACTTTTTTTGCACATTTTTGTACAGTCTACTGTGGTCAAACCCCCCAAACCAACAAAAACAAACAAACAGACACAACAAAACAAAACACAAACACCAACAACGTCCTGAAGCACAAGCAGAAAGAAGCCTAAATCCAGACAGAAAGACTGACAGCAGGTTTATCGTCCTCCAGTGGCAGCAGGTACGATGTAAAACTGTGTCCTTAAAGGGCCAGTTCGTATTATTTGAAGAGGGGTTGTACAAGTTGTATAAGAAGCTGACCAGTGAAGTGAACGGCATAAAAGCCCCCCAAAAATATTTAAAAGTGTTATACAGCTGCAGCTCTCTCCTGTCCCGCCCAGTGTGAATACCCTGATGGTCCGAATGTTGTTATCAGCAAAGTGGGACAGATGACAGCCCGTACACAGCGCGGCTTGTCAGAATTTTGACACAGAAAATGAAAATAAGGATGAATGTAGTCCCGTGTCAAAATAAACTGGTATACAACCACTCGACTGGAGCAACGTGTCACCACATTCAGCAGACATGTGGATATTAACCTGCAGGCTGCTGCTGCTAGCACTGCTAACATTAGTCACACTGTGTGCCAGGCTGCAGGTGACATCAGCTCCAGGTGAACAATGCTGGAGATGCTGTGATCCTGTTCAGCCTGAAAATGTGAAGCATTTAATGAGTTGTGATGGTTTGTAGGATACTGTGCAGTTTTCATATTGCACAGTGCGAAGTGTGACATCTTTCAGCAGCATTTAAAATATGATATGGTGATTGAAGAATGTGATCAATGGCTTCAAATGATTGTTGACTAGTCTAAATAAAAAATTTAGACTAGTCATTTAATGTTTTACCAACATGAAAACTAGTTATCAAGAACATCCCGAGTGTCGATCGGCATCTACTGTAGGTAACACACCACTACCTTGTACAACCCCACTTCAAATACTCTGAACTGTCCCTTTAAGTAAAATTATTGTCACTTTGAGAGAGTAAATTCATCCTTCACCTCAGGAACACCTATCTCTGATGAAACATTAAAAACTCAAACATCAAGTGACATGACGAGCAGTCACACGTACCTGAGGGAGAACACGCATCTCGTCATTTTAAACTTTTAATAATTAATTATCAGCCATGTGGTCTATGATCAATTAGGAAAATGTGTGTGTGTGTGTGTGTGTGTGTGTGTGTGTGTGTGTGTGTGTGTGTGTGTGTGTGTGTGTGTGTGTGCGTGTGTGTGCATGTGTACATGTGAAAGGATATCCACCAGACAACACAGGAGTCAATGAAGGCCAGCACTATGTCACACAAAATTCTAGTGCGGTTGTTGTCGCCTCGACCCTACAGAGAGAAACAGGTTAGACACACACACACACACACACACACACACACACACACTACACACACACACACACACACTACACACAAACACAGTGTGTGTGTGTAACTTACAGCGTTGACTCGTAGAATCCCCTCGACGATGGAGAAGATCAGGTAGAGCAGACCGACACCCACTACTCTGTGGAGCAATGCACCGAGTCTGGGCCTGGAGGACAGACGGACAGAGAGACAGACAGACAGACAGACAGACAGACAGAGAGACAGACAGAGAGAGACAGGGAGACGGACAGATAGATAGACGGACAGAGAGACAGACAGACAGGAGACAGACAGATAGATAGACGGACAGATAGATAGAAGGACAGAGAGACAGACAGATAGACAGATGGACAGAGAGACAGACAGAGAGAGACAGACAGACAGAGACAGACAGATAGATAGATGGACAGAGAGACAGACAGAGAGAGACAGACAGGGAGACAGACAGATAGATAGAAGGACAGAGAGACAGACAGATAGACAGAAGGACAGAGAGACAGACAGATAGACAGATGGACAGAGAGACAGACAGAGACACAGACAGGATACAGACAGATAGATAGACAGACAGAGAGACAGACAGACAGGACAGAAAGAGACAGAGCGAGAAATTTAACAGTCAGAAGGAAAATCCTTTAGCAGAAACCACAAACAGTATCATGAATCTGACGAAGACAATCACCAAACATCAACTAAAATTAAACCTGAGGTCCACTGACTAAATCTGGACTAGAACAAAACAAAAGACCAACTGACTTTAAACCAACTGAGAGACTAAGACTAACATGAAATTTTAAATTAAGTGTCTGTTTCTGTGAAGCCAACTGACGTCACAATCCCACCGTTCCTGCTCCGATTCCACATCCACTCACTCCTTAGTACTCAAGTATCAGCCATCACTCCACAAAAACACAACTAAAAATCCGTCTGTCTCTGTCCTCATCACCATCCAGCGCCATCACTATAGAGCTTGAGATCTGTACCTGAACCCGACGGACCCATCTTCAGGTGATTACAGTTTAGCGCAGGAGAAAAGCGAGGGAAGTCTGAGGTGTGGCAAAAGTTTCACCAAGTGCACAAACGAACAGAAGGAACTGGCGGGTTATGTTCGGTGAAAGGCTTATGACACTCTGTTCAAATATGACAGATGGGAAAGATGGGAACTTTAACACTGCAAGCCGACCAATACAGGTTCAGAGCCAGGGTCAAACAAGTATGTCATCGTTTGTAACATCTGGTAAAGCCATCCCATTAAGAGTCAAACAAACAGTGACTGAGAAGTGTGTCAGCTTTTGCTGTAAGGATATAAGGCCTTTTAATATTGTGAATGGCGAGGGCTTTGAACAACTGGCTCAAGAACTTATCAATGTGGGGCTGCACATGTGAGAGTTCCCGTTAGCTCAGTTTTGCCAAGCAACGTGACAATTGCCAAGAGGTGTGCTGACATGGCAGAAGAAAAGAGGACGCTTGGTACAGAGACTTCGGGATGTGTTAAAATACAGCACTGTTGCAATGACCACAGACATCTGGACCGATGACTATCGTAAGATTAGTTAGCTGACAATCACCTGCCATTTCATAACAGATAAGATGGAGCTAGTAACAAAAATTCTCACAACTACAATGTTCCCATTGGAAGAGGCAAATACCAGAGAAAATATCAGACGGGAGATAACAAAACTACTGGTGACAAAGTTTGGCCTTGACGCTGCCTCTCTGAACAAAACTGTGTGGGTGACAGATCGGCGCTAACACCGTAACATGTTTGTACATTCTAACATCTAACACTGTTGGCTGCTCAACTGTCCAAAACATTGCTGCAAATGGGGACACCCATTTCAGTACCATATTCCTCACACTGACCAGCATTCAGGCCGTTTACCATGAGCTTCATGAGAAGCTGAGGCACGAGGAGAGAGCGAGCGCATCAAAAGAGTAACGCCAGACACACTGAGCTTTTGATAGATTTTCTAAGGCCATTCTATGAAGCACAGAGGAATTCGAGGAGACCGATATCCCATTCTCAATCTCATGTGTCTTTGGTTTGAGAGACTGAAATGCCACTGTTAGCCCCATGCCTTGGACTCCACCCAGCAAGCCGTCGTGCGAACGGCACCAAGATTGGCTCACTCGTAAAGTCGTCATTCAAGATCTCCACAAAGCTGCAACATTCCTCTGGCCGAAATTTAACCAGAATGCTGTCACCCTTGGACAGGGATGCGTGTATAACCACAGTCGCACTCTTCTGCAAGCCATGGCTACAGCGCACCAGATGTGCAAAGTCAAGAGGCAGGACCCATTCCACCACCGCCACAAGAGCGGACCTTGAATTTGTGGAATGGGAAATGTGCAGCAGGTCGCAGGCCAGGAAGGAAATGACAAGGTCATTATGTAGTATCTCACAAAAGTGACTACTCATTATTTCTGCAAATATTTAATTCTATCTTGAAGAAATGACACTTTGATACAATGTAAAGTAGTCAGTGTACAGCTTAGTATAACAGTAAATTACTGTCCCCTCAAAATAACTAATAATGTACTCACTTTTGTTGCCAGTGGTTTAGACATTAATGGCTGTGTGTTGAGTTATTTTGAGGACAGTAAATTATACAGTTATACAAGCTGTACACTGACTACTACATTGTATCACTGTCGTTCTTCAGTGTTGTCCCATGAAAAGATATAATTAAATATCTGCAGAAATGTGAGGTGTACTCACTTTTGTGAGATACTGTACATTGCCCAAACGCCTGTCATGCCTAATGAGAGACATTCTTGGCTGTGGAAGCTCAACATGCCAGTGTACCCAAAGCTAGCAAAGTTAGCCAGATCAGTGCTCTGCATCCAGCCAGCAGCAGCAGCAGTGAAAGGGTCTTCAGTGCCGCTGGTCGTGCAATCTCTAAGCGGAGGATAGCAGTGAAACCATCTACAGTGGATTCTATCCTTTTTCTTCAGAACGCATAGGCTTGGTGAGTAGCGTTAAAAGTTTTTCAGAGTAGCCTTGTTCATATTAGTGCCAATAGTAAAGTGAGTAGGCTTACATTGTAAAATCATCCAGAGTGTTAATTTAAATTATACGAATTGGCCGGAAGGGGGTCCATTTGTCTGAAGGATTTTACTATGTACAAGCCTTTAATGTAAGTCTGTCTTTTATTATTTTAAAATTATTATTTTATGTCATTTCAGCTCGGTGCTTGAATGAAGCATCGAGGCTTTCACTGTGAGGCCCGCCACATAACAAAACAACATCAACTAAATTAATTTCAATGACACAGTTTATGTAGACTAATCAGTTTAACATGTGATGGGTATTTCTCATCACTATCTTACATTCAACAGACTGAAAATAATCATTAGTTATAGTCCAAACTTTGTTTCTGGTCAAGAAAACAACAGAGAACCTTATGATGTTAAAACTAGAACTAGAACCATGAGAAGAAGACAACTCACTTGACGATTCCATATCCCAGACTGGCAATGATGACCAACACCGGCCAGAGTCCTCTTCACTGCAGAGAGCACCTCAGCAAACACCACCGCCCCTGCACTGCAGGACGACATCATGACATCATCATCACTCGCCTCCATCAGTCCAGGAGAATCCCTGTGTGTGTGTGTGTGTGTGTGTGTGTGTGTGTGTGTGTCTCTCCTACCTGACAGGCCGTCGTATCTGATGCTCTGGAACTCAGCATAGTAAACAGCTTTCTCCAACATGCCCAGGAAGATGACGCCCGATCCAGAACTGGATCCTGAGCAGGTCCCTCCAGTAACACGCAGACAGAACCAACCACAGCACGGCCAGCAAAACATATACGATACACATCACCATGTAGAACTGGAGACAGAAGAAAGACAGAGACACTGAGGACTCTGGGATAACTAACTGGGATAATTTGTCAAATATAATAGATAATGAAGTGCTCTTAAAAAGAGCCTTGGACATGAGCTTTTGACTTCAAATGATTGAACTTTGACCCTTGGTCCACTGTAACAGTGTCACATTTTGACTTGCTTCAGTGAAAAGTGCAGATGTTCTCATTGCTCAGTCAAGTTCACAATAAGAAAAATGAAATATGAAATATATGTCCAAAATAAAGCTTAACATCTGGCCCCTCTGGAGCCCTGGATTTGAAAAAATGTCCTCTTGGATGTTGCTGTTGTAGATAAAACATGATAAAGTTCCTCTAGGGCAGTTTTTCACTAACCCACTTTTTAAAAATAAGAAACCATCCTGACCCAAATCAAAATACATCCGTCCATGAGCTCCACCTATTTTCACATGTTTGGACCTATTTTTAAACTAGTGATCAATCTGGCAATAATTTTTCCACTAATCAATTAGTTGTCCAGTCCATAAAATGTCAGAAAATGTTGATTCTAACAAAAGAAGCTGGCAAGAAATCATACAGTTAGTTTAACTTCAGATAATATTACACGAACTAAATTCATGTTAAAGAAACTTAATGCAAAAGACGCAGTCAGCTGGTTAAAAGTCCTTCATCTGCTGGAACCATCCATTCATCTGCAGACTTTCTTGCTTTTATCCAACAATAGTCCTTTTGTTCCTGTAATTGTTGCCCTCTACTGATCCTGCCGTCAAACACACCTATACGTTTGACAGTGACCTCACCTGGTATCCTTAAGTGGATCAGCAGGTCTATGACACTTCAGTGTGAAACCAGACATTTCTATTATATATCCTGTGTGTGTGTGTGTGTGTGTGTGTGTGTGTGTGTGTGTGTGTGTATGCGTGCATGCATGCGTGTGTGTGTGTTCTACCACCATCAGAGGCCACTCAGAGGCTGATATGTAGTCATGAGGACCTTTCATGCTGATTTGCACTGAAACAAACAGACACCATCAGATCAGCTGGAAACTGCTTTTCTACAGTTAAACCTGAGTCATGAGGAACAGCAGGTACTTGTGCTGTTTGGTTTACGTTGTCGGTTGATTTATGCAGAATTCTTTATGTTTGCTCTTTGTGTTATAGGAGCTGAGATTCCTTCTATAAGCCTCTTTGGGTTTTTGCTTGACATTCTCTTTCAGTTTATTTGTAGTGCCCTGTTTTATTCTGCAAATAAATAAATAAATAAAAATAAATATAATAAACCTATTTAGAACATCCAGAGATCAGGATCAGGCTGACTGAGGATGCACAATAATCTCAGTTTGTCATCACTGTTGGCCCATAAAAGCTTTAAAATAAAACATCTTCTGTTGATACGACAGGCAGATGAGACGACACTTTAATTGTGCAACCACAACACAATTATATTTGCAGTGTGAAGGTCTTTTTTAAGTGTCTGAAACAAAGAGCAAAGTTGATATTTGCAGCAACTGAAAATTTGATTTCCCATCTGTAGAGCTGTCATCCTGCTCATTACACTGAATTTGTTAAGAATTTGTTATTTTACAAAGTGAATTTGTTTGAAAAGGGTTTTATTTTCATCATGAGACTCAGCAGAATAATAAGTTGACAGAGACTTGATGTTCTTTGAAATTCGGTGAAAAACAAAGTGCCTGTATCAACATTTGGCCAAACTGAGATGGTCAAAAATTCAATGTCATGCATCCCTGGACTGATCCCAACATCTTTAGGTGTACTGCACCAGTTACAAAATCTACAATGTTTACGCCTGTGTGAACCATACGTCCACTTTCTAAACTACCTTATTGTGCTTAAAGAATGAACTTTGACTCTTACACTCCATCCATTCATCCATCATCTGCCAAACATAAATAATGATAACGTAGGCTCACTGTCCGCTGTCCTGCTCTATTTTGTAGTAAAGTTGCATCAAAAGTCATGTTAAATATCAGTTTACAGTCACTGTTTCAGTATTTTGTTTGGGTGCAAAAGGCGCACAATGACAACATCCATAAAAACTGGACTATGATAGAAAATATCTCTGTCACAGATCTTACATGTAATCAGCTTTTCAAGAACACTACAGAGAGCAGCTGAAGTAAACAGAGGAACAGACTGACAGGTAATGATTTAACAGGCAGTGCAGTGTGTGCTGTGTTGCTCAAAGGAGTGTGTGTGTGTGTGTGTGTGTGTGTGTGTGTGTGTGTGTGTGTGTGTGTGTGTGTGTGTGTGTGTGTGTGTGTGTGTGAGACTGACGCTGTAGAGTCCAGGGGGCCGAACAAGGCCTCGGCTCTTGATTTCTTTGATGTTGAGGATGAACATGTAGGGTCCGTCTCCCAGCTCTCAGCCACCACGTCGAAGTCAGAATGAGGCGCCGCCTGAGCAACACAGAGATGAATTTTAACAGAAGTATATCAAAGGAACCATCTGACATGGGGCAGAACACAGCCAAAACCTCACACTCCTGACATTTAGGTGTTTATTTTGGTTTAAACACTTTGATGAGGTGGAACCGTGAACTTTGATAGGACGTCTTCTCGAGGGAGAAGTAAAACGGCTCCTCCTTCATGTTGAAGAGTCAGAGAGGAGGAGCAGGATGAATGAAAATGTCACCTGACCTGTAATACCACACCTATACTGTATATCTCTGAAATTCATGCCAGGTTGGTTCCATTAATATGTTTAACTAAGCCACAGATCTGACTGACTGACCTGCTGAACAGCGCCTCCTGTTTCTGCTGAAGCTCCTTCTTTCTGTACTGCAGCAGGCTGAGAGACAGAGAGAAACAAAATCACTGAATTCAGTCCAACATGCTCAAACATTTAAGCAATTAGCATCCAAAATTAATGAAGAACCTCCCAAAACATGCATTTCTGTTTAAAAACAAACAAACAAACACAAAATTTAACAGACTGTAGGAGAACCCTGAGTTCTGCATGTTGTCAGTGGAAAACGAAAGTGTGGGGTTTGGTTTAAAGACCAGTCGACCCTGAAACGATGAAGAAACGCAGTCAAACACCCCAGGACACGTCTCTCATTTCCTGAAGACTTTTCTTTTGATTTGTCATCCAAAGATCACTGACAGAGACTCAAGAAGACAAGCCACCATCAAAATTTACAGGAAAAGGCACCGAGCCACAAGTGTAGGCTATGATGTACATTTTTCTTTAGGAAACTTTATCAAACTTTGGTATCACAGTTGGAAAATGTAAGAATCACTTGACAATGTGAAAAACAAAGTTGTGACAACTCAAAACTTCAAGGCAACACACTGCAACAGATTTTCATAGTTTTAAACCCAACTCAAACTCTTATCAAATTTTAAAGTATAATCTTTAGTTGAGATAATTTACTTTTCTTCTTCAGATAAACTTAAATCTTTGAGATTTAGGAACTCAAAAAAATATTTCAAACTTTGGTCACAGTGAGCTGTGAACCTGATTATTTTACCATCATTCATTTTCACTTGAATGAATTTACTCTGTAATTTTTAAATACATTTTTGTGAGTCTCTAAAACTCAAAGATCTAAGTTTAGGTAAAAGGAAAAATAAATTATCTCAACAAAAGATCAGAGTTGGTAACTTTTTAAAGCTTAAGAATTTGAGTTGGGCTTGAAACTCAAAAGTCTACTGTGTATGTTGCCTTGAAATTTTTATTTGTCTCAACTTTTTCAAAGACCTACATCAATGATAAATGAAAATTAAAATGTTAAAAATAACTGTTATTGATTTCCATGATTTGAGTTAAAGAGCCTCAGGTTGCTGATCCCTGAACTGTCCTTTACTGTCAGCATTATTTTCTGACTGCATGTTCCACTTTCTGTTGTTCTGTATGAGTGAGTTGGATGTTCAAACCTTGGTTTAGGAGGCTCCATCTCCTCCTCCTCCTCCCACCTGAAGCCTTCTCTGTGGTTGACTGAAAAACAGACAGTAGATTTCAGGTATTTTAAAACGGTGATAACAAAAACAATTCTTAAAGATGCTTCATGATAACTAAGTTCTGTTTCACCTGAGCAGCAGAATGTGATCAGGCCTGATAAACCAGAATGTGTTAACAAAGAGACAGAGGTCTGCTGACAGAACAGGAAAAACGAAATACACCTGCAGACAGCTGGTGGTTTTAATACTGACTGGATTCACTACATTGTACCTGTGAGAAACATCAAAGCTGTGTGTTCTGGTGCATTAATGGATTCTGGTGTAGCTTCAGTGACATGTGTCTCCTCAAACACACAGCGCCAGCTGCAGACATGCAGCACGATGTCTGTTCTGTTTTTCAATAATAATAATAATAATAATAATAATAATAATTTTTCCATAGTCAGTCAGAAGTGGGAAATAATGACGTACAAATACTTTGTTGCGATACTTCAGCTGAGTTTTTAGGTATCTGTTAGGGCTGTGTATCTCGCTAACTGAGACTGATTCGATTCGTATCTCGATACATGTACGATAAGGTATATGAATAATATGATATATCTTAAAACTTTTACATGGCCAATGATTCAGTTCGATATGATTCAGCTGTTGTGATACAATATGATGCAATACAAGACAATGCAATGTGTGAATCTTTACATTTTGATTCAGTTAATGCTCCATCTGTAGAGTGATGTTAGTGTCAAAAATAAATCCTGAGTTTGACTAAATATAGTAACAGTAGAGACAGAGAGGAGGAGACACTACAGTGATGTTAACATCTTATTATGAGTCTCATGTGTAAATGAGATCCTGTAGTCTGAATGAGAATCAGTGAACAAACTTTCAAACTGTTTAAAATGTGAGTATTTGTGCAGTAAGATGATGAGCTGCTGTGTTTCATATTCAGAGTGCTGTGGTTCAGATCAGTGTGGAGGAACAGTGACGTGTTTCCTGCTCTCACAGTCACATGACGCTCTCTGTGCTCAGACTGTCTCTGTCCTCTGCTGTCAGACATGTTTTACATCAATGATCTGCAGCAGAGTTTCATCTTCTTTCATAAAACACAAACTTATTCTACACTTGAGCGTTATGAAAGTTTGGTGGTGCGACGCGGTACAATGTCACTTCTGTCGCAGTTTTCATCGTCTGTTTAGAGGAAATGAAGAGGAGACAAGGAGAGAGAGGAGGGAGCGCTTGTTTTGTGTTACTGCGCAGCAGGTGTCCAGTGAGAGCGGTGCAGGCAGAGACAGGAGGACAGAGAAGACGGAGGAAAGTTACAGCTGCAGCTCCTTGATGCCAAAATGAAACATATGAACGTCCTAATGAGACGATCGATACGTTAGTGCTGCATCGATTTGTTTCTGATTCATCTTCATCCTTTAACTGATAAAGGCCGTCTGAACTGATGCACTCATATCTTATACATTAAAGTCTGATCCATTGGATGCATGAGTGAATCATTACAGCCCTAGTATCTGTATTTTACTTGAATTACTTAACTTGCGCCACATTCCAACATCAAGACTGATTTCAACCTAAATGGACAGAACAATAACAAAGAAAAGACGATTCACTGGTGGATCCATCAGAGTTTATCACAGAGGACAGATGGGACGAGACGGAACAGATGCAATAAGACGGAAACAACGTGAAAAGAAGTAACAAGACAACAGATGTAAGAGGACAGAAACAATGTAACAAGACAAAAACAACATAAAAGATTTAACATGACTTAAATGATGTAACAAGATGAAAACATCGTAAAAAGTAACCAGAAGAAGCAGACAGGAGATTCGAGTGCAGAGAAAAGGTGAGGTTCAGCTGGATTTGCACAGAAGGTTTCAATTTATTTCTAATACGCCTGAAGATTTTTGATATCAGATTTTACCATCTGATCTGCCCTGAGACAGACAGAGTATAAACGATTCAGGATCCATTTGTCATGAAAACAGTTAAAACTCTGAGACAGAAGCAGGACGTGTCTCTCACCTCTCGCTGTGGCAGTTCTGTCAGTCGCTTCTCCTCAAATTTATCCGGATAAACTGTGTCAGAAACAAACACAACCACTTTAAAATACAATCACACATATGCTCACTTTATAACTCATTTATTTGCACTGTGTGTGTGTGTGTGTGTGTGTGTGTGTGTGTGTGTGTGTGTGTGTGTGTGTGTGTGTGTGTGTGTGTGTGTCACCATGTTGGGTCTGACAAGTGGCTCGCATTTGATGATAGGATACTGGTGAAAAACATAATATCCACTTCCTCCTCCTGGTTGGACTGCATTTGACCCAAGTAAATCTCTCCAGCTGTTTTGCTCTGCAGACAAACAAACAAACAAACAAACAACATGAGGCAAAGACACTAAGGAGTTATTTATTTATTTAGATCCACACATATCAGCTGGATCCAAAATGTCACATCAATAATGATGAAGGTTCATTCAAAATGTCACAACAAACAATTATTTTTATTATCAATGAATCTGTAAATAAACACCCAAAGATGAGCCTCAGTGATCCTCAGTATACCAAAAACAAATATGTCACTTTTTAAAAAATATATTTCCCATTTTATTATTACTGTAAATATCAGCTTTGTTTCTCCTGCTTTTTTATAGTTTCGACAGTTGTGTACTTTTCATTCTGTATTTATTGTCTCTGCGCTGCTGTACACTTTACTTTTTACACTTCTTATACTTCAGTTGTCACTTTAAAATGAAGAGTATGTACCATGCTCTCACATTAGTATTAGCATTGTTACTGACATTTTACACCACGTGCAGCACAGCTGCTATACGTCTGCTGTGAACAATCCGCTGCAGCCACAATACATTAATTACCACCGGAGCAGATTATGTGTATTTACTCCAGATGTGAAGCGGCACACTGCAGCTACAACATGTTTGCATCATGCAGCAAAGAATAGAGTGCTGCCAAACCTGCTGCTCTAAGTGACTTTAAACACATAAATTTGCTTTAAACGATGTTCTACATGAATATGTACCTTTCTTTGTCTTATTTTGTGTAGGTGCTTGTGAACACAACATGGGGGCATGAACACACCATTAGTACCAGGCAAGGGAGGA
The DNA here is from genome assembly GCA_020091685.1 of Lutjanus erythropterus. Taxonomy (NCBI): domain Eukaryota; kingdom Metazoa; phylum Chordata; class Actinopteri; order Lutjaniformes; family Lutjanidae; genus Lutjanus; species Lutjanus erythropterus. The sequence goes on from CM034594.1 coordinate 8,106,477, forward strand.
AATGTTTTTCAGCAGTGATGACAAAATGTTTCTCTCCATATTACACCAAACTCCTTTTAGAAATATGACTTATTAACATTTCCTCTCTAGAAATATAGAATAAAAGGAGTCACATGTTGAGAACCAATTCAGCATTAATATAATCCATACACGAATTGTATTTCTGTACAAATTTTACTTTTTGTATTTTATCATCTCAAGTCTCAACTCAACTGCACTGTTTCAAACATTCTCAAAGATTTCTGACTAAAACAGCTGCTTGGTGGCTCAGATACACACTGAATTAAACACCAACCTGACTGTTAATTCACCATCTATCACATGTGTGCGACTGTATTTGAGGAGGTTTTCGCTGTTACCAAAGTAACAGTCCTGTTCGATGCTGAGAGGCGCAGCCCTTCTGATAATATTATACATGTTTGACTTTATCATGATTATTATGAACTATTTTTGGTCCAAAATAGCACAAATGTTTTAAAAATAGCAATGATCACAGTCTAACAGTGGGCGCTCCATCACTCAGGTGCCTCTGGACGATATTCTCATGCACCCCTAAAATAAAAGCTATAAATTAGGGTGGGCAATATGGCCCAAAAATAATACCATGATATTTTAGGGTATTCTACAATGACAACATTCTTGACATTATGACAAAATACTGAAAAGCTCACAGCAACTGTTGAGCTCCACTCTCTGGATTTCTGTCTCTCCTATATTCAACCAGGTGTTTCTGTTGGAGGTGGTGACACAAGTTTGTTGCATTGCTCCTTTAATTGTTACAGTCTTCTTACACACTACCTTGGTTTGATGTTTATATGATTTATTTTTAGAACCAAGCCACTTCCACACTACTGAAGTCCCTTCTAGGATCTAACCTCCACCGTAACATTATCATAATAAATATTCTCAAAAACAAGATGGAACCAGAAATCTGTTTGTCATTTTTACCAAAAAAGGAGACTTTAATAATTAACAGTTTATCAGAATTATTGAGAAGAAAACTGCGTGTCTTACGCCCAAGCCAGAAACTTCATTGTAGCAGTGCGAGTTCCTCAGATACCAGGACACATTCAGTTGGACCGAGACGAGGCATTACAGGTCTCTGCCATTACTGCGCGCACACACACACACACACACACACACACACACACACCAGGTTAACAACAGGCAGCTTTCAAACATGACTGACAGGTGTAAAAATGACTTGAACAGTCTGTGTTTTTGACACTTGTAGTCTTTGACCACAGAGAATAAATATCTTCTCATCTGACAAGAGTACTGCCTAAAATGTCAGACTGCTCCTTTAAACCTACTACAAGCAGTTTTTACAGTCTCAGTCTAATACTGAAACCGCTTTAAGCTAAAGAAGAAAACCAGATGATCTGGTTATTTTTATAAAGTTATCCTTCATGCCTTTAATATAGGAGATTTTATTTAGATCATTTTATTTGTGATGTTATATTTAGTGGTTGTTAGAGTGGAAACACTACCGCTGTTGTCCACAGGGGCTCCAAAGTCAACACAGTATTAAAGTTTGTTGTAGCAGTTTTAAACACCAGAGAAGAAGAGAGTGCTTGTTGTCATTGTCACTTACGCTTGAGGTGGATGAAGCTGTTGTTGAACAGAGTTTTAGTGAAGACGAACAGTTCTGCTTCTTCAGAGTTTCCTGAAACAAACAAACAAACAAACAACTGATGAAACTACAAACAAGAACTTTCTGTGTTTCAGATGCATCAGGACACAACAGACCAATCTTTAAAGCAGTCTTTCTTAGAAAACTTTGACCAGGAAATAAGAGACAGACTTATTTGACTATGTTCTAATCTTTTAAATAAAAAGATCTGAATCTTAATGAAACAGTAACACAGATCAGGACTCCAGACTGCAAACAAAAGGCCAAACATGAAACATTTTTTAGGGTTCATCCAACAACAGCAACTAATTTGAGTTTTAAAATTTTGATCACTTCACTCTAGAGCTGGGAAATATATCAATATTATATCTGTATGGTGATATGACATTAGATATCCTCTTAGATTTTGGATATTGTTAGTGTTTCATGCCACAGTGTGTGTGTGTGTGTTTGCTGGTAATGTTTCTCCTTCCTGGCAGCAGCTGCAGCCAATCAGCGATCAGGCAGCTCCTCCAGGATTTCACAGGTTTTTTAGGGGATTGTTGCAGCTAAAATGTCTGATTTCACAGCAGCTACAAAACTGTGATGCACAGTGTGTTTTTAGGTGTCTTTGCAGTGAAGTTGTGGGAGCACGGGAAAATATTAAAAAAAGTCCACTGAGTTCCACTGCCCGTGTCAGATGGTTCCACTGAGAACAAAACCACGTTTTGTTCTGAGTCTTATAGATAACCTAAAATTCTAACAAAATCAGCTTTATTTGTACATGAAGAAGTGCAGCTTGAGTTCAAAGTCACAAACACTAAATATATACACATATGTGTGTGTGTGGTGGGTGGGGGTGGGGTGTGTGTGTGTGTGTATATACATATGTATATATAACTGTCTATGACAATGACAAACGTGTTCTTTTCTTTACCTGTGACAAATAAAAAATAAAAGAAAACCAAAACACTGAGTCGGTTTATGGTGTTTGATCAGGGGACTGCTGTGATTGGTGGAACTAAAGGAAGCTATGATGATTGGTCAGCGTTGGCTGTTGTGTAGAATTCACAGTGATTGGTTGACTTTGCATTAAATGTAACTTCCTGAAGCTGCTGATGTTTAAAATGATTTTTGTCAAAGCACCAACACTCATTCCTACAATATGGTCACAATTTTGATATCGAGGTATTTGGATCAAAAATATTGCAATGTTTAATCAAATAATTCATTAGTTATTGATTATTAAATTAATCACCAACTATTTTGATAATTACTTAATTGTCTTGAGTAATTTACATGTGAATATCTTCTGGTTTCTTTCTGTTTGCGAGGACGTCATCTTTGGGAAACACTGATCAACATTTCTCACCAGTTTCTGACACTTTATGGACCAAACAACTTTATTATTGATTTATCAAGAAAATGATCAACAGATCAATTAATTAATAAAAATAGTCCTTACAGGAAAGACTTGAAAAATAAGTCCAACGTACATTTGTGTGCTCCATGTTTGGACCTATTTTTCATGGGAGAAGATTGTGACAGGAATAATTCATCAATTTAATTGAGAAAATAATTGACAGATTATGTGACAATGAAAATAATCGATAGCTGGAACCCTAAAATCAGTGTGATCTGCTTCTACACCAGCCAGGGAATTCAGAACATTTTACTTTCACTTTGATTTAATCAGAAGTAAAATAAGTGTTAAGCAAAATGCTGGTTGATGATTTTCTGCTTCTGTTACAATCACAATGTTTAAAATGTTTAAAATGTGGATACAGATTTATCTCAGCATACAAACAGAAAACACATGAAGGAACATTAGCAGCAGATACCAGAGTGTGTTAATGACGAGAAGCTCTTCTTCTATTGTTAAATACTGAACTCAGCCCTGAAGAACAAACAGAGGTGGAGAAAGAACCGCGTTGCTTCCTGTTCTACTGTGAGAACCAGGAACTAAAAGACATGTCGAAAACTGTGTCTGAGAAGAAAGAACAACAATCAGAGGTTCACTTTAATTCTATACAGACAGAATATGATGTATGATTTTCTGATGTTATGGATGAATTCATTTGTTGTGGTCAGATCTGTGTTTGAAGATCCTGCTGCGTTAAATTACAGCCACATTTAAAAGAAGATGTAGTCCCCAAAAAATATTTTATTTTCTCATTTTTAATTTGATGTCCAACGTCAATTCATCATTTTGCTGCAGAGCTGCAACTAATGATTATTTTCTCTTTTAATCAATTAGTTCTTTGGTCCATAAAATGTCAGAAAATATTGATTAAAGTCCAAGATGACGTCCTCAAATGTCTTGTTTTGTCCACAAGATATTCAGTTTACTGTCAGAGAGCAGGAAAGAAACCAGAAAATATTCACATTTAAGAAACTGAAGTCAGAAAATTTGGACTTTTTTAAAAATTAAAAATGACTCAAAATGTTTGACTGACTGATTGTTTCATTGGATTAAATTAATTAATTAAAAAAACAGTAATAATATATAAAAATGTCTCAATATCCAACAGTGACGATACCTATTGTGTTGTTGCTTTAAGAATTATTTCATTTTATTATTTCATTTTAATTTTAAAGAGGTCTGCTACTGTCTGCCACATTATTTTCATTTCTGCAGTTGGACAAAATTCAAACATTTATTGTCAGAGGCAATTCATGCCAGTTTCTGCACATGCACAACCTACATGGTTGCTATTTTTATTTATTTTATTAAGAAAAAAAAAAAGAAAACAGAAGCACTTTGAGTTAATAGGAAGAATAGTAAAGCATTTACAGATCCCATAATTTCAGGGTAAATAAGTGGTAATTACCAAGTAATATGTTTGATTTTTGTAAGGAATGACCCGTTTATTTGCCATGAAGCTATGGGACCTGGAAAATGAAGCGTTACCGAAAAAACACATTTTATACGAACACAAAAGCTGCACACATCAGATTTACTATTTATTTGTTTTTTAATATAGAATTAAATATAATGTTGGTATTTTCTCTTATCTTTAAAGTCATACTGGATGTTTTTGGTGGTACTTTGCCAGTTTAATTTTCCATTTACATGCAGTGGTGTAGTGTGACGAACAGCTGCACACATCAATCAGCGGCAATCGCTGCTCAATACATGCCACTTAGATTTGTGTCCGATTGTGTGTGTGTATATATATCTATCTATCTATCTATCTATAAATATATATATATACATGTATATATAAATATA